>JAIGNY010001174.1:1010000-1342500 GCA_020152595.1 Chiridota heheva
CCCTGGTGTCCTATGGGTGTGGCCTCAGTATTCTAGAGGTCCCGGTGTTAACTTCATACCACTGAAGAAGGAAACAAGAGTTTTCGAAATACTTGGTTTTTAAAATAATCTGTTGGCTAGAGACGTTGTCATTTTTTTTTCTATATTTATATATTTATATATATATATATATATATATATATATATATATATATATATATATATATATATATATATATATATATATATATATATATATATATATATATATATATATATATATATATATATATATATATATATATATATATATATATATATATATATATATATATATATATATATATATATATATATATATATATATATCCATATATATATATATATATATTTATATATATATATATATATATATATATATATATATTATATATATATATATATATATATATATATATATATATATATATATATATATATATATATATATATATATATATATATATATATATATATATATATATATATATATATATATATATATATATATATATATATATATATATATATATATATATATATATATATATATATATATATATAAATATATATATATATATATATATACATGGTATGGGAAAGGTAAAGTGGTAAAGTCACATTCCCGCGTCACATTTAAGAATATATATCATGTATTATAAACTAAAACGAAGTTGCTATTTGTGAGGCCCAGCCGTACATATAGATCAGTTGTTAGTAGCTATTTGTAAGGCCCTTGGTTCGGGTTAGGGTTAGGATTAGGGTTAGGGTAGCCGGCCTAACAAATATAAACTCTTATACTCCTTATACGTCAGGCCGAGCCTGACAAAACAGGCATTTCGGAACATATTTGTCAGGCCCGGCCTGATGAATAAGCCTAATCAAATTAAAAAGCATCAAATATACATCTGACCGTAGTATACGCTACATGACTGCTACAACTTACATCAGATTTTCCGGAAATTGAAGAAGAAGAATTCACCAAAGAGCTTCGAGCTTTTTGATTTCACGCAAATGAAGGAGACTTCCCGGTAATTGCGAAGATTTCCTTAAAATTCAAGAAAATTGCGCAGAAGTTAAAGAATATTTTTTCCTTTTTTTTTGAGGGGAGTTGAGGGGGCTATGATTTTCTAGCCGCCCCCTTAAGACGCGGCTTTCGTAATCATTAAGCATACAAAAAAGAATTGAATTTCACGACAGCCCCTTTTCACAGGGTTCTTGTAAAGGGTGTTCTTGTAGGCCCTCTTATAGGTTCAGAGTTACGAATGGTTGACGATATTTTCGAGTTCAATACAGTTAGAATTGCGAGAGAGCGCCACACGCATAACGTACTGATGCATCACATGTGAGTGTGGTGATAAATCTTTTCGCTGAATAGGATCAGATTGTTTTACTTTTAGCACATCACCCGGTTAGTTCCCCTTTCCATTTCTTTTTGACGATTTACTCACTTATTTTTGTGTGTGTTTCTAGGCTCTAACGTTATGTAACGGCACGAAGTACAGTAGCCTAACAATAACATTTACTGTACACTGACTTACAATTTGTAGTTATATTTAAATTAGGCCTAGGCCTAACGTTGCTGTACATATTACAGTAACGTTGAGCCTAAGTTAGTTATGCGAATAAATTTCAGGTAGGCTAGGAATCACGTTATTTTCCGACTCTTTAAATTTTCTTAAGTGAGTAATAATATTAGGATCGTGGTTTATGAAATAAAAAAATAAGCTTCGTCAGTGAATGTTTTCAAAGGCAAGCTCCAAGAAAGAAATGAGGATGGGTCGCAGACATTGGTGTGGTGGGTCGGTTTTCACTGGAGGGGAAAAGGAATTTTGGCGCCCCGCAAAAAAAATGCTCATAAGAGTAAAACCACAGGTGTTACTAGCTTATGGCAACCTATATACTCATTACATAACAAGGTAGGTCACTTCATACTGCGACTTTCGAAGTATATATGAAAAAATTCCTTTTTTTGACACGCGAATCTGATTTACATTTATTAAGTCAACTCACATTTGCCGGAGACTCCCTTCTTCATTTGTAAGCCACAGTATTTGTTATTTTTCCAATGAGATGTACAAACGATAAATTTTCTAGAATTCTACCCCATTACATGCTAAAAAAGTAAATTCACGATGACGTCAGGAAGAAGCAGCACTTCAATATTATTTTGACAAGAATGAACTGGGTAAAGATTACAATGGCATGGTGAACACAAATGAAACTTGATCCGATTGGTTAAAAGTTGAAAAGAGCCACTATTAATGTTAACAACAGTTCAAGCATAAACATTGAAATGTGTATATGAACTTAAAAGAGCAACAAGCAATTGTCACCTGGTAAATTTTTCTGTTGTTTACTGTTAGTATATATGAACTATGAATAAAGTGTAACACTTGACTTTCTTGTTAGCTAAATGAGTAGTAGATACAGCCTACAATTATTGGTGTCGCTTACTGCATATACCAATTCAATTTTTTTATTTGGGATAGGCCTATGATAGACTCATATTACTGTAGATACCCATATAGAAAAGAAGGCCCATTGTATATATCTTTTTTGGTGGACTCAACATGATTGAACAGACCCCATTCTGATAGCAAGGGACTGAAGGGAATGACCTATTTATCTCTTTTTTGTGGGTCCTATACTTTTAATTGACTGGGTCCTTTTGTAAATATGAATTATGACTTTGTAATGACTTTATCCCTGATGTATACATCGTTATATTTCTGCAAACTTGACTGTCAGGAAATTATGCATGACTTCGCAGACCAAAATATCGCATATTGTAATTTTGAATTTTGTTTCTCTCGTAGTTATTTGTACTTCTCATTTTCAAAATGATTTTTAGAGCATGCATTTTATTTTCCACACCTTCTTTTGATGGGCCCCCAAGACCCTGGGCCTTATGATTAAGCCTTTGCTATACACATGTAGGCAACGATACCAGGACCACTGGAACGAGGGGCTACTTCCCCCTTCCATAGAGTATAAGGCGAAAGTGGGAAGGAGATGCCCATTTAAAAGTTGAAGGTGGATCGGGGCAGTAGGTGCCCTTTTGAAAGTTTTAAGAAATTATTCAAAGTCATTCTTAAAGTTTGAAAACAAAGAGAAATATACATAGTACTCAGAAGATGTAACATACATTTAGTATTTATTTGAAAGAATAAAAAAGAAAGATATTTTCTATGGGCCATTGGGGCCGTGATGGGAAGGGAATGGCGTCTAATAATTTTCAAAAGTAGGCCTAGGAGTTTTACCTATTCGCCCAATGGGCAATTGCCAACATTGGTCCTGACTCCCCATTCTAAAACCCATTGCCGGATTTTCCCTCCAAAAAGTCAAAAGGAGATAGGGGGGGGGGGGGGATTAAAAAATCATGTTAAGATAAAAAAAAATGAACTTTAAATATATGTATACATTTGGAAAAAAGTGGGGAGGGGCAAGTTCGACTTGCTTCCCCAAATCCCTCCTACAGGAAGCCCCTCCCCACTTTTCAAAAAATGGACAAAAGTGCCCATTTTTGAAAATGAAAAGTGTCCCTCAATTAATGTCAAACAAGTGCCCTCATTTCATTTTCTGCCCCGGTGTCCAGAGCTCCTTCCGACACCTGTATATAGGATTTTTCACCTATCTGCCTATGTGCTAAGGCCTATATACTATTCAAAAGTACAATATCATTAAGATATATATTGATAAAAAATGGGAAAATATACGTTTGCCTCTACTGCAAACTTAGGGGAATATAACAAAATTGCAAGGAGTGCCGTCAGTTCTTGCTCTGACAGTCTGCCGGTATCTCAAAAGTGGAAAAGGATTTCCTAAACGATATGTAGTCTGCCAATTGTTGGGCTTGTCATCTGGAAATGAATTTTGCTGTATTTTAACTTCTGTTAGCATGTCCCAAATTATTTTAACATTAATGAAATAGATGCAATTCGATTCTAAAATTTGATGACCTTTGTCACTGCACACAGTTTGATGTGCATCTTATACAAGGCACGGACTGCATGGGGTGGTATAAGCTCGTTTTACTCATCCAAACATTTGGTCAAATGAGACAAATTTACCTCAAAAGTGTACTTTCCCTGCCTGCACAAATGACAGATATTCTCCAATCATTCTCTTGGGCCCTAGTAAAAGTACAAACAAAAAACTTTTGCAGAAGTTATTTAATGTCATATTATTAATGGCTTGTTACCATATCCCCATGTTTCCTTGTGCCCATTGATGACCAGAAGCTAGTTTGCCTTTGTACATATCCATATTCAGTAGCAATGAAAAAAGAGATTACTTTGTGGCCTTATTTAGAAAACAAAAATGTAATACAAGATGTTGCTGGTCCATATTTATACAAATTCCTTTGTTAACTCCCTGAAAAAGAAGTACATATTCTCCAATATAATGTCTTTAATTTTTAGCTTGACTATTCGAAGAATAGTAGAGCTATTCTACTACCCCTGGCGTGGGTGTCCGGTAAAGTTTTGGTTAGAATGTTCATAACTTAAGTTATGAATGGTGTACATTCATGTGACTTGGCATATGGGTAGAGGACATGGGTACTGATCAAATGAGCATTATTGGAGGGTTGTGTGTGCATACTAATCAGCTTATTTGCATAACAATGGAAATATTTGGCAGGTTAAAGTTTCGGTTATAGTCTTGGTTCAAGATTTGGGTTAAAACATTTGGCTCAAGATTATGGTCAAAGTTTTCATAACTTATTGATGGTGTACATTAATGTGACTTGGCATAGGGTTAGAGGACATGGGTACTATTTAAATGAGCATTGTTGGTGGCTTGTGTGTGAATATACTAATTAGCTTATTTGTATAACAATGAAAAAAATTGTCAGGTTTAAGTTTTGGTTAAAGTTTTTGGTTAAAGTTTTTGGTTTAAGTTTTTATAACTTAAGTTATGAATGGTATACATTCATGTAATTTGGCATAGGGGTTACTGTTCAAGTGAGCATGATTAGGGTTGTTTGTGCATACTAATTAGCTTGTTTGCAAAACAATGAAAATATATATTGACATTCCTGACATGAATAGCAATCAAAATGTTTGTCTTCTCATGAACAAAGAAGCAAATAAAAGTGTCCTTGCTTCTAAAGAATAATAAATTAGGGGCTTGGGAAATAAAAACAATAAGCAGAATGTAGAGTAGAAGATGATATGATGATAAAGTAGCTGAAGGAATTAGGATGAGGTTATGTGGGACAGGGTGAAATTGTATGTTATGGCAGGGTGCGGTGGGATGTTGGTCAGGATGTATTGGCATGTTAGACAGGGTTTATTTGTGGATAAACAGTACACCTGTTGTGAACCAGGTGATGAAAGATTAATAATACTTAGTGAAGAATATTTTCAGCAATGCTGTGTAAATTTGAAGAAAATTTAGCCAAAAAAACTTTGGCGTAGATCTCTAATGGCATGCATAGGAAAACCATAAACTTCGTGCAGCTGCAGATAAGTAAACAACAGCAATCACACAATGTCGTCAGCATACAGAAGATAAGATAAGATCAATTTATTTCGTCCACAACAAGATATAGAAATTTGTCGCCAAAGATATTGATTTATAAATATTAGCAAAGGGCAAATTAGGAAGAAAAAAACAGAGATATGTAAAAGATTTATAAATATTAGTCATAAATATAAAAGTTATATAAAAAACAGTAAATTAGGAAGAAAAAAAAATAATTGATAAATATCATTACATGGTAAAAACAATAACGTCTGAGAGATGTACAAATATATATAGGCCTATATACATGTGTAAATTTATATAAAAATTTACTTAAAATACAAAAACACAAACTATTGGATCGCTTTCAAGTTGAACAGGGAAATAGAATTGGGTACAAATGAAAATCTGTTATGCTTGGACCGTGGCATACAAAGTCTTTTCCGCGAACGGCAGAAATTATATAGTGGGAAGAGCGGATGTGTGTTGTCATTTTATATTTTAGTTAATATATTTTGTAGGTGCATCATGTCATTGTAGAGATCAGACACGGACTTTAGACATATGTCATCACCAACAACACGGCTTGCGGCACTTACGATCTTCTCCAATTTACTAGTTGAATCTTTTGTAAGTAGCCCGAATATACAAATAATACTGAAAGTCAACACGCTTTGTATTACTGACTGGTAAAAGAGCTCAAGAATAATCTGATCAACTTTGAAGTATTTCAGATTTTGTAAAAAATACAACCTTTGGTACCTCTTGGTTCTTATTGCATCAGCCTGGTCTTTAAAGGTAAGTTTACGGTCAATGATAGTGCCTAGATATTTATAATTGTCCACTTGTTCAACAACCTCATTAATAACCCTGATTGGAGCAAGATCACATGACCTTTCTCTAAAATCAAACACAATCTTCTTGGTTTTTTACAATTCAATTTCAGATAGTTTTGATTGCACCAAATAACAAAATCACCAATTTCATCCTCATACAGAGCAGTTTGTGTTATTATAAAGGGAATCGGTTATCATGGTATCGTCAGTATATTTGATGATTAAGCAAACATCATGTTTACATCTGCAATCATTAGCGTACAAGCAAAAGAGGATATGAGACAGACAACAACCCTGGGGCGCATCTGCACTAATAGACCAAACATCAGAGCATAAGCCATTTATCTTAACAAATTGGTCTGTCTCTTAAACAATTTAAGATCCATAATAATAACCTACACTTGACACCCATACCTAAGAGTAAGTTTATTAGCAAGTGCAGCTGAATGGAATTAAAAGCGCTTGAGAAGTCGACAAATGTAGCTTGAACAAAAGAATTGTGTTTCCAAGTGTTCAAAAATCTTATGCAAAAAGATTAAGACTGCATGCATCATCAACACTTCTTTTGTCTCTGTAGGCAAATTGCATGGGATCTAAAATAACACTATTCTCATTTAGCAAAAACCTGAGAATAAGTTTTTCAAGACATTTCATTATGGTCAAAGTAAGTCCCACTGGACGATAGTCATTTAGGTTATAGTAACAGGGATCTCACCAGTATTAATTGTATCTTGAAATTAGGCTTGGGCGATATTGAACATTATGCAATATCGATATCGCCTGAAAAATATCGATAATATCGAAATATCGATATGCAAATTATAGGACGTCATAGGTAAGTCGTATGTACTGTTCTGGGCAAGGTAATCTTGTCTCGGCTCAAAAAAAGTCAAGTAAAACTTTTTGTACAAATTAACAGAAATCACTGCAAATTATATACATATCATCTTCAAATAAACACCCATTGTGTTTTAAAATGTTCTTTACATGGTTTCTATCTCAAAAGATCAATCACAGAAACATTGAAAAAGTTTAGGCCTTAGCATTTAAAAAAAAAAAAAAATGTTGTGGAACTGGTATTAGGCCTACACTGTATACCTTACGAAAATCGGCTCCAATTCTTCCTAAAATTTCATAACTCACTTACTTCTTATGAAAGTTGTACTGAAAAGGCATTATTTTGGTAGCATTATATGGACTTCTAGACATTGAGAAGTATATATAAAATTCATATTCTCTAATTTCTAGTCTGCTTCAATCATCGCACGAGTGTTGTCACTCAGAAGAAACAGTGGTAGATGGTATGTGTGTACATAGTAAAGTACTGTACAGTAGTGATACTGTGTGTATGTAGTTACCTCACTGTACATTAACTGACCGATCTGGCGAGACCAGTCTGTCACTTTTACTTTAGACTTTCTGAACGAACAAAATAGTGAGAAAAACCTCATAGTTTTGTCAGTAACTGGTCAATTAATGACTGTTTGATATAGAAATTCAGATTCAGTATTCCTTTTAAGGAAACTTAACACGATGTTTGAGGATTCAACATCTTATGATTTTTGTTGTCTGAACATCGTAAGCCATCAAGTATAAAGTTGAAGTATTGCGCAATGCCTCTGTACTCCGCGAGTCAAGTGGTTTTTTGATCATGGAAGGATTTTTGGGTAATTGTTATCATAATATCAATGTTTTAATAAGTTTTATCATAACTGACTGCCTTCAAACTTTGATATAAATGAAATTTATTAACTTTTTGTGGCTGTTTAATAAAAAATACTTGGATGTTTGATAGTCATGTTTAGTTTTTTGATAGTTCATGTATTGTGTATTATTGAAAAACATAATATCGATATATCGATATTTGAGCCTTGAACACAATATCGCCATATCGAAATAAGTCAATATCAAATATATCGAAATATCGATATATCGCCCAAGCCTACTTGAAATGTTTTATTGAAAATTGGTGCTATCTGAGCAGAACATAAGTTAATTACTTTATTACTCATATGATCTGGCCCAATGGCTTTATGTACAGTACATTAACCGTGGAAAAAAAGCATTTGAACGTCATCTACTGATGAAATAACCCTGTCAATATTATTATTGCACATATCAGTTAACATTGCACTACGAGAAAGCTGTTCATCATTCAAATCAATCATGTCAAATCTAGAGTATAACTGATTGAGTTCATTAACAAAGTCCTTGGTAGTATTTGTATTTTTTGACTTTTTCAGTTTGTGACCAGTGATGTTAGACATAACTTTCCACGCTGCTCTACTATCGTTGCACTGAAATTTGCTTTCAAGTTTCTTTCCATAATCCTCCGGATAAAATTATCTCCTTCCTTCATCATGCCTCCCTTAACGACCATATTTCATTGTCCTCTTCCACCCCTTCTCTACCATGCACCTCTCCTCACAATCACAGCTCTCTGACCTTTTGTCTTTGAATTTCTCTCATTCTCTCCCTGTTTCCTTTCCTTCCTACCTCTAGAAAGATCTGACCTCTCAGGCACAATTTGACCTTCGTTGTCGTGGTGCCGTTAAGCCATCATCAAACAAACAAACAAACAAACTTTCCATAATTATATTTACAGCGTTTAGTTTCCCCTTTAAATGCCCTTTGTTTGGCTTTTGCTGTTGCGTAATGTTTGTTATGGTAGGCCTCATGCTTCTGCTTAATCAACATCTTCAAAACGGGATAAAGTGAAAGAAATTATACAGCCAAACAATGGTAAATGGTTCCATAACTTAGTACAGTTGACATTGGGATTGCCGTACGCCGTACGAGGGTTATTATAGCTAATATACAATTCCAATGTTTTTGAGATAATGCACACTTTGTAGAAAATTGATTATTGAAAAGTAAATTACTTTTTGGGTATTCTTATACCAATTACAGTAGTCTACATAGTACACTTTTCCAAAAAACAAATGTTGCTTAAAACTTTACTTATTTAACACCACTCAGAAAGAGTTCCTCTAGAATATGGAGTTCCCCAGGGCTCTGTTATTGGACCAAGTGGGGTAGGGGCAAGTTCCACTTGCTCCCCCAAATCCCTCCTACAGGAAGCCAGGAGGAACACTCCCCCTCCCCCCCCCTCCCCACTATTTCAAAAATGGACAAAAGTGCCCATTTTTGAAAATGAAAAGTGTCCCTTAATTAATGTCAAACAAGTGCCCTCATTTCATTTTCTGCCCCGGTGTCCAGAGCTCCTTCCGACACCCCTGTATATAGGATTTTCCATCTATCTGCCCATGTGCTAAGGCCTACAGTATATGCTATTCAAAAGTACAATATCATTAAAATATATTAATACAAAATATACGTCTGCCTCGACTGCAAACTTGGGGGAATATAACAAAATTGCAAGGAGCGCCGTCAGTTCTTGCTCTGGCAGTCTGCCGGTATCTCAAAAGTGGAAAAGGATTTCCTAAACGATATGTAGTCTGCCAATTGTTGGGCTTGTCATCTGGAAATGAATTTTGCTGTATTTTAACTTCTGTTAGCATGTCCCAAATTATTTTAACATCAATGAAATATATACAATTCGATTCTGAAGTTTGATGACCTTTGTCACTGCACACAGTTTGATGTGCATGTTATACAAGGCACCGACTGCATGGGGGTGGTATAAGCTCGTAATACTTATCCAAACATTTGGTCAAATGAGACAAATTTACCTCAAAAGTGTACTTTCCCTGCCTGCACAAATGACAGATATTCTCCAATCATTTTCTTGGGCCCTAGTAAAAGTACAAACAAAAAACTTTTGCAGAAGTTATTTAATGTCATATTATCAATGGCTTGTTACCATATCCCCATGTTTCCTTGTGCCCATTGATGACCAGAAGCTAGTTTGCCTTCAGCATCACATTGAGCTTGGGATCACTGTTTTTCTTAAGTATCTTACTTGGCTACAATGAAACTTGAACTTCTGAATGGTAAAATTTAGGTGGTAGGACCAATCCAGATGTCATTGAAATATTGAATGATGGTTGAAAGTTTTTAAACATTATCAAATGTTTTGAGATGCAATTATAGTAAAGAGCCTAGGCTACAGCCTGTAGAAGCATGTATAACTTATTATACTTTTTTATTAGATGGGAATTTAATCCCCTCACCCCACCCTCCCCTCCTCCCCAAAAAAGTATTAAGTTTGGCTTGGAATTTTAACAGTCCATTTATGATGATAAATAAAGAGGATAGACAGTTCTTTTTAGGTGCACAGTAATTTTTGCCACAATTTTAGACATTGCCGTTGTTTTCATACTTTAATATCTTGATAGGGCTGAGACAATCACGCAAAATCACACTTTTTTTAAAACAGTACCCAGAATCTTTCCTCTTATTAATATCTTCAAATTTTGCCTGAATTTCCAAATTTGGTACATGTTAGGATTAATCCAGAACTTTCACTAATTTTGATTTGATTTCATCACAATATGCCCAATAATTGTTATTTTCCAAAAAATTGGGTTGCTAGCCATTAGTAGCTAACCTTGACAATCCCTTGCCCCACCCTTTTCCCTTTGTTTCTTAAGATTATGAGAATTGTTGTAAGCAATGAAAAATCGGTTCGCCGGATTTTATCCGCCGATTTCAACCTGGATCCGCAAAACTGTTCGCCGGATCCAAAAATTTGATCCGTACATCCCTAGTTAAAGTGTTCATAACTTAAGTTATGAATGGTGCACATTCATGTGACTTGGCATATGGGTAGAGGACATGGATACTGATCAAATGAGCATGATTGGAGGGTTGTGTGTGCATACTAATTAGCTTATTTGCATAACAATGAAATTTTTTGGCAAGTTAAAGTTTCGGTTAAAGTCTTGGTGAAAGTTTTTGGTTCAAGATTTGGGTTACAAAATTTGGTTCAAGATTTTGGTTAAAGTTTTCATAACTTCTGAATGGTGTACATTCATGTGACTTGGCATAGGGGTAGAGGACATGGGTACTATCCAAATGAGCATTATTGGTGGCTTGTGTGTGAATATACTAATTAGCTTATTTGCATAACAATGAACAAATTTGTCAGGTTAAAGTTTTGGTTAAAGCTTTTGGTTAAAGTTTTCATAACTTAAGTTATGAATGGTGTACGTTCATGTAACTTGGCCTAGAGTACTGTTCAAGTGAGCATGATTAGGGTTGTGTGTGCATACTAATTAGCTTATTTGCACAACAATGAAAATATTTGTATCTATGATATCTCTTAAATTAAAGTGGATGTGGGGATTTTGTTTCCACAAATGATCATATATGTGAAGAGCATTGTCTACACGTAATGTTGAGGTGAAGTGTGCATATTAATTATGTTATTTGCATAACAATAGACTTTGTACAAAATAACATTCATGAGAGCATAACTTAATTTATGAATGATGTACATTCATGTAACTTGGCAAGGGGTAGAGGACATGGGTACTGTTCAAATAAGCATGATTGGTGGTTATGTGTGCATACTAATTAGTTTATTTGCATAACAATAAACTTGCATAAAATATTTAACCTTAGATAATAACTTGGTACTTGTTACAGGTGTAGAGGACATGGGTACTGCTCAAATGAGCATGATTTTGGTGAGGTGTAGTGTGCATATTAAGTAGGTTATTTGCATAACAATATACTTGCATACAAAATATTTAACCTGAGATAATAAGTTGCTATTTTGTTCAGTGGTAGAGGCCATAGATACTGTTCAGTTGAGCATGTTTGGGGGATTGTGTGTGCATAATAATTAGCATATTTGCTTAGCAATGAAAATATTTGTATACGTGGTACAGTATCTCTTGAATTAAAGTGGGTATGATGATTTTGCTTAAACAAATGATCATACAGTATATGTGAAGAGCATTGTTCACACTTAATAGTGAGGTATAGTGTGCATTTGCTGCAATATGTTTGACCTTAGATCAAAAGTATATGGCTTATGACTTACCAACTTCACATTTGTAGTTTTGTTATGATATTGATATTCCTGACATGAATAGCAATCAAAATGTTTGTCTTGCCATGAATAAAGAAGCAAATAAAAGTATCCTCGCTTCTAAAGAATGTTAAATTAGGGGCTTGGGAAATATAAACAATAAGCAGAATGTGGGGTAGAAGATAATATGATGATAAAGCAGCTGAAGGAATTAGGATGAGGTCATATGGGACAGGGTGGAATATGTACTGTAGGGCAGAGTGCGGTTGGATGTTTATCAGGATGTATTGGCATGTTAGACAGGGTTTATTTTGTGGATAAACAGTACATCTGTTGTGAACCAGGTGATGAAAGATTTATAATATTTTAGTGAAGAATATTTTCAGCAATGCTGTGTAAATTTGAAGAAAATTCAGCCAAAAATTTTTGGCGTAGATCTCTAATGGCATGCATAGGAAAACCATAACCTTGGTGCAGCTGCAGATAAGTAAACAACAGCAATCACACAACGTCATCAGCATACAGAAGATAAGATAAGATTAAGATAACATTTATAGAAATTTGTCGCCCCACAACAAGATATAAAAGATTTATAAATATTGTCATAAATATAAGTTATATAAAAAAGGGCAAATTAGGAAGAAAAAAACATTTGATAAATTATTATTACATGGTAAAAAGCAAAACAAGAGATGTAAAAGATATGTGTAAATATATATAAAAGATTTACATGAATATTAGGCCTATATACATAATATATATAGGCCTATATACATGTTATATATAAAAAACAGTAAAAATTAGGGAAGAAAAAAATATTTGATAAATATTAAATTACATGGTAAAAAACAATAAGCCTATAAGAGATGTAAGAATAAATATATATAGGCCTATATACATGTGTAAATATATATACTATAAATTTATATTGAAATACAAAAGTACTTAAAATACAAAAACACAAACTATCGGATCGCTTTCAAGTTGAATAGGGAAATAGAATTGGGTACAAATGAAAACCTGAATCTGTTATGCTTGGACCGTGGCATACAAAGTCTTTTCCGTGAATGGCAGAAATTATATAGTGGGAAGAGCGGATGTGTGTTGTTATTTTATATTTTAGTTAATGTATTTTTAGGTGCATCATGTCATTGTAGAGATCAGACACGGACTTTAGACATATGTCATCACCAACAACATGGCTTGCGGCACTTATGATCTTCTCCAATTTACTAGATGAATCTTTTGTAAGTAGCCCAAATATACAAATAATACTGAAAGTCAACACGCTTTGTATTACTGACTGGTAAAAGAGCTCAGGAATAATATTATCAACTTTGAAGTATTTCAGTTTTTGTATAAAATACAACCTTTGGTACCTTTTGGTTCTCATTGCATCAGCCTGGTCTTTAAAGGTAAGTTTACGGTCATTGGAAGTGCCTAGATATTTGTAATTGTCCACTTGTTCAACAACCTCATTATTAACCCTGATTGGAGCAAGATTACAGAACCGTTTCCTAAAATCAAACACAATCTTCTTGGTTTTTACAATTCAATTTCAGATATTTTGATTGCACCAAATAACAAAATCACCAATTTCATCCTCATACAGAGCAGTTAAGTGTTATTATGAAGGTAACCGGTTATCATGGTATCGTCAGTATATTTGATGATTAAGCAAACATCATGTTTACTTCTGCAATCATTAGTGTACAAGCAAAAGAGGATAGGAGACAGACAACAACCCTGGGGCGCACCTGTACTAATGGACCAAACATCAGAGCATAAGCCATTCATCTTAACAAACTGTGGTCTGTCTTTAAATAATTTAAGATCCATAATATCCATAATAATAACCTACAATTGACACCCATACCTAACAGTTTGTTTATCAGCAAGTGCGGCTGGATGGAATTAAAAGCACTTGAGAAGTCGACAAATGTAGCTTTGAACAAAAGAATTTGGTGTTTCCAAGTGTTCAAGAATCTTATGCAAAAAAACATACAAATGCATATTTTTATTTTTTTATATTTGTTCAAGAATCGGTTTATGCGTTTTAAAAACAATAAGACTGCATGCGAATAATAATAATAATCATCAACACTTCTTTTGTCTCTGTAGGCAAATTGCATGGGATCTAAAATAAGACTATTCTCATTTAGCAAAAACCTGAGAATAAGTTTTTTAAGACATTTTATTATGGTCAAAGTAAGTCCCACTAGACGATAGTCATTTAGGTTATAGTAACAGGGATCTCACCAGTATTAATTGTATCTTGAAATGTTTTATTGAAAATTGGTGCTATCTGAGCAGAACATAAGTTAATTACTTTATTACTCATATGATCTGGCCCAATGGCTTTAGGTACAGTACATTAAACGTGGAAAAAAAGCATTTGATCGTCATCTACTTATAAAATAACCCTGTCAATATTATTATTGCACATATCAGTTAACATTGCACTAAGAGGAAGCTGTTCATTATTTAGGTCAATCATGTCAAATCTAGAGTAAAACTGATTAGTTCATTAACAAAGTCCTTGGTTATATTTGTATTTTTACTTTTTCAGTTTTTGACCAGTGATGTTAGATATAACTTTTCACGCTGCTTTACTATCATTGCACTGAAATTTACTTCCAAGTTTCTTTCCATAATTATATTTACAGCGTTTAGTTTTCCCCTTAATTGCCCTTTGTTTGGCTTTTGCTGTTGCGTAATCTTTGTTATGGTAGGCCTCATGCTTCTGCTTAATCAACATCTTCAAAACGGGATAAAGTGAAAGAAATTATATGGCCAAACAATGGTAAATGGTTCCATAGCTTTAGTTGACATTGGGATTGCCATACAAGGGTTATGTTATAGCTGGTATACAATTCCAATGTTTTTGAGATAATGCACATGTTGTAGAAAATTGATTATTGAAAAATAAATTACTTTTTGGGTATTCTTATACCAATTACAGTAGTCTAAATAATACACTTTTCAAAAAAACTATTCCTAAATCTTTTAACCTATTTAGCACTAAGACAGGATAAAAGTTTTCCTATTTATGTTGTGGCGGCCATATTTCGTTAGTGACCGCATGTTTGTTTTCAACTTTTCAAACCTCTACAAATATGTTTTAGCATGTTCCATTAAACTGCCGGTTAATTTTTGCTGTCAACAAATTTTTGTTCATATAATTTCATTAAATAGTTTTAGTCAAAAAACTGCAAAAAGAAATAATTGCAAAAAGAAATAAGTAAAACAAGAAATGTTTAGATAACATAATAGTACTTTGTAAGAAGTATCTTAATTTTTTTCCCTTAAATAATCTAAACACACTAACCCTCTTAAAATGTTATAGCCCCGATAGCAATGTTTTGAATTTTGACCTTACTTTGGGGAGCTTGTCAGTCAATTTTTATGCAGAGAATAAAAGCCAGTAAATGCTTTAATAAAAGTAACTAAAATCACTGTAAAAACAGTTTTTGAAGACATGCATGGGCCCTCTACAACCGTATTTAGTCCTCCTCAACATCAACTCAAAAATTAACATTCTTAGTGGATACTGGAGAGTGCACAACACCATCAGCAAGGGACTCCTTGGTAAAAACACACACAATTAAAGTAGTTATTCAAAACCTCAGCCATATCCTTACCACTATTGATAGTAACACCATCATTACCCTGCATTGGAACCAAAAACCTTCTTGGTTTTATGCTTTGAGCAAAGATACGAATGAAACGACTTAGGATTAATCTTAACCTCTTTGGGAAACAATTTTTCAAAAAGTACTTTAGTATCTTTTATCAAACCCCTTGTGAACTTTCCATGATCCTAATACCTAGCAAGCTCCACAGGACACCCACTGAGTTTATAATAATGCCACAACTTCTTTTTTCCCCGACAAAGCCTCTTCAGACATCCACACTGGCCGATTTTGATTTTAATGGGACAAACCTATTTACACCTTCCAAAACTTTAGTTTGGAAAACATCCCATGCTTCAGAAGGATCTAAGTCACAAAGCAAAGAACTCCAATTAAATGACAAATTATCCTGAAGTCCAGCAAAGTCAACATTACTAAAGTCTAAAACCACTTTATTAGCTGGAGAAGCCTGTGTGAAATAACACAGATCAAAACTAATGAGGTCATAATCACTACACCCTACCATTGCTTAACACATTCCTAACCATACTTTCTTCACTACTAAAAATCAAATCAAGACAATTTCTACCACTCATGGGAAAACACATGCTGGGTAACATAAATCTTTACCATGTGGACCACGAGTACAAAAATGTCAATCAATGTCTGGAAAAAAAAACCAAAAAACAAAACAATAACCTTCCAACTTTCCTGAAGCAGTCAAGTAATTTCTGATTGTTCTCAGGACTAGAATTTGGTGATCTATACACAACAACCAATGAACTACCAACATCGCCATCAACAATAAGCTCACACCATAGGCAATTTGAAAAACCAAAAGAAAACTGAGCAGTCCTATCTATACAATTAAAACTATCTTTCACAAACAATAGAACACCTCCTCCTCTACTATTGAGAGTATCTAATCTGTCTTGCCTGAAAACTGAGTAACCTGGAATATGTACCTCTGAATTACTAATTTCACTATAAATCCAACTCTGTAACACTATTTATATCAGGTCTACAAATTGAAACTTCAGCCAGCAGCTCATCACACTTTTTCAAAATGCTATGAACATTTGAAAACATAACCTTAATTCTACTACTATACATAAAGACTCTTAGAAATCTGAGGCTGTGGCGTCACAACTAGTCTAATTTCAGTCGTTTCTACACAAGGGAGACCAAACTTTAAACTTGAATATTTCCTTAATAAGGAATAAGATTTTTGAGTGCTTGCTTCAACATTCAGTGTCTTTTGAAGTCCTCTTTTATTTGAGATATACTTGCTAAACCCCTGAACTAATCCTTTAAAGACACAAATTGGAGATAATTCATTCCAACTAACTCCTTGGGTTTCGTACCTGGTTTAACTCACCAACTGGATTCAGAAAATACATACATTTTGTGTGGACTGCACGCACTCCTTGCAAGGTACATACAGTGAAATGCACACACATTTCATGTCAACCAGAGGCGTAGGAAGTGGTCCCCACAACCCGAGCAGATTTCACATTCCCGGTTGCATGCTTTCTGCCTGGTTGGGAGGTGAAATTAGTATATTTTGGTAAGATTGACCGAAAACTGGCCAAAACCAAAATTGACCGAAAACTGGCCAATATTTGCTCAAAGTTCCCAAAATTTAAGAAAAATGAAGAAAATCTCTTTGAAATTGAAGGGCGTTTCCCGATTAGCAGCAAGTTTTGATGGAAACTTAATTTAATAGTGCAATTTTAGCGCTTGTCACAGGAATTTTTTTTAGGATTTGTTCACATTAGAGAGGTGACCCCTTCTTACGCCCCTGATGTCAAGTGTACATGTGTATATACTCTTCATTACAAAAAAAACTTTTCTTTAGCGCATCTATACTCTAAGGTCAAACTTCTTTGTTATGAATGAATTTGTTGAAAACGCACCTGCTTTCTCAGTTTACAACAATTATTAAAAAGATATGATATTTAGTTTGTGTACCCAATAATTGGACAACCATTGTGGATTCTATTGTGAGGATTCCATTGGTGTGGTTGATTAAACTAGCAGCTGTTTCTGGATGGTTCAAAAGCTTTATTCTTATTGGTTATTTATGCAGCTTTTTCAGAAAAAGTCAAACTTTTGATGGTAAGGATAATGGTGAGGCATATTCATCACACATGGAAGTGGGTATTAAATAAGGGATTAGTTCAGTGGTCAAACATGTCCATCTTATATGAAAGATGACATCAAAAGAAACACATAACAGATAACATTCCTGACATGAATAACAATTAAAATAGTATTCTTGCCATAAATGGAGAAACAAACTATTTCAATATCACCTCAATAGAATTGAAATTATGTGTCTTGGGCATTAAAAAATATGAACTGGCTTTTGGAATAGTTGGTTATGATATTGACGTTCCCGACATTAATAACGATCAAAATTTATGTTTTACTTAGCATGAATAAATAAGCAACAAAAGATTCCTCACATCAAAAGAATTTGATATTAGGTGTCTTGGATATGAAAAGAAATTAAACAATACTGTAAGTGGAATTTTGGGTAGAATATGCCATGATGATAAGTAGATGTACATGTAGGAATTAAGATGAGGGTGGGATTTCATGTGGGGCAGGGCTGTATTATATATACTGTATGGCAGGGTGGTGTGGCATGTGGGACAGAAAGTGTGATGACATTTTTTTGGCATGTTGGTCAGGGTGGGTTGGCATGTTGGACGGTGGGTTGGCATGTGAGACAGGGTGGCTTGGCATGTTGGTCAGGGTGGGTTGGCATGTTGGACGGTGGGTTGGCATGTGAGACAGGGTGGCTTGGCATGTAGGTCAGGGTGGGTTGGCATGTTGGACGGTGGGTTGGCATGTGAGACAGGGTGGCTTGGCATGTTGGTCAGGGTGGGTTGGCATGTTGGACGGTGGGTTGGCATGTGAGACAGGGTGGCTTGGCATGTTGGTCAGGGTGGGTTGGCATGTTGGACGGTGGGTTGGCATGTGAGACAGGGTGGCTTGGCATGTTGGTCAGGGTGGGTTGGCATGTTGGACGGTGGGTTGGCATGTGAGACAGGGTGGCTTGGCATGTTGGTCAGGGTGGGTTGGCATGTTGGACGGTGGGTTGGCATGTGAGACAGGGTGGCTTGGCATGTAGGTCAGGGTGGGTTGGCATGTTGGACGGTGGGTTGGCATGTGAGACAGGGTGGCTTGGCATGTTGGTCAGGGTGGGTTGGCATGTTGACGGTGGGTTGGCATGTGAGACAGGGTGGCTTGGCATGTTGGTCAGGGTGGGTTGGCATGTTGGACGGTGGGTTGGCATGTGAGACAGGGTGGCTTGGCATGTTGGTCAGGGTGGGTTGGCATGTTGGACGGTGGGTTGGCATGTGAGACAGGGTGGCTTGGCATGTTGGTCAGGGTGGGTTGGCATGTTGGACGGTGGGTTGGCATGTGAGACAGGGTGGCTTGGCATGTGGGACAGGGTTGTATTATATATACTGTATGGCAGGGTGGTGTGGCATGTGGGACAGAAAGTGTGATGACATTTTTTTGGCATGTAGGTCAGGGTGGGTTGGCATGTTGGACGGTGGGTTGGCATGTGAGACAGGGTGGCTTGGCATGTGGGGCAGGGTTGTATTATATATACTGTATGGCAGGGTGGTGTGGCATGTGGGACAAAGTGTGATGACATTTTTGGCATGTTGGTCAGGGTGGGTTGGCATGTTGGACGGTGGGTTGGCATGTGAGACAGGGTGGCTTGGCATGTTGGTCAGGGGTGGGTTGGCATGTTGGGACGGTGGGTTGGCATGTGAGACAGGGTGGCTTGGCATGTTGGTCAGGGTGGGTTGGCATGTTGGACGGTGGGTTGGCATGTGAGACAGGGTGGCTTGGCATGTTGGTCAGGGTGGGTTGGCATGTTGGACGGTGGGTTGGCATGTGAGACAGGGTGGCTTGGCATGTTGGTCAGGGTGGGTTGGCATGTTGGACGGTGGGTTGGCATGTGAGACAGGGTGGCTTGGCATGTGGGACAGGGTGGAATGGTGTGTGAGACAAGTGGTGGGGTTTCATCTGGATTTCAGTTGTGATGGTATGTGGATCATGCATTTGGCACACTTGGAATTGCATCAAAAAGCTCCAAACTACAAACAATCAATATCTTCTCAATAAAAATATGTCGCACTATTTTAAAGGACATTGAACTTACCATCAATTCTCTTATATTGACAACATCACTTGACAATAATTTTTTTACTCAATTGTTTAAAGAGATGAGCTTTTGCATTCGTGATTGCTCTGGTTTTGGTAATATCATTAAAGAAATGAGCTAGAAAATTTGAGATAGATTACATAGAAAAAAATTACATCCCAACTTCCTGCTGAGTTGATAACATCATTTTCTACATGATTCAAAATGGCTGCTCCATGGAGGTAGAATTAGTGTTTTTAATAATTACAGAAAAAAATACATTGCTTTGATAGGTATAAAACTTAGTCAGAAAAATTGTTACTTTTACTTCTATCATACAGTACATGTGCATAAAATAATGATTATATTAGACTTCATGTCTCCTTTAAATTAAATACACAAAAGTCTTGCATATTTTCTGAATAGAATTATGCTTTCTTCACAGCTCTGCAAATTGACTGGCCAGAATCCTTGTTTGCACAAAACATGTTTTTTCACACAACCTTTAATATTGATTATTCTGTTCACTAGATACTGTGGCATATGTTTCCTGACATGTTTGTAGAAGTTGTACCAATTCGATATGAAAATGCACAACCATATTTAGGTCAGCCAATTTGATATGAAAATGAACAACACTATTTAGGTCAGCCAATTTGATATGAAAATGAACAACTATATTTAGGTCAGGAGTTTTGTTTTGCAATAGCTTTGTTATCAATGTTTGGTTTTTGTTGTAGTTTGAAAAGAAGACAAGCAACAGGCACAGGACTTTCTGACCTTGGTTTTTTTTTTCTTTGTAAATCAGAAACAATGTATAGAAATACATTCTGTGCATCAGAAGCAATGTATAGAAATACATTCTGTGCATCAGAAGCAATGTATAGAAATACATTCTGTGCATCAGAAGCAATGTATAGAAATACATTCTGTGCATCAGAAGCAATGTATAGAAATACATTCTGTGCATCAGAAGCAATGTATAGAAATACATTCTGTGCATCAGAAGCAATGTACAGAATTACATTCATGTGCATCAGAAGCATTGTATAGAAATACATTCATGTGCATCAGAAGCATTGTATAGAAATACATTCTGTGCATCAGAAGCATTGTATAGAAATACATTCTGTGCATCAGAAGCAATGTATAGAAATACATTCTGTGCATCAAAAGCAATGTACAGAATTACATTCATGTGCATCAGAAGCAATGTATAGAAATACATTCTGTGCATCAGAAGCAATGTATAGAAATACATTCTGTGCATCAGAAGCAATGTACAGAATTACATTCATGTGCATCAGAAGCATTGTATGGAAATACATTCATGTGCATCAGAAGCATTGTATAGAAATACATTCTGTGCATCAGAAGCATTGTATAGAAATACATTCTGTGCATCAGAAGCAATGTATAGAAATACATTCTGTGCATCAAAAGCAATGTACAGAATTACATTCATGTGCATCAAAAGCAATGTATAGAAATACATTCTGTGCATCAGAAGCAATGTATAGAAATACATTCTGTGCATCAGAAGCAATGTATAGAAATACATTCTGTGCATCAGAAGCAATGTATAGAAATACATTCTGTGCATCAGAAGCAATGAAATACAGAATTACATTCATGTGCATCAGAAGCAATGTATAGAAATACATTCTGTGCATCAGAAGCAATGTATAGAAACACATTCTATGCATCAAAAGCAATGTACAGAATTACATTCATGTGCATCAGAAGCAATGTATAGAAATACATTCTGTGCATCAGAAGCAATGTATAGAAATACATTCTGTGCATCTAGAAATACATTCTGTGCATCAGAAGCAATGTATAGAAATACATTCATGCATCAAAAGCAATGTATAGAAATACAATTACATTCATGTGCATCAGCAAAGCATTGTATGGAAATACATTCATGTGCATCAGAAGCATTGTATAGAAATACATTCTGTGCATCAGAAGCATTGTATAGAAATACATTCTGTGCATCAGAAGCAATGTATAGAAATACATTCTGTGCATCAAAAGCAATGTACAGAAATACATTCATGTGCATCAAAAGCAATGTATCAGAAGAAATACATTCTGTGCATCAGAAGCAATGTATAGAAATACATTCTGTGCATCAGAAGCAATGTATAGAAATACATTCTGTGCATCAGAAGCAATGTATAGAAATACATTCTGTGCATCAAAAGCAATGTACAGAATTACATTCATGTGCATCAGAAGCAATGTATAGAAATACATTCTGTGCATCAGAAGCAATGTATAGAAACACATTCTGCATGCATCAAAAGCAATGTACAGAATTACATTCATGTGCATCAGAAGCAATGTATAGAAATACATTCTGTGCATCAGAAGCAATGTATAGAAATACATTCTGTGCATCAAAAGCAATGTACAGAATTACATTCATGTGCATGATTAGAAATTCAGGATTAGATTATATGAAGTTGTGTTTATTTTAAGGATACATTTTTAAATCCTTTGAGTGCAGGTAATTTTGATCATCTTTACGATTTTTTTTTAAGGATATTGACCAGTAGATGACTTGAATTTATTTGTTGATAAGTTGGTGGCCATGCATATTGTGATACATGTGATTTAAGTTCTGACTTCTCCAGTGGTCTTTCTGTGATATTGGATGAGCATGCACCACTTGTTATAACTAGTAAACATAGACCAGATTGGGTTACTGTGGATATACTCAATTTAAAGCGCGCAGTTAGAAAAGCTGAGAGAAATGGAGACTGTTACCGAACAGCATCAACAAAAAAATTAAAGTTCAGAAAGAATTTTGCAATGAAGTTTGGAATTTAAAATGGATTTACACTAACAAATCTATTGTCAGTTGTGGGAGGGATTTAAGAAAACTGTTCAGCACTGTAAATAGGTTAATTGGGCGATGCCAGGATAATCCAATGCCAGATCACGCAGATTGTGATTCACTCTGTAAGGAAGTTGCAGAATATTTCTCAAATAAAATACATACCATAAGAGATAATCTCAAAGATTATTAATTGTTTTAACCTTCCAGTCAGAATTGTCAAGATTTTTCTACTTTCCTTCCCTTTGATAAAGAGGTGATTTATAGAAAGTAAATTTTGAATGGAATTTTACTGATTGTCACACCATGGAGGTACCACTTTAGAGGTCACACAGACCCATCTCCAGCAAAGTTAATAAAAACTCATCTGGATGTTCTCCTTCCTCTTATTCTCACAAAGGTTATAAATACACTGTAACTCCTTAATTGAGGGTGAATATTCTTCTTTGTGAAATACCACTCTTGTGAAGCCATTACCTAAGAAGCCAGGACTAGAACTGGTTCTCTCAAATTACAAACCAGTGAATAACCTGCCATTTTTATCTAAAATAGTCAAAAAAGGGATGTTATTATGTCTGAATGATCATCTTAACCCTTAGTCTTCCAGAGCATTTAAGATTACAGTGTTATTTTAGGGAACTTTTTGGAAAAAGGGGCTTTTTTACAAATATATTTTCATTTTCTACTGTAATAAGTTTGCTATATGAAAGCTAAGACTTTGGACTTTATGTTGGTTTGCATAATTCTCTGGTCAAATTTATGCAGATGAGGTGATTCAGATTATTAGATGTCCTAAAACTGCTATCTTTATGATGTTCTGCTCTCTTGTGGTTAATTAGAAAAAGAAAGAAAAAAATTGATAGAAGTTATGAATTATTGAAAGAAGGATCTTTCATTTAATAGTACTTTTGGTTTTTTTGGAGCAAGAAAATAATTTATACAGTGTATGTCAATTTGAATTTTTTTGACCTTTTTGACCTAAAAATTGACCTCTGATTTTGCCAATGATCTATCTAGTAGGATTTGGCACTACACTTTCCTATAAACATGCACTATGATGCATAAAACTAATATAATATAAAAAGGAAATGTTTACACCAATATTCAAATACAAATGAAATGCAAATTATATGCAAATTAGCTCATTAACCTCATTTTTATGCACAGGATTAATATTATGTTGATTCCTATAGGAATTTTTGGTGAAATGGTACTCAAAAATGGTTCAGAGCATTAGTAATCATGTTGACGCTGCCAAACTTGGTATCCTTCACTGACAGTTGGTACCGTATATAAAATGTCAACACATTTGTCCAAATACAGGAAAATCCTTAAGAGAAATACAATTTCAACCGTTTCCAAGAAAATACAGGGGTTGGGGGGGGGGGGGGGTTCTGTTTTTTTATATTTAAAGGGGGACCAGGGGTAATGCCATCCCCCCAAAAATATGGCCCTCTTCCAGGATCCAAATTGCTTCAAACAAAAGGATTTCCCCCTAAATGGGACTGCATGGCTCCCACCATGGGTCTCTTGCCCCCAACGTGGGTCTCTTGCCCCAACATGTGTCTCTTTCCCTAACATGTGACCCTTTCCCCTTAAAATTTTAATCCTACTCCACTGCACCACAACCTTACAACATGGAATCAAGATTTTGCGAAATAGGTACAGTATACTGTATGGGCACTTTTGCACTACAATTAAAGGTTGATCTGTAAAGTTTCATCTAAAATTACTATAAAAAGGACAATTCATGTTAATCACGTTGGATTTTAGTGACCCATTTACTTGTTTATAATCCTTACAAGTAAATAATCTCAGCTTAATTATAGTGTTTTTGCTTAATTTTAAGATCTGCACCAATGTTAGCTATGTCTAATGGTAGGCCTACGAGTAACGTTAGTAAGCATGAAGTTTGAAAAACGCACTCACGATTTTTCACTTATTACTTAAATGAAAAATCTGCTTTACTTTTTGCTTTTTATTTTGATTGTAAAGTGCCATTGATTATAGTTACTACTGTAGAAGTGAGCACTATTGATTTGTTGTTAATGTTTAAAGCATTGAGTCAAGTTTTGTTTAAATCTGTTTTCTTTGACTTTTACAGCTAGGAGATTGTTGCAGCAAAGACTAGATTTATGTTTGCCAA
Source organism: Chiridota heheva (assembly GCA_020152595.1). Classification (NCBI taxonomy): domain Eukaryota; kingdom Metazoa; phylum Echinodermata; class Holothuroidea; order Apodida; family Chiridotidae; genus Chiridota; species Chiridota heheva. The sequence continues at coordinate 1,035,053 of JAIGNY010001174.1, forward strand.
GGTGTTTTCATTCCGTTACTATGGAGCCAGATAACAGTAATCAATGGATTCCATCTGAAACACTTTCAAAAAAATCTTCAGAAGAAAATGTCCAGACCATCCAAATCCCAGACGGCGATGAACTTCTTCATTCCCACGAGGAATTTCAAGTTGAAAATGTTCAAAGCATTGAGCTCGGCCTTTGTCGGGTTTGTTCGGATCAAGCTACCGGTTACCATTACTCTGTTGCCACATGTGAAGGTTGTAAGGGATTCTTCAAAAGAACTGTACAGAAACAATTAAATTATACGTGCAAAGGGGCAGGGGGTAATTGTGAGGTTACAAAACTCAGCCGTAATAACTGTCAATTTTGCAGATATCAGAAGTGTCTGAATGTTGGAATGAAAACAGAGGGTAAGTAGACATGTTGTTTTATTTTTGGTTCAGATGCGATAGCATCAGGAGGAACCTATGCGGTCATGATGGCGTGTGTATGTATGTGTGTGTATGTACAGTATGTGTGTATGTATGTATGTATGCACTGTATGTGTGTGTGACGGTCAGCTCGTAAACGTGATAAATCAAGAACAGTAAACTGGATTCATTTCATATGTGGTACACAGATAGCCCATGGACCGTAGATGTGCCCTATTGTTTTTAATGGTGATGTCATGCATATTAATGCAAAATATCACAGTTTTTCCCTTCCTGTGATTATGTTTTTTTTATCTATATATTAAGCCAGTTTTTCATTTGCGGTACTCCTTACCTTAGTAAGTCATCCCAACCACCCCTCACTCCCTCTCTTACCCCTCACCGTAGGTTAACAATAATTAGTCCACATTCCAACTTTTTCACAAGAGATTGGTGGGCAGGGCTGTAACTGTCAGGGCAGGGCGTGGGGAAAACAGCTTTGCTTGTGAGTTTAAGTAGGTGAAGTTTAGGATGGGTCAAATAGGCCTACCCCTTCATTTTCATGCCATTGAATTTATTCCCAGTTAAATTAATATAATTTATTCCCCCAGTTTCAAACTGCATCTTTAATTTCTTTGCCTTCAATATATTAACTTGTCAAATGCAATGGTAGCCTTTTAACATTTAATGCTGTGAAATGATATAGTTGATGCCATTAAATCACCCCTTCTACCTATGCTACTTGGCACATGAAGTATTATTATGCTGTCATTACGTATGCCGTGGATATAATGGATATACCATTATCAGCTCAAAGCCTGTGGCTATGGAGAAGTTCATCTGTTTCCAAACAGAATAAAAGCAAAACAAAAATTATCATCACTTTTATTTATTTCTTTCAAAATTGTTTGGTTTGTTAGGAAAATAAGCCAAACAAAGGTGATTTCAGTTGAAAAATGAGTTGCCATGAGGGACTTACTGTATTTACATACATGGCCAAACATTGATGGTGATAAGTTTACCATGGCCTTGCAGGTAAATATGACCATATAAGGAAAATTGGTAGGAACCTAACATTAATCAGGAATTTGCTGCTATGCATGTTTCGGCAAAACATTACAGAAGGCCCAATGCGTAAAAACATTCCAAGGGTAAGATTATGAATTAGGATGTCGTCAGTATTATTCTAAAAATTATTGTAGTATATGGTCAGGTACATGTATTTTTCCTTACATGTCATTCAGCCTTCATGGATTGATTTTAAATTAAACTAACTAATCAGGGAGTTCTCCACAACTCCCACGGCTTTATAACGATGGGTATAAAGATTATAGGCCTACAGCAAGCTTGATCAACTAGAACCATCAATGATGTAGAAGCTCAACATATATTTTGGGGCGGGTATAAGCCTGTTTTTGTTGGTGGGTAGTTAATAGTTAGAGTGCTTCTTGGACAGTAATTGTGGGGCACTTTTGTCAGTTTTGAAAAAGTGAAGGAGTCTTGTCCCCTATCCCCATGGTGTTCCTACTTACAGTATATGGTTTAAACATAGGCAGAAATTGAGGGAAGCAAGGGGGCACTTTCGCCACCCTCACTTTTTGTCCAAATGGATACTTTTGTGTGGTGATGAGTTGTATTTTAGCATGATTTTATAATTCTCCCCCTCCTCCTCCTCCCTTCCCCCTCACCTCCCTTCCACTTCACACACACACACTCACTCTTGATTTTTCCTCACTTTCGGTAGGCAAATCCTGCCTATAAGGTTTGAGATTGGGGAGCCAGGACCAATGTTAAATACCCATCCGGCAAATAGGTAAAAGGCTTCTTTTAAAAATTTCTGCTCAAAAAATAATTGGAGTATGCATGCCCCCTCCCACGACAGCCCTCAGTGTCGGTGCCCCTGGTAAAATGACATGCTTTAATTGTGTCAAATAATTACTAAATGTATGTAACAATTTATATGTATTACTGTATGTAATATTTATGAGTGAGTTGATTTCTATTTGTTTTCAAGCTTTAAGAATGACCTTAATTTCATTTAAGTTTCAAAAGGGTGCCTCGAGCCCGGTCCACCCTCAACTTTTAAAAGTCTGTCATCAATGTTCAAAAGTGCACGTCCTGCTCTCCTTACTTTAGGGCAAGGGGCAGTACCTCCCCATCCTTGCCACCACTATTCCGACAGCGCCAAAATCCCCACTGGCCCTCAGAACTCTAGTTGCCCCACTACATAATACAGCTTTTAAATACCGTTTGAATATGTGAAAACTGTTTTTCATGTAAGCCTACGAAAACTTAAGCCTCAACAGCAATATGATGCAACTTTTAATAACAATGTTTTCTTTTGAGGAAAATTGAAATTAGAAACAGAGATACTAAAAGCAAAATACTGTATGGATAAAATCAAGATGGATTTTACATCCTTGCAACAAGGCATGCTTTTTATCTATGGAATACTTTCCTCATGTTGCTAATATATTAGCCATTTTTTGAGTAAATAATTATTGCAATTAATGAATCACAATAAATCAATAGAATCTCACAAATACACTTCCAAGTGGTAATCATTATAGAAATATAACTACAATTATTTAATAAATTTCTTTTAAAGTTCTCTTTCATATCAGATGCACTTACTTGACCCCTGAACTAATCACAGATAACCTAGTGATTTTACGCCTCAGTTATTAGACTTTAGTTTCTGAATGCAAACAAAAGATGTTCTTGTGGAGAGCCAGATAGTGTTACTCAGTGAGCTGTTATTTTTGCTCCCGCTAATTAACACTAGTGATTTTAAAGGCACTGAATGAAAATTTATAGCCCGAGTTATTCAATTGCGCAATATGGATATTATTCAGGTTGTTTAGTTTTAAAGCTTTAGTTTTTAATTACAAGTTATGGCCCAAATGAGCTATCAACTATGAGTGATCTACCCCAATTTGGCTATAGTGTAGGTCAAATTCCAAACGGGATTTTATAACCCAATTAGCACATGAAAGCAGCGTTATATATGCTAAATTCATTCGGATCGCGCCGAGCGAAAACATAATTTTCTAATCAATTTTTGTTGGGATTGGATTGCAAATTTTTTTAAACTACGCACTATGACAAAATAAGGCGAACATGACAACACAGCAAAATGTCAAAAAAATGCTTAGGATTAGATAAACGCTGCAAAAATCCGAATGTACCTGTACATGTATCGGAATGAAAATCTGGATTTTGGGCTAGCCTTGCTTAAGCTCAAAATCACTTAAAGGGATGTTGAGTTCAAAATGATCGTTCAAATGACTTGAGTTGAAGTTGCAAACTCTCAGACTATCAATCAAACTTTGAAAAGATGAAATTATAATTCAACAAAACATATATATTCAGTTAATGAGCAACAATTTTGGTCCTTCTAAATCACAAAAAGCAAGGAATTTCTGGAAGGAGAATTTTTGTCTTTCTTCAGTGATACTTTTATATGCAAAGATAATATATTCATACATGTAAATTTATTTCTATTCTATAACGGGTCCACAAAATATAAATGCAAATCCGTTTAAATCTTTTCTGATAGTTCTCTGGTGTGATAGACAGGTGCTTTGCACAGCTAGCGGTCATGTTTCCACATAAATACAACGATATATGGAAATTTCTGTTAATCATAGGGATTTTACAGTAGGTGTCTAAAATTAAGAAAAAAATGCAGAATTGTTTTGTTCTGACACTGACTGACAGTCTGCAGAGAATCTGCAGTGATGATTTTGTTGATTGTTTATTGATAATACCAGGCCTCAACTTTATCAGTGAGAAACAAAACATGGAGATTCTGGATGTTGTAGGTATTCCATCATGCACTTATATGGGAAAATATGACAAGGTAATTTTTAGCGGGAGGATCTCTTACGAGGAGATTTAACAATCAAGGGACTTGAAAATGCAGGTTACTTCTTGGGGTCGTGGTTTGCCACATTGCGATTCAGCGATTGCAAAAAAATGTTAACATCGGGACAACCATCATACCACTAGCATAGTGAATGGTATGAATATTTTATACCCTTTTAAATTTTATTGCCCTGGGGATTTTCCATAATGCTAATGTGGCATATGAAAAAAAAAAATATCTGAACAAAAATAAGTTTGAAAAACAAAACAAAATGACAAACAGGATAATAAATATATTACAATGGTATTGAAAACCCCACCCTAGAGTTTGTAGAAGTGGGTGGTTCAGGGGACTGATCCCCCTAGCTATTTTTGAGGGGGGTACACCTCTAGTTATATTTAATGATTGCACATTGGGAGACCTAGCTACAAATTAGCTCTACATCACTGCCCCACCCCCATCTAATCACCCACTCTTATTTTGATTGCCTCACAATTTGGTGACAAATCAAATTATGGAGAAATAGTATCTGGAGGGTCAAATTCAATTGAAATTCCTACGAAATATCCATTACATAACTTTATTTACAAGGTACCGGGTGGTTTTTTTTTGCACGTTTTGAAACGTAATCTGGGTTGGTTTTGTACATCCTTGCTCCAAAATGTCCAACATGTTTTGAAAATGTGGCTTTGAGGTGTGATCTGGTGATTGGCTTATCTGGGGACTAGTCGAATAAGGTTAGAGTTTCTTAGCACGTGCCATTTGACAGAAGTCATGAGGCACTGTTTTGTTTACAAAACTGTCTGCAGCGTTGTTTTAACAGGATATTCCTGGTTCTACAGTATATGTGATTTGTAATACCATCAAAGAACTTTGCCGTAACTTTGTGGGAAAATAAGTTTGTAATTATACGCTCTCTTGGTGTAACATTTAATCAGAGCTTTTTTCTTCATTTAAATGTTTGTAAATGGAAGATTTAAAAAATGTATTTTGGAATAGGTCAGTGATCATATCTTGTTACAATTAATTTTTTAATAGTATCAGAACTTTTCTTGTTTGGATCAATATTTGGATTAAAGCCTAAATGATGTTTTCTACACCGTAAGCTTATGTTAATTTTTTTCCGTTGAGTTTTTAGCCACTTTAGGTTGACCTCATTTTTAGATTGAATAAAGGACACATAACAAGTGGGGAATGGACGGGGTGGGTCAGTGGATCCTCCACAATTAGTTTATTTACTTATTTCAAAAAAATTATATTATTCTGGATAAATCTTACTCTTTACTGTTGACGTTCACAATTCCAGTAATTTGTAGTTCTTCACCTTGAATTTTGGACTATGTTATTGATTGCTGCAATTATTATTCATTGTTATTATTGGGATAATATGTTGTATTTTCTTCATTTGAAACTTCTGCTATCAGAAGTACTTCTGGTATCAGAAGCTCAAGAAAACAAGTTCTGCTGCGAGGTCTTTGTAACAACACAAACTGTAAAATGTCAACAGGGTAACTTTGTTTCGTTCATTTACCCTCATATAATTTGTTTCTTGTTTTGAAAAATAAATAGCTGAACCCACTCCAGACGATGAAAGAATCATGTATTTATTGTTAAAAGTTTAAGATAAAAGTTACGATGTTAGTCCAGGCTGTACTATGTGTAAATTGCGTTTTTAAATTTTTATTTAATGGACTGTTAACTCCCGGTTTTTATACTGCCATACATTGTCCACTTTTACATTACAGTATATCTAATAGTGGCAAAAGAAAGTTGCAGTGCTATAACTAATTTTCCAATTCGATTGTATGGTTCTTTATATTTAAGCACAAAGCCGTTGCCCATTCCATATGATTTGTGCAGTAGTTTATGTAAATATTTCGCCCAGCACGTTGGTCACGATAGATTCACAATAGAGTTGCATAAATTATTTTGATAATTAGCTACTGTTATGGCATAGAATTTAGAATGAAAATGCAACCATTTGACACTGATTTATACCATGACTAATGTGGCGTCATGCTATTTCTCGCTGCCACAACCAATTTATTGTGGGCGGTACTGTATCTCAAGGATCTGCTTATGGCCATTCTGTAGACATACATGTACATGTCCCCAAAACAGGCTGCGCATTCCTGGGGTCTCTTTCTGATCTTCTAGTTCAGACCCATGGGAGACCCAAGGGATCTGCTAGGGTCATTTCACAGTCTGCCAGGAACGTTACAGGCTGGAAAAGGCCATTTAATATCCCAATGTAAAATTTAACTGTTTATGGAAAACCTTTGTAGCTGATGTCCATGGAGCTTTTAATCTTTTTGGCAGGTTCAAATAAGCCAATCACATACCTCGAATCCACAAGCAAGTACAACTTTTAGTCAATAAACCCTACTAGACTGTCTACTGTTCACCTCCCAGGTGCACTCCTAAAATTATCTAAATTAATCACAGTATCTGTATCAACATTAACAAAATTATCTGACCACCCCTTCCCCCCATTGTCCACCAAGTTCTCTTAATTAGTACTGCACCTCGTAGTGTAACCTCTCTTTGAAGGCACCTTTTGCTGCATACATTAGCTTAAAATTCAACCTCTCTATATTGCATTCGATGTTAACTGCTATAAGCACCATTCAATCAATTACTGAAGTTAAGCAATAAAGTTAAGCAATCACTTGGGTGACCGTAAACCAATCAATGAGGTGAATTAATCATTCAATCAAGTGAACCAATCATTCACTCAAGTGTAACAATCAATCAAGTGAATCAGTCAATTAAGTCAAACAATCAATCAAGTGAATCAGTCAATTAAGTAAAACGATCAATCAAGTGAATCAGTCAATTAAGTAAAACAATCAATCAAGTGAATCAGTCAATCAAGTGAACCAATCAATCATGTGAACCAATTTCTCAAGTGAACCAATCAATTAAGTGAAACAATCAATCAAGTAAAACAATCAATCAAGTGAACCAGTCAATCAAGTGAACCAATCAATCAAGTGAATCAGTCAATCAAGTGAAGCAGTCAATCAAGTGAAACGATTAATCAAGTGAAAAAATCAATCAAGTGAAAAAATCAAGTGAATCAATCAATCAAGTGAAACAATCAATCAAGTGAAACAATCAAGTAAACTAATCAATCTTGTAAACCAATCAATCAATTAAATGAAACAATCAATAAACCAGTAAACCAGTCAATTGATTAATCAATCAACAAAACCGAACCAAACCAACCGATCAATGAATCAACCAATCAGTCTATCAAATGAATGAATTAATCAATCAAATGAACCATTGAGAATGCATGAGATCATGACAGTTCATTTCATTTAATGGCTGATAAGCTTACACTTGTACATGTACTTTTCTTCTTTTAAGCTGTGAGAGATGACAGAACTCCAGGAGGCCGACCCAAGTTAAAGAGGCTCAAAGCGGACCACACCGAGAGTGTTGAGAAACAGGAAGAACCACCAGAGGTTGTATCACCTCTGATTGACGGAAAAGACTGGAGGGAAAGTATACAAATTCTCACTGATGCGCAGCCACAGCTAATACCAAATTCTGAAGGTAAGGTTAAAGGAGTTTAAATGCAGTAGTCATTTTTTTTCACCTCACATAATCTAATCTCTTTGGTACGTTTTGACACCGTCACTGTGGTGGTGCTGTTTAACCACATCAAACCGTCGCTGTGGTGATGCTGTTTAGCATCATCAAACAATCCAAACACTCCAACATGTTCATCATATATTCCCTATGTTACATATATACAGTACGTACAGTCTTTACTTAATTCCTTCAGCAGTCTGATGATACAGTATTTGGCTAATTGAAGCAGAGATAGTAGTTTTAACCATCAATTTCGTGTATCTAGTTCTTTCACTGGACCTTTGACTGTGAATGGGCCCATTAAAGGAATTTTTCCGTGGAATTTTTTACTTTGGTGAGCATGCGAAGCATAATGCGAACCTACAGTATGTACTGGCAATTTTATCTGACTGGCTGTCCGTCCGGCCCTTTGTTTGGCCATCAACAGTTTTTCCTGCGATTGAAATGTTGAAAGATTTTTGAGAGTTTCCCAGAAAATGTTAAAGTTTCTTCAGAGTTCCTCAGAAAAAGTTAAGAGTTTCTTCAAATATCCTCATGGAAGGTTGAATTTTCTTTTAATACTAAATGTAATAGTTTTTCAGAGACATTAAGACAGGTTGAAGACCTTAAAAAGTCTACAAAACATTTGATATTTCCTTCGAAGGATACTGTAAGATAATACAAATTCTTCAGAGATCCTTAAGTGCCTCTCATAACACTGGAGGTTTAAATTCTGGAAAGGCTGGAATATGTGCATTGGTAATGGTAAGGGTTTTGTATCATTTCCAATTTCTAGTTTGTCATTTGTCAAGCAATATAATTGTTTTGCATAATTTTGCTTTAATGTTATTGTACATTTTTCATGCTGCTTAACTCTTCTGCTTGACACACATATTTTCTTACATTGGAAGTTGTACTACAATCCAGGATGTAGCTCCGGGAATGTAGAGGTTGGTGGAAAGTACAGTTTGTGGTAACAGGGCTTTATGGCATTTTTTCATTGACATTGGCAAGTGAGGGCCTCTCCTTTCTTTGTTGTTCATATGATAGAACTAAAAGGAGTGCTATAGTTATAAAGACTGCTAGCTTTGACATGTTTTCTGAGTTATTGGGTTATGGTAACCTTAAGCTTTTTTTTTGTCTTAAAATATTCGGGAAAACTCAAAAATATTTTGAAGCTTGTAGTGCAAGTGAAAATGTAAGTGCATCTATCAAAGCTCAAGTAATTTGAAATCATCTGTCCCTGCTACCTTATTTCTGTATATACTTCCCTATATAAGCCAAAAGATTTTTGAAATAAAGAAAATTCAAACATTAAAAGGATAATTCAAAGAAAACTATTGTTTTTCTTCAAAAACTTACTTGCTATACTTTCAGACCTTGCTTTTGCCTGAAAAGCTGTGAGGAACTTACAAAGACATCAATGCATCTCTATTCATCTATATCTTATTTTGGCAAAAGTTATGAATCATATAATGGATTTAAGCCTTTTTGAGACCATAATTTGGGAAAAATTGCAGCTTCCGATCGTGATACAACTCAACTAATGTATGTGAAATATACCGTAAGAAAGGCAAATTCACACGCTTTCTATGGATATGAACAAGAGCAACTACCCCCTCTTTATTCATGCCGATATTAAGTATGAAAACAAATCCTCGCAGTACATGTTGGACATACGCAATGTAGTCTACCGGCAACATGTGGGATTACTGTGTGGGCTCAAGTGTGAATACTGCACCGGATGCACAGCTTTGTTTTTCGCGAGTAATTATAGCAGTGAATTATTTCTTGAATATTTTAATTGGTTTTGCTTGGAGAAAAAGATACAAACTGGTATCATTAGAAAGGGTATCTCACAAACAATCTAAATATGTAAAAAGAAATCCTCCATTTTCATTATTCTCAAGAAAAAATACAAGCTCAAAAATATTGTCTTAATTTTGTCCAAAATTGGCAAATTTGCATATTCATGTCAATATTTTCTTCACTTTAACTTTTTTATTGAAAAGTTTGTTGTCTTAGCATTCATACAAGCCAATTTTGTAGTGATATAAAACGAAACATGACTTGTCCTTCTCTTTAAAAATTTGTTCCAGCAAATCATATCCACAAACTTACTGTAGCAAATAGTGAGACCACTTTATCTTAATTAAAATAACCACACAATAAGGACTTCATCCATTGCTAATATGATACTCAGCATCAACTTCCACAACAACTAAGGTTTTCAGAATAAAGAAAATAAAGAGGAAAAATCTGACCCGACCTGGTTATGTATCAGGTCAGGTCTGACTGTTTGAAACTTTAAGGAGCAGAACAACTAATGAATAAAGTGATGAAAATCATTTAAAAAAAAAAAAATCTGAACAATTTTAGTCACGTTTTGGGCCCCTGGCACTCTAAGGGTTAATATAACTGTTTGTTTGTGTGCTTCTCTAGTGTGCTTATAGTGCATGCAATTATTAATCAGATATACAGTAGCATAGCAAGGTTTCACTTTTTGAAAGCATCCAGTGCTGGACATTATATCAAGATGGCCACTGCCTTTGATAACCAGTTGTGAACTCACTGGTTGCAGACCCTATAATACTACTATATACAGTTTCTGAGAGAAATGATACATAGTCATTTAGAACACATGTTTGGGGATGGGTCTGCTATTCTGTATCACATCTCGTCACAACATATCATAAATACTTCAAATTAAACAGCTCATTGGATGACATAGAATCAAATAAATTAAAAAGTTATTGGTACAAATGAGACAGCTAGTGCATGCAGGGGTGTAGGAAGCTTTGGACAAGTGGGGGGCACAACCACTTAGGGGCACTTAGGATGCATGTCCCCCATCCCGATCTGTAGATATAATAAGTGAACCCAAAACAACAAAGCAAAGTAAAACATGCACTTCATTTTTATCAAAGGACTTATTTTCCAAGATGGACACATTTTCCCCGTACAGTACATGGTACTGACAAAAAGTTGCCAGTTTTCTACTATTGGGACAGTAATTAAGGGCCTTTTTCAAAATAAGAAGTGGGTTGGGGGCACATGACCCCAGTGCCCCCCTTCCCTCGGTACCTACACCTATGAGTGCATGTGAAAGTATGTAAACATGAATGAGTTATATATATTCAATACAATTCAACATGTCTGATTAATCCAGTACTTACACATCTACCGACAAGTCAGTCAAACGCCCTACAGAAGTGACATCACTAGTGTGTATCAGATTATTGATGACATACCTGTCAAGCTATTATGTATGGCCGTACAGTAATTCACCTTTACAAAGTTTGTGAACTTAGTGAGGGGGGGAGGGGGGGGGGGGGGGAGCAGAGTCATAATTTATTCATTGTGAAGTGGGAGGGGACAACATCTAACAAAAATGGAAGTCACCCTGTTCTCCGCAGGAAAAACAGCCCAGTTTTCTTGTGACAAGATATCCTCTTTAGCTGAAAAAACTGATATTGCAGTTTGGAATATAATTTGGGGTTGTGGATTTGGACAACTGCATGATCATCTGTGGAACAACAACAAAGAGGCGGAACCCAGTGTCATTGTGGAGATATAAACACAAGAGTCTGGGAATGACATTTTATAAACACAAGAGTCTGGGAATGGCATTTTATAAACACAAGAGTCTGGGAATGGTATTTTATAAACACAAGAGTCTGGGAATGGTATTTTATAAACACAAGAGTCTGGGAATGGTATTTTATAAACACAAGAGTCTGGGAATGGCATTTTATAAACACAAGAGTCTGGGAATGACATTTTATAAACACAAGAGTCTGGGAATGGCATTTTATAAACACAAGTGTGTGGGAATGGCATTTTATAGACACAAGAGTCTGGGAATGGTATTTTATAAACACAAGAGTCTGGGAATGGCATTTTATAGACACAAGAGTCTGGGAATGGTATTTTATAAACACAAGAGTCTGGGAATGGTATTTTATAAACACAAGAGTCTGGGAATGGTATTTTATAAACACAAGAGTCTGGGAATGGTATTTTATAAACACAAGAGTCTGGGAATGGCATTTTATAAACACAAGAGTCTGGGAATGACATTTTATAAACACAAGAGTCTGGGAATGGTATTTTATAAACACAAGAGTCTGGGAATGGCATTTTATAAACACAAGAGTCTGGGAATGACATTTTATAAACACAAGTGTGTGGGAATGGCATTTTATAGACACAAGAGTCTGGGAATGGCATTTTATGAACACAAGAGTCTGGGAATGGCATTTTATAAACACAAGTGTGTGGGAATGGCATTTTATAGACACAAGAGTCTGGGAATGGCATTTTATGAACACAAGAGTCTGGGAATGGCATTTTATAAACACAAGTGTGTGGGAATGACATTTTATAAACACAAGAGTCTGGGAATGGCATTTTATAAACACAAGAGTCTGGGAATGACATTTTATGAACACAAGAGTCTGGGAATGGCATTTTATAAGCACAAGAGTCTGGGAAAGGCATTTTATAAATACAAGAGGCTGGGAATGACATTTTATAAACACAAGAGTGTGGGAATGGCATTTTATAAACACAAGAGTCTGGGAATGGCATTTTAAAAACACAAAAGTCTGGGAATGGTATTTTATAAACACAAGAGTCTGGGAATGGCATTTTATAAACACAAGAGTCTGGGAATGGCATTTTATAAACACAAGTGTGTGGGAATGGCATTTTATAAACACAAGAGTCTGGGAATGGCATTTTATAAACACAAGAGTCTGGGAATGGCATTTTATAAACACAAGAGTCTGGGAATGGCATTTTATAAACACAAGAGTCTGGGAATGGTATTTTATAAACACAAGAGTCTGGGAATGGTATTTTATAAACACAAGAGTCTGGGAATGGCATTTTATAAACACAAGAGTCTGGGAATGGCATTTTATAAACACAAGAGTCTGGGAATGGTATTTTATAAACACAAGAGTCTGGGAATGGTATTTTATAAACACAAGAGTCTGGGAATGGTATTTTATAAACACAAGAGTCTGGGAATGGTATTTTATAAACACAAGAGTCTGGGAATGGTATTTTATAAACACAAGAGTCTGGGAATGGTATTTTATAAACACAAGAGTCTGGGAATGGCATTTTATAAACACAAGAGTCTGGGAATGGTATTTTATAAACACAAGAGTCTGGGAATGGTATTTTATAAACACAAGAGTCTGGGAATGGCATTTTATAAACACAAGTGTGTGGGAATGGCATTTTATAAACACAAGAGTCTGGGAATGACATTTTATAAACACAAGAGTCTGGGAATGGCATTTTATAAACACAAGAGTCTGGGAATGGTATTTTATAAACATTAGAGTCTGGGAATGGCATTTTATAAGCACAAGAGTCTGGGAATGGCATTTTATAAATACAAGAGGCTGGGAATGACATTTTATAAACAAGAGTCTGGGAATGGCATTTTATAAACACAAGAGTGTAAACACAAGAGGGAATGGCATTTTATAAACACAAGAGTCTGGGAATGGCATTTTAAAACACAAGAGTCTGGGAATGGTATTTTATAAACACAAGAGTCTGGGAATGGCATTTTATAAACACAAGTGTGTGGGAATGGCATTTTATAGACACAAGAGTCTGGGAATGGTATTTTATAAACACAAGAGTGTGGGAATGGCATTTTATAAACACAAGAGTCTGGGAATGGCATTTTAAAAACACAAGAGTCTGGGAATGGTATTTTATAAACACAAGAGTCTGGGAATGGCATTTTATAAACACAAGTGTGTGGGAATGGCATTTTATAAACACAAGAGTCTGGGAATGGCATTTTATAAACACAAGAGTCTGGGAATGGCATTTTATAAACACAAGAGTCTGGGAATGGTATTTTATAAACACAAGAGTCTGGGAATGGTATTTTATAAACACAAGAGTCTGGGAATGGCATTTTATAAACACAAGTGTGTGGGAATGGCATTTTATAAACACAAGAGTCTGGGAATGACATTTTATAAACACAAGAGTGTGGGAATGGCATTTTATAAACACAAGAGTCTGGGAATGGCATTTTATAAACACAAGAGTCTGGGAATGGCATTTTATAAACACAAGAGTCTGGGAATGGTATTTTATAAACACAAGAGTCTGGGAATGGCATTTTATAAACACAAGTGTGTGGGAATGGCATTTTATAAACACAAGAGTCTGGGAATGACATTTTATAAACACAAGAGTGTGGGAATGGCATTTTATAAACACAAGAGTCTGGGAATGGTATTTTATAAACACAAGAGTCTGGGAATGGCATTTTATAAACACAAGAGTCTGGGAATGGTATTTTATAAACACAAGAGTCTGGGAATGGTATTTTATAAACACAAGAGTGTGGGAATGGCATTTTATAAACACAAGAGTCTGGGAATGGTATTTTATAAACACAAGAGTCTGGGAATGGCATTTTATAAACACAAGAGTCTGGGAATGACATTTTATAAACACAAGAGTCTGGGAATGGTCTTTTATAAACACAAGAGTCTGGGAATGGTATTTTATAAACACAAGAGTCTGGGAATGGTATTTTATAAACACAAGTGTGTGGGAATGGCATTTTATAAACACAAGAGTCTGGGAATGGCATTTTATAAACACAAGTGTGTGGGAATGGCATTTTATAAACACAAGAGTCTGGGAATGACATTTTATAAACACAAGAGTCTGGGAATGGCATTTTATAAACACAAGAGTCTGGGAATGGTATTTTATAAACATTAGAGTCTGGGAATGGCATTTTATAAGCACAAGAGTCTGGGAATGGCATTTTATAAATACAAGAGGCTGGGAATGACATTTTATAAACAAGAGTCTGGGAATGGCATTTTATAAACACAAGAGTGTGGGAATGGCATTTTATAAACACAAGAGTCTGGGAATGGCATTTTAAAAACACAAGAGTCTGGGAATGGTATTTTATAAACACAAGAGTCTGGGAATGGCATTTTATAAACACAAGTGTGTGGGAATGGCATTTTATAAACACAAGAGTCTGGGAATGGTATTTTATAAACACAAGAGTGGGAATGGCATTTTATAAACAAGAGTCTGGGAATGGCATTTTAAAAACACAAGAGTCTGGGAATGGTATTTTATAAACACAAGAGTCTGGGAATGGCATTTTATAAACACAAGTGTGTGGGAATGGCATTTTATAAACACAAGAGTCTGGGAATGGCATTTTATAAACACAAGAGTCTGGGAATGGCATTTTATAAACACAAGAGTCTGGGAATGGCATTTTATAAACACAAGAGTCTGGGAATGGTATTTTATAAACATTAGAGTCTGGGAATGGCATTTTATAAGCACAAGAGTCTGGGAATGGCATTTTATAAATACAAGAGGCTGGGAATGACATTTTATAAACAAGAGTCTGGGAATGGCATTTTATAAACACAAGAGTGTGGGAATGGCATTTTATAAACACAAGAGTCTGGGAATGGCATTTTAAAAACACAAGAGTCTGGGAATGGTATTTTATAAACACAAGAGTCTGGGAATGGCATTTTATAGACACAAGAGTCTGGGAATGGTATTTTATAAACACAAGAGTGTGGGAATGGCATTTTATAAACACAAGAGTCTGGGAATGGCATTTTAAAAACACAAGAGTCTGGGAATGGTATTTTATAAACACAAGAGTCTGGGAATGGCATTTTATAAACACAAGTGTGTGGGAATGGCATTTTATAAACACAAGAGTCTGGGAATGGCATTTTATAAACACAAGAGTCTGGGAATGGTATTTTATAAACACAAGAGTCTGGGAATGGCATTTTATAAACACAAGAGTCTGGGAATGGCATTTTATAAACACAAGAGTCTGGGAATGGCATTTTATAAACACAAGTGTCTGGGAATGGCATTTTATAAACACAAGAGTCTGGGAATGGCATTTTATAAACACAAGAGTCTGGGAATGGCATTTTATAAACACAAGAGTCTGGGAATGACATTTTATAAACACAAGAGTCTGGGAATGGCATTTTATAAACACAAGAGTCTGGGAATGGCATTTTATAAACACAAGAGTCTGGGAATGGCATTTTATAAACACAAGAGTCTGGGAATGACATTTTATAAACACAAGAGTCTGGGAATGGTATTTTATAGACACAAGAGTCTGGGAATGATATTTTATAAACACAAAAGTCTGGGAATGGCATTTTATAAACACAAGAGTCTGGGAATGATATTTTATAAACACAAGAGTCTGGGAATGGCATTTTATAAACACAAGAGTCTGGGAATGGCATTTTATAAACACAAGAGTCTGGGAATGGTATTTTATAAACACAAGAGTCTGGGAATGGCATTTTATAGACACAAGAGTCTGGGAATGGTATTTTATAAACACAAGAGTGTGGGAATGGCATTTTATAAACACAAGAGTCTGGGAATGGCATTTTAAAAACACAAGAGTCTGGGAATGGTATTTTATAAACACAAGAGTCTGGGAATGGCATTTTATAAACACAAGTGTGTGGGAATGGCATTTTATAAACACAAGAGTCTGGGAATGGCATTTTATAAACACAAGAGTCTGGGAATGGTATTTTATAAACACAAGAGTCTGGGAATGGCATTTTATAAACACAAGAGTCTGGGAATGGCATTTTATAAACACAAGAGTCTGGGAATGGCATTTTATAAACACAAGTGTCTGGGAATGGCATTTTATAAACACAAGAGTCTGGGAATGGCATTTTATAAACACAAGAGTCTGGGAATGGCATTTTATAAACACAAGAGTCTGGGAATGGCATTTTATAAACACAAGAGTCTGGGAATGGCATTTTATAAACACAAGAGTCTGGGAATGGCATTTTATAAACACAAGAGTCTGGGAATGGCATTTTATAAACACAAGAGTCTGGGAATGACATTTTATAAACACAAGAGTCTGGGAATGGTATTTTATAGACACAAGAGTCTGGGAATGATATTTTATAAACACAAAAGTCTGGGAATGGCATTTTATAAACACAAGAGTCTGGGAATGATATTTTATAAACACAAGAGTCTGGGAATGGCATTTTATAAACACAAGAGTCTGGGAATGGCATTTTATAAACACAAATAGTCTGGGAATGGCATTTTATAAACACAAGAGTCTGGGAATGGCATTTTATAAACACAAGAGTCTGGGAATGGCATTTTATAAACACAAGAGTCTGGGAATGGCATTTTATAAACACAAGAGTCTGGGAATGGTATTTTATAAACACAAGAGTCTGGAAATGGTATTTTATAAACACAAGAATCTGGAAATGGTATTTTATAAACACAAGAGTCTGGGAATGGCATTTTATAAACACAAGAGTCTGGGAATGATATTTTATAAACACAAGAGTCTGGGAATGGCATTTTATAAACACAAGAGTCTGGAAATGGTATTTTCTTCCTGGGCCCTAAAACACCCAGAAGGTTAATAATGATGAGAGCAGAGTCTGGTTAACCCTCCTCACATGGGAGTTAGGGATGTGTAATTTTCATCTCGCAATTGATGCAGGTTCATTAAATGACTCAGATTTACTTACCATAAAAACGCATGTCTTAAAAACTTATAACTGAATTAAACTGAGGGAGTCTTCATCAATTCAAAAATATTTGATAATCTCAAATAATAATACACTCTTCTTACCTCATCAGGAATATTAGCGACCGATCCAGATTTCTCTGTAAACGATCTTCTCCAGTACGGCTTTGAGGAACTTAGTATGATCATTCAATGGGCCAAAAAGATCCCTGGCTTTGCCGACCTCAGCTTGGACGATCGAATCTCACTTTTGAAAGCATCCTTTATGGATATCATTGTTATTCGTTTATCATACAGGTTAGTGAAATCTATGATAATATCAAGGTTGGAAAACATGAGGAACTTCTTTCATCTCAGCGGGAATAAAACAAAAATGTTTCCACAGTGTAAATTACCTCAAAACCTCAAATTTTCTGGGGGCTTTGCCCCATGGAACTCGCCGAGGCTCTTAAGCAGGTCCCTGAACCCCACTCCGTCATGTATGGCTAATGCTAATATGCGAGTATGTTCCAAACAACTAACAGGAACATCAGCCATTATTTCTTTATATTTGTGGGAACATTTGCAAGCCATTCCAACCGTAGATATAAGGCATTTTGTTTGAAGAGGTATGGCCAGGTGCTGTAGCAGCAACTTAATTAGGAGAAAATATGTTTTAAGCCATAAAAGAAGAACAGTTTCATCAAACCCTTTAAAAATTGACCATTTTACAGCATTTGTACAGAATATTAAGACCTTATTACGATAAATTATGCAAATTATGTTAACCTATTATTTTGCATTCCTCCACCAATGTTTTTTTAATGGAAGCAGTTGAATTTGACGATTAAAGAAGTGTTTAATCTTCATCATACCCATGCATAATAGGAACAATAATTGGATGATTTTCAGTGACTCAATTTTATGACAGAAATTTAAAGAATTACAGAATTAAAAGAATTTTGAGCTGTCTTCTTTTACATACATCATAACTTTTGCATATATTATAACTTTTGCATATATTAAGATTGATTTAAAGTTTGGTTTGCCATAACTTCAGGACGCCAGTCCATTGCAGTTCAACTCTGAAGTAATGCTGGTGGCACTCATTTTACAGCTAAGAGTAAACTGGAGCAAACAGAGTGAAGTGTCTTGCTCAAGGACTCAATGCAGCACTCGTGGCGGGAACCAAGCTCGGTACCTTTGGCATATGAGTAAGACTCCTTAACCTCTGAGCCGCTG
Organism: Chiridota heheva; assembly: GCA_020152595.1. Lineage (NCBI taxonomy): Eukaryota > Metazoa > Echinodermata > Holothuroidea > Apodida > Chiridotidae > Chiridota > Chiridota heheva. The sequence continues at coordinate 1,053,706 of JAIGNY010001174.1, forward strand.
CACCTATATAGTCACGCATGTTAAACGACAATTAAAAAAAAAAAAATTGGTGGAGAACAAAAAAAAAAATGTTTACATCGTTTCTCCACTGTGAACATTGAACTGGTACAAGAATAAGTAAGTGCGTGATTCTGAATCCTCCTGCATAGATAAACTGTTTGCGTACACAGACTATCAACATAATGATCTGTCCTCAATTGTGTCTATGTTTGGGGGCAAATTAATATACAGCTACAATGCTTGAAATATACAAACATCTAGGATTTGCCTAATATTGAAAGAGGGAGGGGGCGCTTGGTTTTTTTTTTTTTGTGAGGGGGCTACACCCCCAATATCCCTTTGACTACTTTCAGACTTGCCACTGAGAAAAAAGTCAGAGATTGATAGAAAGAAGCAAACTTGAAAGCAGATTCATTTATTAATTTTATGCACATCGCAGTCTCAGAAAATAACTCTTTTTAAAAATAATATTTTTGATTTTAGTTGCTGAAAAATTTACCTCTTTGCTCGGCAGGTCGATGGATCGAACAGATGGCCGCATTCAGTTCACATCATCCGTGGTGTTGAACGTGGACGAGGCCATGCGTCTTGGCTGGAGCGAGGACCTTCTGTCAAGTCATGTGGCATTCATCAAACGTCTCAAGACCATGAATTTGGACCTTACTCAGTTTTGTGTCATGAATGCCCTCGTCCTCTGTTATCCAGGTAGGAAAATCTTTAAAAAATTTAGTCCTGTTTGGCGGTTTATAAACAAACAGAGACATGCCTCTTGCATTTCACTTTGGATTGGTTACATGACCAGGTTGAGAGGCCTTACTCCAGGGGTGGCACTTTTTATCTTCTCACCCACAAAATGTGCATGGGGTATTGCATACTTTTGCGTTTGTCGAACAATACATGCATTGTTCAGTAATACTGCAGACGATTAATGTGTGCAATTTATCAAATGTAGACATGTGTCTGGTATGATAGGAGCCACTCACCTCAATAGAACTTTGAAAACTTGCTTGAAAAGAAATTTAAACAAAAAAGTTGTTTCTCATTGAAATGAAACGTGGTTTCTGATGACTCAAACATGTTGACAATTATTCTGAGCTTAATTAAGTTTTATATTGTTATGACCACAGCTCAAATTGAATTTAAATTTTACCACAGTTCTGAATAAAGGTATTGATAATCTTACCACAAAAAATGTTGACAGAAATCATTTTAACGTAGCAAATACATCTTTATATGCTTCCCTCTTTTGCAATTGAATGCACTATTCATTGCACAATTACACCAGGGGACATTCGTGCAACACATGTACCACATGTACTGTTGCTTACTCAAATCTAAATAAGCATTGTGTGCACAGTTGCATTTTGGAAATCAAAATATTGGATATTTTGTTAAAATCAATATTTGTGGCGGTACATCAGTATTACAGGATGCAATTGAATAAGCAGCGACAGCTGAATTCAAGCGAAGAGTAATACTATTATTTTGATCAAAACTACTCATATAATAGTATGATATACATAATACAAAACTACTCATATGATGGTATGATATACATAATACAAAACTACTCATATGATAGTATGATATACATATTACAAAACTACTCATATGATAGTATGATATACATAATACAAAACTACTCATATGATAGTATGATATACATATTACAAAACCACTCATGATAGTATGATATACATAATACAAAACTACTCATATGATAGTATGATATGCATAATACAAAACTACTCATATGGTAGTATGATATACATAATACAAAACTACTCATATGGTAGTATGATATACATAATACAAAACTACTCATATGATGGTATGATATGCATAATACAAAACTACTCATATGGTAGTATGATATACATAATACAAAACTACTCATATGATAGTATGATATACATAATACAAAACTACTCATATGGTAGTATGATATACATAATACAAAAACTACTCATATGGTAGTATGATATACATAATACAAAACTACTCATATGATAGTATGATATACATATATACATAGTACAAAACTACTCATATGATAGTATGATATACATAGTACAAAACTACTCATATGATAGTATGATATACATAGTACAAAACTACTCATATGATAGTATGATATACATAATACAAAACTACTCATATGATAGTATGATATACATAATACAAAACTACTCATATGGTAGTATGATATACATAATACAAAACTACTCATATGATAGTATGATATACATAATACAAAACTACTCATATGGTAGTATGATATACATAATACAAAACTACTCATATGATAGTATGATATACATAATACAAAACTACTCATATGATAGTATGATATACATAATACAAAACTACTCATATGATAGTATGATATACATAGTACAAAACTACTCATATGATAGTATGATATACATAAGTATAAAACTACTCATATGATAGTGTGATATACATAATACAAAACTACTCATATGATAGTATGATATACATAATACAAAAACTACTCATATGGTAGTATGATATACATAATACAAAACTACTCATATGATAGTATGATATACATAATACAAAACTACTCATATGATAGTATGATATACATAGTACAAAAACTACTCATATGGTAGTATGATATACATAATACAAAACTACTCATATGATAGTATGATATACATAATACAAAACTACTCATATGATAGTATGATATACATAGTACAAAACTACTCATGATAGTATGATATACATATTACAAAACCACTCATGATAGTATGATATACATAATACAAAACTACTCATATGATAGTATGATATACATAATACAAAACTACTCATATGGTAGTATGATATACATAATACAAAAACTACTCATATGATAGTATGATATACATAATACAAAACTACTCATATGATAGTATGATATACATAGTACAAAACTACTCATGATAGTATGATATACATAATACAAAACTACTCATATGATAGTGTGATATACATAATACAAAAACTACTCATGATAGTATGATATACATAATACAAAACTACTCATATGGTAGTATGATATACATAATACAAAACTACTCATATGATAGTATGATATACATAATACAAAACTACTCATATGATAGTATGATATACATAGTACAAAACTACTCATATGATAGTATGATATACATAATACAAAACTACTCATATGGTAGTATGATATACATAATACAAAACTACTCATATGATAGTATGATATACATAGTACAAAACTACTCATATGATAGTATGATATACATAATACAAAACTACTCATATGGTAGTATGATATACATAATACAAAACTACTCATATGATAGTATGATATACATAATACAAAACTACTCATGATAGTATGATATACATAATACAAAACTACTCATATGATAGTATGATATACATAATACAAAACTACTCATATGATAGTATGATATACATAATACAAAACTACTCATATGTATGAGTATGGTATATACATAATACAAAACTACTCATATGGTAGTATGATATACATAATACAAAACTACTCATATGATAGTATGATGATACATAATACAAAACTACTCATGATAGTGTGATATACATAATACAAAACTACTCATATGATAGTATGATATACATAATACAAAACTACTCATGATAGTGTGATATACATAATACAAAACTACTCATGATAGTGTGATATACATAATACAAAACTACTCATATGATAGTATGATATACATAATACAAAACTACTCATGATAGTGTGATATACATAATACAAAACTACTCATGATAGTATGATATACATAATACAAAACTACTCATATGATAGTGTGATATACATAATACAAAACTACTCATGATAGTATGATATACATAATACAAAACTACTCATATGTAGTATGATATACATAATACAAAACTACTCATATGGTAGTATGATATACATAATACAAAACTACTCATATGATAGTGTGATATACATAATACAAAACTACTCATGATAGTATGATATACATAATACAAAACTACTCATATGGTAGTATGATATACATAATACAAAACTACTCATATGGTAGTATGATATACATAATACAAAACTACTCATATGATAGTATGATATGCATAATACAAAACTACTCATGATAGTATGATATACATAATACAAAACTACTCATGATAGTATGATATACATAATACAAAACTACTCATATGGTAGTATGATATACATAATACAAAACTACTCATATGGTAGTATGATATACATAATACAAAACTACTCATATGATGGTATGATATACATAATACAAAACTACTCATGATAGTATGATATACATAGTACAAAACTACTCATATGATAGTATGATATACATAATACAAAACTACTCATATGATAGTATGATATGCATAATACAAAACTTCTCATATGGTAGTATGATATACATAATACAAAACTACTCATATGATAGTATGATATACATATTACAAAACTACTCATATGATAGTATGATATACATAATACAAAACTACTCATATGATAGTATGATATGCATAATACAAAACTACTCATATGGTAGTATGATATACATAATACAAAACTACTCATATGGTAGTATGATATACATAAAACAAAACTTCTCATATGGTAGTATGATATACATAATACAAAACTACTCATATGATAGTATGATATACATAATACAAAACTACTCATATGATAGTATGATATGCATAATACAAAACTTCTCATATGGTAGTATGATATACATAATACAAAACTACTCATATGATAGTATGATATACATACATACAAAACTACTCATATGATAGTATGATATACATAATACAAAACTACTCATATGATAGTATGATATGCATAATACAAAACTACTCATATGGTATATGATATACATAATACAAAACTTCTCATATGGTAGTATGATATACATAATACAAAACTACTCATATGGTAGTATGATATACATAATACAAAACTACTCATATGATGGTATGATATACATAATACAAAACTACTCATGATAGTATGATATACATAGTACAAAACTACTCATATGATAGTATGATATACATAATACAAAACTACTCATATGATAGTATGATATGCATAATACAAAACTACTCATATGATAGTATGATATACATAATACAAAACTACTCATATGATAGTATGATATGCATAATACAAAACTACTCATATGGTAGTATGATATACATAATACAAAACTTCTCATATGGTAGTATGATATACATAATACAAAACTACTCATATGGTAGTATGATATACATAATACAAAACTACTCATGATGGTATGATATACATAATACAAAACTACTCATGATAGTATGATATACATAATACAAAACTACTCATATGATAGTATGATATACATAATACAAAACTACTCATATGATAGTATGATATGCATAATACAAAACTACTCATATGATAGTATGATATACATAATACAAAAACTACTCATATGATAGTATGATATGCATAATACAAAACTACTCATATGGTAGTATGATATACATAATACAAAACTTCTCATATGATAGTATGATATACATAATACAAAGAGAGGATTGAGGGTGTAGGAGGCTTTCGAAAAGTGGGGCACGACCTCTAAGGGGGCACTTCTCGAGTCATATGCATGTCCCCATCCAAATCTAGATAGAATAAGTGAGCCCAAAACAACAAAGTAAAGTAAAAGGGGCACTCCATTTCTAGAAAGGGGCACTTTTCCAATGGGGACACACTCCTTATACATGGGGCTGACAAAAGTTGCCAGTTTCCTATTATTGGGACAGCATTTGAGGGGCACTTTACTTTCAAAAAGGGCACTTCTGTCATTGTTTGGAGAAATTGTGTGTCCTTAGTTCCCCCTTGATTCCTACACCTATAGAGAGGATAAAGGTGTTATGTGATTGTTATGCATTATATTAGGAAAATGGGTTATCAGGCTTTTTTGAAGAAAAAAATGCATTTTTTGAGGACTTTCTTGGCTGCAAAAAGGTTATATGTTTTTTTGATTTGGATTTTTGAGACGTGTTTGGCCACAAATACCATTATGTTCTTTTTTTTTGAGATTAAACTGATTAATTTGGATTTTTTGGAGGTAGGGGAATTAAATATCGTTCCTGGCTTTAGGTTTTTACTAAGAATGAAAAGAAAGTGAAAAATTATAATTTGTATGATGTCCATACCACATGATATTTTGTATTTTGTAAAAGTTACGTAATAACATTTTATTAGCTTTTCAGTACATTTTACTCAGCCCAGAAAAGCTTCTGGATCCATCAGCGGTTGATCCCGGTCAATCCCGGTTGATCCCTTCCAAAATTAGGAATTTCTTGACTTAATTACAGTTTGGCTTTTGGTTCTGATGCGATAGCATGCGGTCATGATAGCTGATACATGTACTGTAGCCATATGGTCATGATGGCGTGTGTGTGTTTGTATGTGCGTGACGCTAGCTCGTAAGCATGATGTTTCAAGAAAGACATACACCGGATTCATGTCATATGTGGTACACTGATAACCCAAGGTCTGTAGATGTACCCTATTGTTTTTGGTGTTGAGGTAATGCATGTTAATTATTTGGTGGGCTTAATGTTAGAATAGTCATATTTTAACAACCACATGTCTGTTTTGTTTCATTTTTCATGCTAAAAGATGTTGAATTTCGTTATTATGCATAGTGAGTGGGCAGGGCTTAATATGATATAAAAAAGAATCTTAAGAATGATACATGGGATTCACGTCATAGTTGGTACACAGATAACCCATTTACCGCATATGTGCCGTGCCCTATTGTTGTTGCAAGGCATATTGCATATTATTGAGTAGGTGGAGCTTAATGTTAAATTGCTCATATTCTAACAACAGCACATCTGTTCTGTTTCATATGTGGAATAATTATGTTGTTTACAAGTGTATACTGTACATGTTAATGGGATAAAAATGGTTAAATTTTGTCAATTGTAAGATTCCATTCTTGAGAGTACCGTGAGTCATTTTGTTGTTGTTATTTTTAGCCCATTGTGTAATCAAATGTGATATACAAGCAGTTAAAACCTAAAATCCATATTGTACGTCGAAACCTCAAAACTTTCTGGTTTTCAATTCAAGTAGCTCTTTTTTCTTAATTGATTTGGCTTTTGGGGCTTGAAGTGGTTGACCCGCCAGCCCTGTGGGTCATACAATAAGTGCACTTCATAAGTACTATGTGAATTTAAAATATATTTTCTGTCTTTTCTTCAGACGCGCCTGATTTAGGAGATAAGCAGACCCTGTCCATGATGCAATCATTTTTCTTGGAATGTCTCAGACAATATCTCTTAGACGCATACCCAGATGGTTTAAAGCGGTACGGCAAATTTCTTTTACAACTTCCGACCTTAAGGAACATCAGCGGACTTGCTATGGAGAATTTTTTCTCTCTGAGACTAGAAGGGAAGGTAAATCTCACTGAATTAGTTGCTGAAATGCTAGACATTTCTGTTGCATAAGAAATGAGTGTAGCACGGTAGAAAATGAGTGGTTGTACCATCACGGTTTGAAGGAGCACTAGACCGAAAAATGAGGGCGTATTTTTAGGGGGTCCCCAGAAAAATTAAATACTTATTTAGCATGCAATGGTATACCATTTTTCTTTTAAGATGAATATTCAAGTGGCCATTGCCCTTAAATCATATGTGGGCTTTTGCGGCATGAAATTTATCGATCTGTTGTGGGATAATATATCTGTGAAATCAGCAAAATTGAGCGCCCTTACTTTTCAGTCTAGTGCCCTTTAACGATGAAACTTCTGAATGAAGAGTTCCATGCTATTTAGCTAATGCTGTTATTGCATCTTTCACACCCATGTGACCAAACCTCAAATGTCAATCTGTGAAGGTGGTGTAATGTATTTTTCTTTGTAAAAACAATTGAGCTGAAATAATTGAGTTAAAGTATGGGTGATCCATTGTAACATGGGATAGAATGTAAATGGGGTGAGAGGTCATTCTGTGTCACTTTCGAAAGTCAAAATTGATGGAAAAGTCAAAATTGATGGCCCCCAAAAAAATTTTTAATAACAGTATGCCAACATTTTCTGACATTTTTTGAAAGAAGCATCCCCATTTTCTGCTCTAATAAGATTTTGACCGATAACATATTTCAACCCCCAACTTTTTTTGACATTTTTTTGAAAGATAACATATCCCAACATTTTCTGACTGATAACATATCCCAACATTTTCTGACTTATAACATATCCCTACATTTTCTGACCGATAACATATCCCAACATTTTCTGACCGATAACATATCCCAACATTTTCTGACTGATAGCATATCCCAACATTTTCTGACTGATATATTATATCCCAACATTTTCTGACTGATAACATATCCCAACATTTTCTGACCGATAACATATCCCAACATTTTCTGACTGATAATATATCCCAACATTTTCTGACTAATAACATATCCCAACTTTTTCTGACTGATAACATATCCCAACATTTTCTGACTGATAACATATCCCAACATTTTCTGACTGATAACATATCCCAACATTTTCTGACTGATAGCATATCCCAACATTTTTTGAGTGATAACATATGCCAACAATAAATAATGAATGCTGTTGATATGTATTTAGGTTTCATACTTTTTTTAGAATCCCTGATAATACGGGGAGAATCCCTGATAATATGGGGAGAAGAAATTTGTGGTAATTACTTAGAAATAGGGCTATCTTTCCGTTGAATAGATCTTCATGGCAGTGCGGCTTCAGCATCAGCTTTCCAATCTAGCGTCCTGGGTTCTATTCCTGGTGGGTCTCCAACCAGTGCTTCACGACTGGTTAAAGCAGTGGTCGTCTTGACGTAAATACTCCAATGGAGGGCTGTTGAGACATTATAAACCCTGATAAACCAAGTTACCAACCAACCACCAATGAATTCACACTTTATGCGACTCCTGAGCATGGGCATTAGGAAGATACTTTACGCCTAAAAAGTGGTACAATTTTATTTAAGTAAGCACCCCGGGTGCTTATTACGTCGAATATGTGTAATCAGGTTATTAATAGGTAGGCCATGTTCCTTTTATGTAATTGGTGTATTGAAATAGACTGACTGGTAGACCGTGCCGGAGACCCGGGTAAAATCCTGGGACGGGTGATACCAGAGGCTGAAAAAATGGAACCTGCTGCTTCTTCATCTGATGCTAGGAAAAGCATGTGACATGTTGCATCATTATTGGCTGCGCTGGGGCTTCACCACACTTAGCATAGTCTTTAGAAGGTCTTAGTTTGTGTGGAAGATTGGCTTCTGTGTAAAGAGCGTTTATAAGGCATGGAATAGATTACATAAGTACCTCCTATTATTGGCCTAGGTTGTTGTGAAGTCTTTTCAATGAGCTTGTTGCTGTTCATTAGGTGCTAAGAGAATAGACCTTTTCAAATCTGAATCGGCAATTTCCGGATAACTAATTGAAATAACGTCACATGGCCGAGATTCACGTGTCCATAATGGACCAATCGTATACTGGAGGAATCTTATTGACCGATAAAATACTGGAGGAATCTTGCGTCTGCACAATTCACGCACGGTATGGGACCAAGGGTATGCTAAAATGTTTTAAAGCGCACATATCATACCTGCGTTATAAATGAAGGAAATACGTGCACGTATTGCTGCTTACAATTATTTCCTCAAACCTTCACATTGGTTGGGAAACAAAGGAAAAGTTTCCCAGCATTCGATTGGTCGAAGTACTAAAGAAATCACGTTCAGCTAAACTCGGTTTGAAAATGTCTGTAGAGAGATGAAATAACTCTTTTCTTTTTAGTTGAATTAAGCAGCATGTTCGGAGAATGATTTTCTTGAAAACACAAGCTTAGATCAGAAGGAAATTAAACAGGGCAGTTATAAAAAGCTTTAGTAGAAAATGGACAGAAGTCTTAGAAATGTTGAAGTCTTAAGTACTTGTTTAAATATTTTTTTTTTTATTATACTATGAATAATTTATGAAGGGATGATGAGTTGTTTTTTCCAGAACAGAACTTTGAAAATTTTTAGTGATTCGGTTTTATTTGAGTTTCTACTTAATAGGTCTAACTGTTTGAATGTCACGTTGAAAAACGTATGTAGTTCATTGGACGATTACTGTAGATATGAATTTTCATGGAAGGATGATGATCATCCTACAAATCATGTCAAATCTGAATCAGCAATTTCCAGAAAATGTAATTTAAATAATGTCACATGGAGGAAATTCCTGTTTCCATAATAGATCAATCGTGCACTGGGGAAATCTTATCGACCATTCATATACTGGGGTACAAGGTATGGCACCAAGCATATGAAAAATATGTTTTCAAACCTATCATAGTTGCGTGGGTGGGAAAAAAAAAAAAAGCTTTCTGGCTTTTATTTCTCCTGTTTCTATCTCCCCCTGTTTTCTTTTCTTCCTACCTCTGGAATGATCTAACCTCTGAGGCACAATTTGACCCTCGCTGTCATGGTGCCGTTAAGCCCTCGTGCGTGGGTGGGAAAAAAAAAAGAAGCTTTCTGGCTTTTATTTCTCCTGTTTCTATCTCCCCCTGTTTTCTTTTCCTCCTACCTCTGGAATGATCTAACCTCTGAGGCACAATTTGACCCTCGCTGTCATGGTGCCGTTAAGCCCTCGTGCGTTATACATGACAGTAATGTGCATGCATTGTTGCTTACAACTTTTCCTCCAGGATCTTCAGCTGATAGGTTATGTAAGAAAGGCCTCAGCAGCTGATTGGTCAAAGTACTGAAGTAATCACATTCGGCTAAAATCGGTTTAAAAGGGTCTATATACCGCAGGTTTAGACAGCCTCACTTTTGTTAGAATGTTCCTTTAATCACAGTTTGGCGTATGTTTATAACTCTCCATGATGTAATTTTTTTAGCTAAACCAACACAGTGTTGTGTTGAGATTATAAAATAGTACAAGATTTCACTTTTTTGACCCTAAAAATGTTTAAACGTGTTTGTTTTGACGCCAACTCTGGTCTAAACATTTTGGCTCATAGAAGATGTTATCTTCAATTCTAATTTGGGGAATGTCAGGTTAGTGGAGACTTTAAAAACCCATGACAATTGGTTTGCGGAAAAGGGACATTTGTGACCAGTTTTTAATTAGTCCTGAATTATTATATTATCATTTCCCTCTGAAATAGTACATTTTGCTTGCCAGGTTTGGGAAGTTTCCAAAGTTTTCCAACCTTGAGTAGCATTTCTAATGCACTTGTATGACGTCACCCTCTTACCCCCAGCAATGTCAGTCAAAGGTGAGTCATTGAAATAGTAACTCACATGTGTGTCATTGTATCAAATTGTCAGTCACCAGAGTGACTCTGGGGTGGGTCAATTTACTTCAGACCCATTGACTTTGTACAGAGGTAATTGATTTGGGGTAAGTCATTTCACAAAAAATGTCAGTCACCTAAGTGACTGAGGGGTGCATCAATGTACATGTTTTGTCAACCCAATTTGGTGCAATGACTCGCCTTGTCTGGGGGTATAGGGGTGAGTCACACAATTGACAAGTGCATAGATAGATGTATTTGTATAGGAACAATTTCAAACGTGACACATTGATTGTTTTTTTTATTTTTGTGCATACTTCAACTTTTGGATTTGTAGCTCAAATTGTATTCAATTTTAGAATTTCCACAATTTTGTTTTCTTCTACCTGTAAAGAAAATATCACAGATTTATTTTCACCAGCACTTTAACAAAAAATGCTTTTACTACCATTTCAAATAGTCATATATTTTAAACAAAATTGTATTCACTTTGGGGGTAGTTCTGAACTTGTTATCAGGGAAAAGTGACTGAAAATAGAGGCTCTAACATTGGCCAAAAAAAGGTAATATCAGCCAGATTACATGAAAAACTTAAACATTATGAAGTAAATTGAATGCCTGTCATTCACTGTCTACATGCCATTGTGGTCAAGGGTTCCCCTTTTATCTGGGGTTTGATCTAAAGACTTGAGAAAATGGAACTTGCTGCCTCCTTCCCAGACACTCAACATTAAGATGGTATTAGAGCAAGGAAGATTAATGCCATTGGGGATGACGATCCCCCTCTTTAGTGAGGTTCATTAAATCCCCCTTCTGACTTTTCCTAATTGACTGTGGATGACATTTTAGTGAAAAAATCACAAATATTTATTATGGTGGGTGGGGGTGGGTGGGTGGGAGTATTTTTGTCAAGTTTGCAGCTTTTTCACAATGCAACTGATAAATACTTACTTTCTAACAAATTTACCTCACAAACTATAGCAAGTACTCGATGTTGATATCTAATTTCATTGTTATATTGTAATTTTTGTTGTTGTTGTGTTCTTTGGTTTTTAAATAGAATGAAAAGAGATTAGGATATGTAAATTTATGGAATGGATTATGGTGTAAGCATGCACCATGGCTGATGGAGGATATTGCTGTTTTACGCCAAATGCACCAAAAAGCAAGCATTTTATGAATGGTGCTCACGATCAAATTGACTAATTAGGCTGTCAGATGCAGTGGCAGTGGCAGGATTTTTGTTTATGGGGAGGGGGCAAGCGAGGAGAAAATATCTCATGGGGAGGCAAAAGTTTATAAATCAGACAAAATATGTGACTTTACAAATTTTTCCTGGAAGGAGGAGGGGATGGGGGTGGAGGGGTAAAGCGATCTCCTGGGGGAGTAAATTTTCCAAATTCCACCTCTGGCGCTGCCACTGATCAGATGATACTGGAACATTTGCTAGTAATTCAATTTTTTGAGTTATTCAATTTAATGGTGGCGTTATTATCAGTGGTGGCGCAAATATTCTTTAGTGGGCATCAAAGACCACGACTCCCCAAATTGTTGTATCTCCTGAAAGGAGACACTGATACCTCAATGACTGATATTTCTTTCCATTTGTTTTCTTTAAATTACAGTATTCAACGTAATATCGCGCCCAGGGCGCTTTTAAAATAGAATTGCATTACTTTTTAAGCCCAAACTTTCTTCCTAATAAGTGCCCATGCTGCTGGGCCATACATTGTGCTATTCAAACTGCATTGTGTGAACTGGTTCTATACTAACCACCACAAAATTGTCGTGAGCATCAGAGTTACAAAATAAGCAAATAGCATAACAAAACATATTTTTTTAATTCTTCAAATTAATCAAATAGATTATCTCATCAGTCAAAAAATGTTGGGTGGGCGCTTATTAGAGAAGGGGCGTTTAAATGTCGAATACAGTAATATTAAAAATTGCTTTTCGCACCAGGTTTGATGTGTAACAGTCATGGTGTTCAATTGTTGGTTTCGGTCTGCAAAAGGGGTTTATTTAAAAGAATTGAATGAGTCACTAAAAGCAGAATACAATCAGGATAATGGTTATTTTGTAAATAAAATCCTCAAAATTGTATTCAAATGTTAAATTATTTTTCTGCTGCTTACTTCAATATATTTTGTCTGTTTCTTCACCATTTACATAGTACTTTTGTGAACATAAAAATTTGGAAAATTCATTTTCTGTGTATATTTGTGTTCAATTTAATGCACTGACTATGGCGTTGGTTACTTAGCTGAAACGATAACCTTGGCTATCAATGATTCGGTTGTTGATGACCTTGATCATCAATGACATTGGCCATCAAGTTACCTTGTTCATTAAAGTTCCCCCAGCACATTTTCCAGTAAGATATTTATTGGAATTATAAACAAATTTGAAAAACCTGTAGTCTAATTATTGTAGCAGATGATGGATGAAATGAACAACTATTCAGCTGATGATGACTGCAGGCCAAAACTTCAAAATGCTATAAAGTGCTAAACCTAAGTTGTGTTTTTTTGTTGCTATTTTCAGGATTTTTGATAGCATTAACCGTCATGTTAACGCTTTGTTTAGGCACCGCTAAGCATGAAGTTGATGAAACGTTTTATAGGTTCAAATTTATTTACCTATTCAGATTTGAATGTGCTGTTGATTTAAGTTTTGACATATTCATGCTGTAACATGTGCTTCACTCCATCATGTTATAGTAACCCTATTTGGATTAGGACTATAAACGGAACCTGCGCTCACCCCATTTCAGTCCGTTTATAGTAACCTTATTTGGATCAGGACTGTAAATGGTACCGGCGCTCACTCCATTTTAGTCCAACCGGTTATAATAACCCTATTTAGATCGTGACTGTAAATGGAACCTGTGCTTCATTCTATTTCAGTCTTACCGGGTTATAGTAAGACTTTTTGGATCAGGAATAAACGGAGCCTGCGTTTCATTCCATTTCAGTCCAACCGATTAGTAACCCTATTTGGATCAGGACTGTAAATGGAACTGTGCTTTACTCCATTTCAGTCCAACATGTTATAGTAACCCTATTTGGATCAGGACTATAAATGGTACCTGCGCTTCAACCCATTTCAGTTCAACCATTATAGTAAGCCTATTTAGATCATGACTGTAAATGGAACCTGTGCTTCATTCTATTTTAGTCTTACGGGTTATAGTAACCCTTTTTGGATCAGGACTAAATGGAACCTGCGCTTCATTCCATTTCAGTCCAACCGTTAGTAACCCTATTTGGATCAGGACTGTAAATGGAACTTGCGCGCTCACTCCATTTCAGTCCAATAGTTATAGTAACCCTATTTGGATCAGGACTGTAAATGGTACCTGCGCTTCACTCCAATTCAGTCTTACAAGGGTTATAAGTAACCCTATTTGGATCAGGACTATAAACAGAACCTGCGCTTCACTCCATTTCAGTCTTACAAGTGTTTGAGTAACCCTATGTGGATCAGGACTGTAAACGGAACCTGCGCTTCACTCCATCAGTCCAACTGGTTATAGTAACCCTATGTGGACTGGGACTTTAAGAGGGATCCCAGGCTTCACTCACTTTAAGCCCAACAAGGGTCAAGATCAATCATTTCTGTGGTACTTTCGTATTTGTGTAATGAATGATTTTAGGTTAGTGTAGATTAGAAGGTCAACATTGATGAGGGAGTTTGATTATTTCATATGCCAGCATCATTATTTATCATGATAATAACTTTGCCACCATGATATCTGAGGTAATTTCATACATATCATATATCGTGTAAGTTTATAATATACAAGGCAACTATGTACAGATGAAGTCACTGCCATATTGTACTACAAGTATTTAGAGGGGAACATCTCATGGGAGTCCTCATACCGTTTGTATGTGAAATTAAATAGACTTTGGCTCTAAGATTTCAACATGTGGCAAAAAGAAACCAGGCTCAATTAATTTTGATGGGGAGGGGAGGGGGAAGGAGGGGGGTGGGTGGGGTGAGGTGGGATCTGCCTGAGCTAGAGAGGGGTTGTTTGGTCTCATAGGTGATGGGGGAAGCCTATCAATTGGACAAAATATGTCAATTTACAAATTTTCTGGGGGAAAGTGGCAAAGCCATTTTGCAGGGGAAAATGCCCTGTGACCCCTCCCCGGTAGTGCTCTCCCACTGGTCATAATATATTCTATATGTGACGGTACATCTAACACCAGAATGATTTCAGAATTTCTCAAGCCAAGCGATACTGCTGAGCTTGCACAGGATCATGGTAATTGGAAGAAAATTCTGGTCACCTGCACAGTAGCCCAAATGATGATAATATGTGTATAGTAGGGGAACCTGTTCAATTCTCTTCACTTTTGTTCAAAAAACTTTGGTGACCTTTATGCCAGCTATTTTGTTTAAAGGAAATATTCTGATTTTATTAAAGTAAAACAAAGGATCATTATTGGGGTGTGAATTTGTAGACATTGGTAAGAATATTTTTGCAGTTGGAGGAACAGAGGCTCTTTCATTATTAAGCCTTACTCTACCAGTACTACCTTTTTGGAAAAAGCGCTTGGGAAGCAGAGCCAAAGATGGGGCACCCAAAACGGCGATAATATCGCTGCATGGTAGAGTAAGGTTTAAATTTTGTGCAGCTGACTCTAATTTTGAAAACTGAAATAGGAGGATGTTTTTATAGATGTTTGATATACATCCTGGAATAAAGTGAAGTTTGCTGCATATTGTAGAGAATGGTTTAAACAATGTTGTACAACATAAGGCAAATATGCTAATCTGTATTTCCTTTTGGTGTAGAACATGAATAATCAGTGCAGTGCACCTAAATCAGTTAAAATTGTATCTCGCTCAATTGACAAAAGTGGTTGTAAAAACTAAGAAAATTCATATCAATTTTTTTTAAATGATTTTTCATCAGAAAAAGAAACTTGAATATTAATACTGAAATAATAAAACTTATATAAATTATAATATAATTTTGATTTTAGGTTTAGTTTAGCAAATAGGTATGTCCATGAATGTATTATAAGGAGAATTAAGAGTTTAAACTAGATATGTGTGAGATTCAGGAGATACTTAGCATTAAAGGATTAGTTCAGGGGTCAAGCATGAAGCAAATGATTGAAGTAAGACAATACACCCTTTTCAGACTGGGTGGTCTCTAAGGGAAAAATATTGCTGATGGCCTAAAATATTTTCCAAACTTTTATCAAAGTTGTTGCAACTGGTTTATGGTGGATTAAACTCATTTAGGCTCATCTTTTTATCAGGATAAGAGTTGTTAGTTTATTGTATTTGACGTATTAAGCGCCTCTGCTCTAATAAGCGCCCACCCAACATTTTATGACTGATTACATTATTTATTTGATTAATTTAAAATCTTAAAGACTACTAAAGTTTGGTTACATTTTTTGCTTACTTTGCGTCTGATGCTAACGATATTTTTGTGTGGGTTATTGTATAAGGCGAGTTTGCACACTGCACACAACCACAAGCATGAGTGCTTATTAAAAATAAACTGAGTCTAAAAAGTGATGCAATTTTATTTTTGTAAGCGCCCCAGGCACTTCGTATGTCGAATACCGTAATTTCTATGTGTTCCTTGTGTTTGTCTTGTATTGTAGACCCAGGACATGTGTGACATCTAGACTTCCATTTTAGTAATGATTAATTTTAGCAAAGTTTTATGGTTTTATTTTTACTGTATTATAATTTTTAGAAGATTTAAACAGGTCTTAACAACTCCCTGATTTAAAAACAATCTTGCCTACTGTTGCTTCTATGATGTTGGGAGAAACCTAGAAAATTGTAAAAACGATGCTGACCAAACATTTTTTAGTGTTACAGAACAAACAATAATTTTGTTTTTTAAGTACAAATGTAAGAAATCTAAACTAACCCTAACCTTTGAAAGAACTTACTCTAGTAAACCTTACTTTGTTGATGAAAAAACAAATAAATTTGACATGCAAAACTAATCGAGGTACCTTTTTTCCATTTTTCCAGGATGACCTCATTTGGTGCTTCTGTGGAAAGAATGTTTAGTTTCATGTATGTTTGTGCAATAGTGGACCAAAGCTTCCTATATAAATGGAGTGTAGATTATAGTTTAAACAAATGCCATAAATTTAACTAGTAATGATTAATGATAAGTCCAAAAAGATTCTTGAGCATGGTCCAAAATTATGAGGGAAAAATTGGAACAAAGTGATCCACCTTCTAAATAATGGAAGAAAAATTAAATAGAAGGTATTTTTTGTTGTTGCTGTTTGGTTCTTTCATCCATCCATCCATCCATCGCGCCTTTTCCATAGGATACAAAGCCCCAGAATGCTGCCCCCAAAGTTCAGTTATGATTAAAAAGAAAAGTCTTAAGACGTGTTTTGAACTGTCCAAGTGAACTGGCATGGCGAATGGATCATCGCCCTCCCCACACGGTCATGCGCCCCCTTGAATAGGTGTGTGCTCCACCCTTGCTTAAAATCAAAGCAAACCAAGTATAGACTAGTTATATATGTGGAGACTGCCTGTCTTTTAGTGTTTGCATCCTGTTTGTCCTTGCTAGAGGCTTGGTTGCCATCATGAGGAATTGACATTTTGGTGCAAAAGTGGTCAATGAACAATAGCAAATATTGACATTTTCAGAAGAAAAATAAAATTGTGCTTGGACTAAGTTGCATTTGAGAATAGTGATTAGATGAATAGAGATGGAAGGGGGAGGGGGGGTAACGTGCCCTCCCACGGCCCAGCATTTTGGTCTGAGAGATGCTCCTGATTATTGAAGTCCGGAATCTGTTTTAGTTCTTATGACATAAGGATTGTTTCCTTGTATTTTGAATAATGTACAAATATTAACAGGTGTAATACTAAGTCATTGATGTATAAAGCAACCCGTAAGTATGTCAGATAATGTAGTAACAATTCAATGAAATATATTCCGATATGTCACTGTAAATATATCATAGAAAACAATGCATTGACTGGTCTGGTTTTCTCATTTGTGCTTTGTTTGAATTGAAAATTAGGGATGTTTACTAATACTTTTGTTAATGAATAATATAGGATTATTCCTGTGAATTTTCATATATATATGTTAAGAGGACTATTAAAGAAACAAATTGGTGACAAACCAGGCTGGTATCTTATTCCGTTTATGAGTTGGTACATATCAAAGATTTCACCAATGTGTCAAAAAGTGACACAATTTTGTTGTTGTATTTCTATACTGCAAAAAAAAGGTTTTTTTAAATTTATTAAAAGTACAAGGTATTTGGACAGATGGGCAAAAGATACGCTTGAAAAGTGAATGTTAAAACTCATCTTAATAATTCAACAAAAAATGTTTTCAATAATTTAGAAAGGCAATTTTCAAAATACGTAAACATCGGAGAATGTCTTGGATGTGCCTATTATGACATCACACACTGTACACTGCAAGGTCACACTGTTAAAATTGTTGATATGTAGTGACTAAAAACTTGATTTACATGATTTTTACACACAATTTGTTTCTTTAATAGTCCTCAATTCACTTGAAAATTTTATGTCTACATAGGCAAAGTTCATATGGAGTGGCAATTAGAGGTCAGAGGGAAAATAAGTATATTTTATTTCCATTTAACTCTGCACAAAAAATTGGGTTTCTAAATCTCATGTTATAACTAGGGTTTTGGGCAGTCAATTCTCAGGATAATTTTATATGGTCACACAGTATGGCTGTCATATGCATGAAATTAAAATAGGTTCAGTACAATCATCATTCATCACCCAGATGTGCAACAATAAAGTAACTTAACCAACTCTCGAAAGCCCTATTTAAAATGTAGACTTCGGAACAGCAAGAGCAATAATTATGTTATGCTCTTATGTGGCTTTGAATGCAATCATCTCTGCAGGCTCCAAAGACCCACAGGGATCTAGGAAGCTTTCCAAAAGAGGGGAAACATGGGGGCACGACCTCTTAGGGAGCATGACCCAGGAAAACATAAAGGCACGACCTCCTAGGGAGGTCATATACACATATGCCCCGTTCTGATGGATATAGTGAACCCAAAAAAGTAAAAGGGGTACTTAATATTTAGAAGAAGGCACTTTGCCAATAGGGACTTTCCTTACCTTGGGAGCCTAATCAGTAGTGACAATGGTGCCCATAATGACATCAAAGAAAGGCTGGGCAAGGCAAGGGGTACTTCTGCACAACTCCAGTCAATTGGGAAATCTGACCAAAAGAAGATTATATAACAGCAACTCTGTTCTACTGTATGCTTTCAAATGCTGGCAGGTTGTGCAAGTCGACATGAAAAAGATTGAAGCCATTCATAATGGAGTGCCTTGGATTAATATGTAAAATAAGCTGGCCCATGAAAATATCAAACAGACCAGACCTCTACTTGAAAGCAGAAGTGTAGTGGGAGAAATAAAACATACTTTCGTTGGCTTGGGCATATTACAAGGATGGAACCTGACCAAATACCAAAGGTTGCTCTTGGTTGGACACCACCTGGCAGATGGAAACGCGTCCCAAAACTACCTGGCGTAGGATACTTGAATGCAGAGCTAATCAAGCTCGGCATTTCCTGGGGTGAAGCGCAACATCTTGCCCAGATGGAGAGAAAATATCATAGCCTTGCATCTCTTGAGGGATTAAGAGAATTAAGACTAAGAAACACATTCCCCATACAAAGGGAACTGACAAAAGTATACAGAATTAATGATCAAAGGCATATTGTCCATGACACGTTTGTTTGATGAGAGCTTAACGGCACCACGACAACGAAGGTCAAATTGTGCCTGATAGGTAAGATCATTCTAGAGGTAGGAAGGAAAGGAAACAGGGGGAGAATGAGAGAAATTCAAGAACAAAAGGTCAGAAAGCTGTGATTGAGAGGGGAGGTGCATGGGTGAAGCAAAAACAAAGAAAAGGGGGTGGAAGAGGAGAATTAAATATGGTCGTAGAGGGAGGCATGATGAAGGAAGGAGATAATTTTTCACTTTCAGCAATTGAGTTGTGGGGAGCGAGGGAAGCTCTGTGAAGGTTGTACAGGGGCAAGAAAGGAGAACGTGATGGATTGTGAGGGTGCAATGGCAATTGTTGCATGTAAAAGAGAAATCTGGCAATTGAGGTGCACTTTCATAAAGACAAGTTTGTTATCTTGAGTGAAAAGTCAGGAAAGTGAATGTTTTCTTTTCTGACTGTAATTAAAGGGCAGTTCATGTAAAAAGGGCCATTTTGTTAATTTTTAAGTGTGTGCACATTTCACCAGCTTATACACCTTCTGACAGTAATTGAGGGGCACTTTTCATTTTCAAAAGGGGCACTTTTTAAAAAAATGGAGTGGGGGTGGGGAACCTGCCCTGGGTCCTACACCTATGAAGACCCTTAGTCAACCCCCAATGTCTCAAACATTATATCTTTTCAATTTATTCCATCTATAATATATGTAAGAAAGGAGCTTTGGCATTGGGCAGTAATATTAATGATCAACTCAGAGGTTAAGCATGTTGCTTTAACAAGAGTGACAATAAAAACAACAAAGTTTAGAAAGAATTTTTCAACATCTTTGTTCATTAAAGGATAGGCTCAAGTTTAATCACATTTTTTTAATATGACAAAAATCAGATTAGTTGTGACATCAGCCTTATATTCCTCAAAAGGTTTTGCATATTCTGTTGAAGTAAATCATTTTTGTGAATTCTATATATTGGATGTCAGCAGTGTAGTAAACAAAAGTCTCGCGTATTACTATCAGGTCATTGCTGAGCTTCGGGGATGTGACTTTGTAAAGTGCCACACTTCCCGAGCCATGGCATGATGAGGATAGGTTGGCCAGTTCCTTTCCTCTCTGCCTCTACCCTTTCCCAGCTAATGCCAGGTACCTATTTTACTACTAGGTACGCAGTTGGGAGTTTTCAAGTCTCTGTCCAATCTTGAAATTGTGACCCGCCCCTCTTCCCTGACCCTCGTGAATTTTGTTTTGTTTTGATTTAACTTAATAATCTTAATTGACCTTATAAATGAAATACCTTACATTGATACAGAACACAGAATGATAACATAGTAAGCAATTGTGCTGTTTGGCTCATGAATGGTCCTTATTAATATCAGTCAGAATAGTTTCATTCTGAGGTATGGTTATAGCTAAAATCCCAGAGCTTCTTCACCATGTAATGGGATTGAGCATTAAGGACGCCCCTGGACTCCACACCGAACAAACGTAGCACTTCACACACACAAAAATGTGCCCCCTCAATAAATCTAGCACCCTGCCCTTTTTTAAATCCAGCTAGGAGTCTGTGAAAGTCTAGCTTTTTACCAACTAAGCTGTCCTGTCTCCCATTATTATAACTACTATAGGTGTTTAGGAATCATTTCTGCACCAATTAGTCTATCTCTGTGATGCAACACAAAATGTAATTAACCATTAAAATCATTTTGCTCATATTTTTAACACATTTTTCATTTGAGTTTCCATGATCTCTGAAAACAGAAAATTTATATAAACAAGACAAGAAAATCAAAAATGTTTTTTTCCCCTTTTTTTATATTTTTAAAAAGCTTCCTGATATTTCACATCCAATTACATGTCATCAGATAAATAGCAACGATCTTGAATAGAAACTGCTGTTTGAAATCCTGGGGCTGGCATGTACTGGAAGAATTCCCCTGGATGGCACTTGCAGACGGGAGCATATATCCAGCAGCTTAGTCGAAGAGACCTGAAAATACAAACGTACATGAAAGATGAAATCTCAAAGAAGTTATGAAAGATAAAAGGATTAAAACTTGAAAAGGCACATGCAATGCTTACTTAAGTCCTATTGGGGTTACTGTATTTGAAAAATGTAAAAGCCATATTAAAAAAAAAAAAAATATGAATTTATAAAGCATGATTCTACAAAAAGTGCAACTTTGGGATTTTCCTATGATGGGAAAGCTGCTGGGTCATTACATATAAGATGGACCAGAACTCGTTAAGTCATCCATCTCAGATTTGGCCAATTTTGTTGTGTACAAGGCAAACCAACTATCATGCACTTCTACTAAATTTTAGGCCTATCAAAGTCCCTACCCTAAAAATGGGACATCAAAATTTTATTTTAAGCATATATATATGTGTGTATATAATGCATGCGTGTATATAATGCACGCATGTATATATGCGCGTGTATATATGCGTGTGTATATATGCACGCGTGAATATGTGTGCGTGTATATATGCGCACGCGCATATATGCGCTCGTGTAAATATGCACGCATGTATATACATATATATATGTGTGTGTATATATATGTGTGTGTGTATATATATATATATATATATATATATATAGACTTAAAAAGCAGCAGCAACGTTCATTTCCAATACTCACCAAAACCCATGTCATCATCGGACTCCTCCTCTGATTCATCCTTCTTCTCTTCCTTGGCTTCTTCCTCTGTTGCAAGACAAACAAGCAAAGGAAGTTATGTAACCGTTTTGAAACATTCTTGCAATACCACTGGAGAAGAGCATATTCCCCACCGCAACTAAATCATTAAGACTATATAATTGAATTCCTTTCATTTTATAGATTCAAATTATTAAAATGTTGAATCTGTGTAAGTGTTTTGTAGCATCCTTGTCATAACACTCTGGAGAGAAGAGAATGCTATACTGTAAACTGAAGGGCCAGAGTCCACTAAGATGCATACTAAAAAGTATGCATCTACTTGCTACAGTAATTAAAGGACCTGTAAACCCATCAAAATTAATCACATCTAAATGATTTACTAAATGACATTGTCATTATCATATAAACATGTGAATTTCTGCCACAAAACAATCTTTATGGCCAGAAATGTTAAACTGGTTGCTGAAAACTTGTATTTTAATTTCTTTACCACAGATCATTACATTGATTTCAGACTACTCTGTTACCACCTTTCTCCAAAAAAATAAATAAAAATAAGTCTTAACGATTTCTTCAAGATTTCTACATTTCAAACATATTCTCCATACACTGCCAGGAGTCAACTTTGAGAATCACTTCTCATTATAATTTCCTATACAGAGTTGCAATATGATAAAAAAATACAACCTTCTCTAAATTTTCAACTTTCAGTTTTAATGACCTGCAAAAATATTTGACAATCAAATTACATGATTTTGATAACAATCGACTTGCAACCCTAACCACTGGTATCAGGAAAGTGACAGTTATGGGATATTCAACATTTTGCAATACAGCACTCTATATTACTTCACAAGCATCATTTCAATCCCTTCAGCCTGCCGGGCTAGTCCAAAACTCTTAACAGATATAACAATGTCAGAAATAAAGAACAGTAAGGGTTTGTAAAAAAAAAAAAAAAAGGACTACTGAGGCAAGGAAGCTTGAAGGACTAGTGATAAACTGATACTAATTTCAAGCCCAGCTGCAATACCACTTACTTTCTTCTGCTGCACCACCACCAGCAGCCGCAGCTCCACCACCTCCAGCTGCAGCCCCTCCTGATCCACTGCCAACGTTGCAGATGAGGGAACCAATGTCAATACCGCTCAAAGCTTTGGCGAATAGGCCAGGCCAGTAAGGCTCGATGGTGATCTTGGCTGCTTTGACCAAGGTCTCGATCTTGTCAGCCTGTTTAGTAAAATAAAGGAAAGACGATAGAACAAATATTACTATTTTGAAACCTCTGTAAATTTATATCTATGCCGTCTCAATAGGTGATACAATTTACAAGATGACTCGCAATGTAGAGGCCACAATTACAAGCAGCTTGTTCTTTGCCTGCCAAAACCAAAGTCCGAAAAAACTTATTTGCATTACGTATTGATGACATATGGAACCACATTGAACCCTCTCAGGAACCATTCCGTGGTCTGCCCCGTACAACACGGACTGCGGAATGGCCCTAGCAGATCCCTATGGCCATTCCGTGGTCTGTCCTGTACGACACAGACTGTGGAATGGCCCTAATATGGTAAACTCCAAGTGTGAAATCAGAACTCGGTGTTAGGTTTGATAATCTTGCAGAAGTGAATTTCAAAGAATTCAAAGCCACGAGTCGAATGCAGTAATTTTGATGGAGAATTGGGTTCATAGGCCTAAACAATCCAGTCAAAGACCCACCTGAGAGTAAGATATTGTTTTGCTTCGTCTTTGCTTAGCAAGCATTTAGAGTCCTTTCAAGTATTGGCCACAATTCAAATGGCAACAATTCTCAAAATCAGGTATCCTAGAATCAATATGACAAAAAAGATCCCACGCGGCAACGATTTTAGCTTATTTTGATTTAAATTTCCAATAACTAGTTCTTTTCTTTGACAAGTAGTGCTCGTAGAACCACGAAGGATTGAATGACTGAACACCCATGGATGAACATGAATTTTGACAGGGACGAAAGTGGATAAACACCAGGTTTTCACCCTACTCTTTCGACAAGTAATGAAAAGAACTGGTGAATGTGGAGTCCTCGAGGATTTACTCCCCTCTGAAGGACTATCAACACTAACCAACATTTGGCCACTTTTCCTAAAGGCTGGGTGGGGGGAGAAGGCGTGATGCAGAAGATGAACCTCAACCACACTTTATCTTTATACTTGATGGCTTATGATGTTCAGACAACAAAAATCATAAGATTTATAATCCTCTAACATTGTGTCTAGTTTCCTCAAAAGGAATACTAAATCTTTATTTGTATATCAAACAGTCATTAATTAAATCACTGACAAAACTATTGAGGTTTTTCTCATTATTTTGTTAATTCAGAAAGTCTGAAAGTGACAGACTGGTCTTGCCAGATACTGTACAGTACAATAATTACACACACAGTACACTACTTTAGTATATGCACACACATTTCTTCTGAGTGACAACATGTGCGATTATTGAACTTGCAGACTTGAAATTGGATGTTATGTGTTATATATGGACTTCTGAATGTCTAAAAGTCCATAAAATACAACCAAAATGATGTATTTTCAGTAGGACATTCATGAAAAGTAAATGAGATAAGAAATTCAAAGAATTGGAGCAGAATTTTGTAAGGCATACAGTGTAGGCCTAGTACCAGTTCCACAACATTTTTTTTTAAATTATGCTGGCCTAAACTTTTTCAATGCTTCTGTGGTAAAATAGTCAATTCTATGGAAGAAATTCAGTGTCTTGCGCACAGGATGATAGCATTGCAACCAATGTTAGAAACATGCACATACAACTTGAAAAAGGGAGGGGACACAACCAGCGCAGACACAAAAATCACCATACAAGTTTGTTACAAGACCCGACAAGTGGGTTGTTAAGCACTATCATAACATTGAATATTTGACAATCCCAATGCCCTAGTTCTTTTGTTAATATTAATACATACAAATTGTACACGTTGTACTTAATGTAGTTGTCAATTGTGTGTCTCACTCCCGGACAAGGTGCGTCATTGCACCAAGGTGGGTGACCAAAACATGTACATTGACGCACACCTCAGTCACTTAGATGAGTGACAGTCTTCTGCCATGACTTACTCAAACTCACTCCCCTCTGTAAAAAGTCAATAGGTTTGAAGTAAATTGATTCATCCCAGTTTCACAATAGTGACTGACAATTTGGTACATTGACGCATATGTGTGTCAATATTTCATATGTCATTGACACGCATTTGACGGACATTTCCGGGGTAGCAGTCAGTTTTGATTTTTAAAAAATGAGTGCGAAAACAAATAAATAAAACATGAAGAAATGTTTACATTATATAATTGTACTTTATAAGTAATATCTTAATTTTTTCCCTCAAATTATTTAAAATATATTACCCCTGCTATTGTTATAATCCCGATGGCAGCTTTTAAACTTTGACCGTACTTCGGAGAGCTCGTCAGACGATTTTTACAGAAGGAAAAGTAGTCCAAAATACTTCGATAAAAGTAACTAAAATCACCTTAAAAACAATTTTTGAAGACATATATGGGCTAGAAGACATGGATGGGCTTCAAATATCAATTCCAATCATTGAGGGTGAAAAAAGGGTAAAACTAGGTGTTTATCTCAGTAACGTTAGGCCCTACCTAACGTTTAGTACTTACCTTAGTACCGTCGGACTGATGCCAGCCATGTTAGTATGGCTGCCGATGGTGATGGCTGGCTGTCCAAGGGTACTACAAAATCCTAAACCCTCCTGTACTGTTTTGAGCAAGGTATTAAAAAGTATAGAAAAACCTCAGTTTTAAGATCTTTATGAAAACAAAACCATTTTACTTTTTTTTCTCGAATTTTTGATTAGAATCAATGTTTGAAGCTTATACATGTCTTCAAAAAATTCTTGTTAGGGTGATTTTAGTTACTTTTATCAAACTATTTTGGACTACTTTTCTTCCCATAAAAATAGTCTGAGCTCTCTAAAGTACGGTTAAAGTTCAAAACACTGCCATCAGTGCTATAACATTTTAGCGGGGGTAATAATGTTTTAGATTATTTGAGGGAAAAATTAAGATAATAAAGTACAATTATTTAATCTAAACATTTCTTGATGTTTTATGTATTTGTTTTCACAGTTTTTTTTTTTTTTAACCATAACTATTTAATAAAATTATATGAACCAAAAAAACTGTTGTCAGCGAAAAATCAACTCGCAATTTAATGGAAGATTCTAGAACTTATTTGCGGACGTTAAATAATTAATCACAAACGTGCAGCGACTAAGAATGAAGTAGGAAAATGGCGACCAAAATATGAATCTTGCCGAACTTTATCCTGTCATGGTGCTAAAAGTTCCTAGCGTTATGGGTCATTCCGGTTTTGGTCCGTTTCCCCCTCCCCTATGGACGACATTTTCCAAGGGGTAAGATTTTTTCCCCACCCTATGGACGACAATTTCCGAGGGTAAAGAATTTTATCTTTTTTTTTTTTCTGGAGGGGTAAGATTTTGCTTTACACATATTTTCGAAGGGGTAAGAATTTTTGCTTGATAAGCCTACCTATGCACGACTTTTTAGGGTAAGAATTTTAGCCATAACTAAGGACGACTTTTTCCGAGGGCTACGATTTTTGCTACAAGATACGGACGACATTTCCGAGGGGTGACAAAACGGGCAATGTCGTCCATAGGGGGGTATTGGACTAAGTAAAACTGGAATGACCCTATGGCAACCTATACTTTAATACACGTACGTATTATGATATATAATAAAAAGGTAGGTCACTTTCTAACGCGACTTTCGAATCGTACGCCTAGGCCCCCTAGGGCCTACAAGAAAATAACTTTTTATGACCACTCAACTCACATTTGCTGGAAACTGCCTTCTTCGATTATAAATATGAGCCACAGTATTTGTTCTTTTTTTCTGATAAAGAGTACAAACCTGGATTTTCTACCGACGTTGCATTTATGACAGTGTAAATGTAATTTACATTATTATTGCATTTTTAACTATTACGGAATGTCTCTCACTCAGACTCCTATGCTAAAACTTAGCCTAATGTTAATACAATGCCACAACGAATGTCAGTGAGGCCTAACATGATGAGTACTTGGGCACTTACGGTGATGGCTACTTCATCATCGTGAAGAATTAAAGCGCTGTACACGCAAGCAAGCTCTGAACTGGATCCCATTTCGAGATAAATAAGGGTTAAGGTGTCTTTCAAGATAAAAATAAAGTTTCGATGGCTCGAAAAACAGCACACGTCGCCAGATATTTGGCCTTAGCTCGTTGGAGGACTGTGTACTTTTCAGAGGTCTTACTGCGAAAGGACGATTTCATAATCTTGATAGGTAAATTTAATAAAACAGTCGCGGTCTAAAATTTAAATTAGCATTTAGATTCTAATATACCCTTCAAATCACATTTTCTTTATTTTTGCTTCATATAGATAACTAGATACTCTTTTGATGAGAGATATTTTTTCAAAAATGCATGCTAACTAAAAACTATTTGTTTGTTTTGTCCTTTTATTTCATGCTTCCCTCTTATGAAAAATAACATATTCCTCCGTTTCGATTGGTAGTACACAACAATTTCGATTGACAACTTACGCGGGTTTTTTTCCCCGTTTATTAGTCACGAAAAGTGCATTGAATTTATAAACAGGTTGATCGATGTCTAAAATACCCCATATAGGCCTAATATCGGGTGTTGGGTTATTCAATTATTAGTTTTCTCTTATTTCATGAAAGTGTTTTTTTTTTCCTTTTGTATAGCACCAACATTCAGTTTCATCCCTATCGAATAGGTCCAAGTCCTACGTTATAATTGTGATTTAGTTGCAATAATTGTTCTTCTTTATCCAGTTTTCGTAGACATTTTATCGCTTTTTTAGGTAGGGTTTTATTCTTTACATTTCCTGGTTGTTTTCATTTTTAGGAAATTCATATTTGCTATTTATATATGGTCCTTGATAAAAAAGATTTTAAAAAAATTATTCAATTAATATCATGAATTATAATTTATGATAGCACGAATCATTTAATGATATCATAAATTATTAAACGCTATCACTAAATAATTCATGATATCACTAAATAATTAAATAATTATTTGATTAATTAAATAGATAATTAATTATTAAATTGATTCTTCTTTATCCAATTTTCTTAGACATTTTATCGATTTTTTGGTAGAATTGTATACTTTACATTTCCTGGTTGTTTTCATATTTAGAAACAAATGTCATGAATAAAATAATGACATCAATAATTCAATTAATGATATTATTAAATTCGATTTAATGATATCATTAAATCATGGAATTAATAATATCATTATTTCGACATATTTTTAATTCAATTAAATGATATATCACTAATTCGACATATCATTAACTGCGCCCTTAATTTCGATTTAATGACATTATTAATTCGATACATCTATAAATCGATTTAATGATATCATCAATTTGACATATCCCTAATTTGATATAATGATATCATTAAATCGACATATTGCTAATTAATGATACCATTGATTCACTTTAAGTTGCGCAATTAATGATTGTTGAATTAGTGGTGGCGATTATGATTCGAAATGCAGTCAGATCCTGTGCATGCATGCACCCTATGTAGCCAACATAGAAACAGTTCCTTGTGTTCGACCAGTGATTGACCGTATTTCCCGAATATTAGGTGAAGTTTCACGACTTGTGACCGAAAGCAATGATACCGAAGAAGTCACCAGACGGTTATTTGATGCTAGAAACAATTGCAACGAAGGTTCTTGGTTGAACAAGGCCCTCCTCGCCGTGTTCACACATTTATCCAAGTAATATTATTATTTGACGACATGTTTTCGCGGAGCACACAAATCACAGGGCTATGCGTGATGGGTTCCGTCTATTTAGCGCGTTGTGAATGTATACCTCAATTAGGGCGCAATTAATGATATGTCCGCCATATTTATTGATATCATGAATTCAAATTATTGATATCATGAATTCGAATTAGTGATATAAATTCGAATTAGAGATATCAATAATTCAATTAGTGATATCAATTATTCAGTTAGTGATATCAATAATTTAATTAGTGATATGAATAATTGAATTGATTATATCAATAATTGAATTAGTGATATCAAAATTCAATTAGTGATATCAATATTTTTTTAGTGATATGAATAATTCAATTAGTGATATGAATAATTCAATTAGTGATATGAATAATTCAATTAGTGATATTAAGAATTCAATAAGTGATATCAATAATTCAAAAAGTGATATGAATAATTTAATTAGTGATATCAATGATTCAATTAGTAATATAAATGATTCAATTAGTAATATCAAAAATTGATCAATTTATGAAGGCAAAAATACAAGTCTTTAATGATAGGCCAATCATAATTTAAATTAATGATATAAAGAATTCATATAATGATATCAAGAATTGAATTATTGATAGGCCTATCAAATATTCAATTCTTGATATCTTAATCAGACTTAACAAACGAGATATCATTAAAGGAAATGCAGATATCAGTAATTATTCAATGATATCATGAATTCTAATTTATGATATCACGAATCCTTGAACAACGCTTAGTGAAGAGTCAACTTCATCAAATAGTTTCGCTTGAACAGCTACACTTGAGCTACTAAATTGCCTATTATACTGGCTGCTCTCTGAAGTACTTAATCCGATCAACTACGCTTAGATACAGCAAGACTCAGCTTTTGCACTATCGTCCAAGTTGTTCGCGTTCTAGAAAATGGTTGAGAGATGTTACGCTAGAATGTTTGAAAGTAAATAATTTATTTTGTTTTCGAATAAAACGTGGGGGAAGTTTCTTAAACATTTGTTCTCGCTCGTCAAATAGGGGCATTGAACTTTCCAATCTCATTTATCCGAGATGTTACAATCCACCTACTTCCCGAAATATCAATGCAACTTCTGAATGCGAGATCGATAAGAAATAAAACAACTGCTATTTATGATGAAGTTGTTGAAAATGACATAGACCTACTAGCGATCGCGGAAACCTGGCTCTATCCTGATCAAGATTTACCCATTGTTAATCAGATAACACCCAACAGATATAAGTTTCACAGCGTGCCCCGCCAGTCGGGGCAAGACGTGGAGGTGTTGGACTACTCCATAAAGCTAATATTCGTTTGAAATTTCATGATTTTAAAGCGGTAACGTTTGGAAACATTCATTGCACTATGTCTCACGGAGATAAATCTGTCATGTTGTTGATGAAATACCGCCCCCTGCATGTGCGGGAAAACGAACAATCAATTTATTGACGAGTTATCTGTTTCTCTTGCAAATGTGTCAGCGCCTTCAAAAGATCTTCTTATTATGGGGGACTTTAATCTGCACCTCGATGATAGACTTTCTACAGACACTATGAAATTTAAAAACCTTATCATGTTTCTAAATTTACAATCTCTTATATCTGAGCCTACTCATGATTCTGGTCATCATGCCTGGACACTCTACTGTCATCACTAGAACTGGCTTATCAGGAATGAATGTGGCAACGTTAGTTAACCCTTCATATATCTGCGATCATCATTTCATCAATATGTCGATTAATATTAACAAGCCTGAAAGGAATAAATTGACAGTAACTTCCCGTAATTTACGAGCAATTGACATTGATTCTTTTAAGGAAGATATTTCTGCATTGGATGGAAATGTGCCAGAGACTGTTGTGGGTGCACTTGATCAATACAATTCTGTCTTATCTTCTGTTCTGGAGAAACATGGCCGGGCCACTGGCTACAAAAGTGGTAACTGTACGCCCTGATACTGCCTGGTATAATCCAGAAATACGAAAAGCAAAAGTTCTACGAAGAAGACTGGAACGCAAAGCGAATAAATCCGGTACTGTTACCGATCGTCAAGCGGTCAAAAATCAGACAAAGTATGTGAACAGTCTTTGTAACAATGCTAAAACGGAATACTATAAGAGAAGCATCATCGAGTCAAAATCGGACAAGAAGAAATTGTTCAATACAGCAAAATCTCTTCTTGTTGGAAAAGCGGAACCTATCTACCCATCCGACACTAAACCTGAAACTCTACCTACCAATTTTGCTGAATTCTTCAAGGACAAAATCACGAAAATACATGTCAGTATTAAGAAGGATTTAGCGAAAGAAACCATGAAGGATTTTCAAGTTGAACCAACTTGCAGTGATACCGCTAGATTCCACGCGTTTGCAACTGCGTCGGAAGAAGAGATACAAAAACGTATTACCAATTCATCTACAGCATATTGCAAGAGTGATCCACTTCCTACTAAAATGGTCAAGTTATGCAGTTCTGAGTTAGTTCCAGCTATTACTAAAATAGTCAACTTATCTCTACAGAGCGATACTGTACCTGCTGCAATGACGAAAGCCATTGTTAAACCATTGCTTAAAAAATCAGGTTTAAATCAAGATGTATACAAAACTTATCGCCCATCTGCCCTTTGTACAATTTAAGACTCATATCTAAACTCTGCGAAAAACTGGTGGCTTCACAACTTGAACAAAAACATTTCAGATCATAATCTAGCTGAAGGGTTTCAGTCAGCTTACTGTCGCTTCCATTCTACAGAAACTGCTCTTCTTAGGGTGCATAATGACATCTTGGTGGCTATGTAAAGAAAAAAATGACGGTCCTCGTCTTATTAGACTTCAGCGCTGCATTCAATACTTTGGATCATAGCAGCATAGTATTCTTTTGAACCGGCTATCGGCTCGTTTTGGGAACAAGAACAGTGCATTTCTCTGGCTAAAATCCAGGCTACTTAGAGAACAGATCTCAACGTGTCCGAGTTGATGGTCTCGACTCGGAAGCATTTATTTTGGACATCGGTATTCCACAAGGGTCCGTATTAGGTCCTCTGTTATTTACCTTGTACACTGCACCCCTTGCTGACATCATAAAGCGCTATTCCATTGGATATCATTTCTATACTGATGACACTCAACTTTACATTTCTTTTGATAACTCAGATATTGCTGATCAAGTTAATTGTCTGGAAAACTGTTTAAAAGACATCAAGAAGTGGATGCTTACTAACTTTCTAAAACTCAATGATGATAAAACCGAATTCATTTTGACTGGCAGTAAACTTTCCCTGACACAACTGCCATCTTTATCGTTAAATGTTAATGGAGTAACAGTAAAAAACTCATCGAAAGTGAAAAACCTTGGCACTGTTTTTGATTCAGAAATGTCCATGCCTAATTTCATTAATACAAAATGTCAAAGTGCTATGTATAATTTGCGTTCTCAAATCCGTCACTTTTTAGATATTAAAACAACTAGGACTCTTATACAGGCTCTTGTAATTTCTAGGATTGATTATGCTCAGTCTTTTAATTGGTGTAAATAAGTCGTTAATTCATCGTCTACAGGTTGTTCAGAATGCTGCTGCCATGCAGATTAATCATGAGAACTAGCTAAAAAGACCATATTAAACCTAATCTTTTTACACTTCACTGGTTGCCCATAGAATGCCGTGTGCGTTTTAAAGTTTTAGCTTTGTTTACAAGGCACCGCTCCAAAGTATTTAATTGAACTCATTCAACCATACAAACCAGTACGATCTCTTAGATCCTCCAATCAAAATCTTTTCCAAGTTCCCAAAACTATCAGTAAAACTGGCGATCGATCCTTTGAAGTTTTTGCCCCCAACAAATGGAATACCCTCCCTTTATGTATCAGAGATGCTCCATCACTTAGTTCTTTTAAACGTGATTTGAAAACGCATTTAAAAAAAAAAAACAGTATTTTAGTGACTTATCTAAATTTTTTAAATTTTATAAAAAAAAATTCACCCCAGGTTTCACCTTTTAATGCATTTTAATTGTTTGATAACTTTTTTATTTCTCTTAGTGTTTTGTTTTTAAGATTGGTAGTTTTTACCGCTTTTTTTATTAACTGTTTCATCTTATTCATGTTTCTGAACTGAACTGACTCCTATATGGAGCATAGACGCCAAGCTATAGCCTGCATAGCAGATCTCGTGCGACCGGGACGGAAGTGGATGGACGTACACTGGGTTTTCACCCTACTCTTTTCGAGAAGTGTTTAGAGAACCAGGTAGGGTGTGACTGTCCTACCATCGGGACCGACGGCTTAACGTCCCCTCCGAAGGACGGCGAGCACCATTCAACCATTGCCACTTTTCTCAACAGCTGAATGAGGAGCAGGAGCTGCAAACGACGTACTTCCGCCTTGATGACCGGCGTATCTGTCTGCATAGCTATTGAAAAACTGGTTAGACCTGTCCGAGGCTTGAGCCGGGTACCTCCAGCATCTTAGTCGTGTCTCTACCAACTGAGCTACCTGACCCTCGACTTATAGCGGAAGGGCGCCCCATCTTTCGTGCTTAATAATTTGAGTGAAAATGGCTGCCCGGAAGAGAAAGAAAAGCAATTTTTCAACTCTTTTTTCAGAACCTTCTGCCAAATTGATGCTTGTAGTTTTAACCGTTTTAAAGCTTATTTATTCAGGAAACTCACAGCTAGTTGTTAATGTGAAAAATGCAGGAGGAGATCTCATTCAGGAGAATATTCAGGCGTATCCGTCGCAAGACTTAATTGAACTGGACTTCAGAAAACTTGATGGTACTTTAGTGAAAATGATACTGGATTTCAAGAATGTAAGTAGGCTAGGCCTAACAATAACATCATTAAAAATAATACTATAGGGAGGGAGGGGGAGAGGAGGGGGAGGAGGATGAATTACTGAAGCTTTATTCTGTTAGAAAAATATGAATTAATTTATGTGAGGTTTACAAAGATTTGTTCTGTTTGTTAATTTCTGCTAAGACTACAGTAGGTGTACCAATTCAGCACATGTACCAATTCCGCGTATTTTCGCATTTGTTTATTCGTTTACTCCTAGTAATTTATTGCTAAAATATTACCATTTGTTCTTACTATTAAAACATACAAAATCACGAATTTGTGCTGAATTAAAACTTCAAAATATGTTTCCGTTCACGAGTAAGAGAAACATTTTTACCTTTTGATTTTGAGCCTACATCACTCGAGACACTTGATTCTGTAAAAAAATCATACTACTTTTTTTCTGTTTTGATCAGAAAGGCACGAATAATTTTTTTCTTCAAAAATATGGTCAAGCTTACTTGAGGTTAAATAACGTATGAAAATTATTGTAAACTTGCAAAATAAACAAAGTTTACATGATAAATATTGTTTTTATTCGTTTTACTCCTAGTAATTTATTGCTAAAATATTACCATTTGTTCTTACTATTAAAACATACAAAATTACGAATTTGTGCTGAATTAAAACTTCAAAATATGTTTCCGTTCACGAGTAAGAGAAACATTTTTACCTTTTGATTTCGAGCCTACATCACTCGAGACACTTGATTCTGTAAAAAATCATACTACTTTTTTCTGTTTTGATCAGAAAGGCACGAATAATTTTTTCTTCAAAAATATGGTCAAGCCGCAGGTTAAATAACGTATGAAAATTATTGTAAACTTGCAAAATAAACAAAGTTTACATGATAAATATTGTTTTTATTCGTTTACTCCTAGTAATTTATTGCTAAAATATTACCATTTGTTCTTACTATTAAAACTTACAAAATCACGAATTTGTGCTGAATTAAAACTTCAAAATATGTTTCCGTTCACGAGTAAGAGAAACATTTTTACCTTTTGATTTCGAGCCTACATCACTCGAGACACTTGATTCTGTAAAAAAATCATACTACTTTTTTTCTGTTTTGATCAGAAAGGCACGAATAATTTTTTTCTTCAAAAATATGGTCAAGCTTCGCAGGTTAAATAACGTATGAAAATTATTGTAAACTTGCAAAATAAACAAAGTTTACATGATAAATATTGTTTTTATTCGTTTACTCCTAGTAATTTATTGCTAAAATATTACCATTTGTTCTTACTATTAAAACATACAAAATCACGAATTTGTGCTGAATTAAAACTTCAAAATATGTTTCCGTTCACAAGTAAGAGAAACATTTTTACCTTTTGATTTCGAGCCTACATCACTCGAGACACTTGATTCTGTAAAAAAATCATACTACTTTTTTTCTGTTTTGATCAGAAAGGCACGAATAATTTTTTTCTTCAAAAATATGGTCAAGCTTCGCAGGTTAAATAACGTATGAAAATTATTGTAAACTTGCAAAATAAACAAAGTTTACATGATAAATATTGTTTTTCCATGTTTTCGCGACCTTTATCGCTTGCGAAATTCCCGTACCAGTTTAGCGTATTGTCTTCTCGTAACTACTTGACTGCGCTTGCGCCGTATAAATACGCAATTTGTTATTTTTCTATTGCAACTGGAACATACAAAAACGATAGAAAAAGGTTCAATCTTAAAACGGATTTTATTTAATAGCCGACTGGCCGACGGGTATTATTGTATCTAAACCTAATGTCAAAGGGTTTATTTAAGATGTTTTTGTTCAATATATTTGTGAAAAGCTGTAAAATATATGTATAAAAATGAGATGAATTGCAGAAAATCTTGTGTGTTTTAAATACGCTCAACTGGTACACATTTCGTGGTACATGTACACCTTGTCGAAATTTCAAAATAAAAAAAATAAAAAAAAAAAACTTTTAGAGTTCAAATACTTTTTAACTAGAATATTTATATCTTAAACTTTTAATCAATAATATTTTTCAGAAGTAGAACACTACATTTAACGAACGGAGGTAAAAACAATTCCTAATGTGCTGAATTGGTACACCCACTGTAGTATAGTAGTAAGAGTCAAGACCCAGTCTTAGTCTTGCAACAACACAACTTGGGTCATACCAGTTTTAGTCCGTTCCTCCTCC
Organism: Chiridota heheva; assembly: GCA_020152595.1. NCBI lineage: Eukaryota > Metazoa > Echinodermata > Holothuroidea > Apodida > Chiridotidae > Chiridota > Chiridota heheva. The sequence continues at coordinate 1,090,346 of JAIGNY010001174.1, forward strand.
TCCCCTGTCCTTTCTTCCCTTTATGGACGACATTGCCCGTTTTGTCACCCCTCGGAAATGTCGTCCGTATCTTGAAGCAAAAATCGTTCCCCTCTAAAAAAGTCGTCCATAGGTAGGCCTATGGCTAAAATTCTTACCCCTTGGAAAATAAGTGTAAGCAAAATCCAACCCCTCGGAAAAAGTCGTGCATAGGTACACTGTAGGCTAGGCCTATCAAGCAAAAATTCTTACCCCTCGGAAAATATGTGAAAAGCAAATTCTTACCCCTCAGAAAAAAAATTGATGAAATTCTTTACCCTCGGAAATTGTCGTCCATAGGGTGAGGCAAAAATCTTACCCATCGGAAAATGTCGTCCATAGGGGGATCAAACTAAAACTGGGATGACCCCTTACAAGTTCCAACAGCAAATTATTCAGATAACATCTGACTCAGTGACTGTAGTATACGCTATAGCCACTACGTGGCTGCTATGTCAGAAAACGCAATAGGGCCTTGGGGGCCTATACCTACTGTAACTTAGTTTTAACATTGCACTTTGAAACTGCTGCATTGGCTTATCATAGAACTTAGAAGCCTAGCCTAGATGAATTTTAACAACGCGCTAGAAAAACGAGGCTTTTCCGTGACAATCGCAGGTCAACTTTTCATTTGTAACTTAGTTTAAAAGATACTTTACAGTTTCAAGATGCTAATGAAATCAAAATCATAGCTTGTAAGTACTTTTGTCAGTTTTGAGAAGAATTTTCATTTCATGATTATGTTATTTGTTAATGTCTGAGTTGGTTTTCAACGTTATGAGTATATTGTGCGTTGTCTCACTCAGTATGCAAGTATTGCCTTGCAAGTACTGTAGTGCTCTACTGAGTGAGGTTTTTATCTCAATAACAGCAAATCAGCTCCGCAAACCAATCGAGACATCTATCGCATCATAAATAAATCTAATCTCACCAAAAGACGATAATGCTCTCCCAAAATATGCTGATTCTAAGAACCTTACCAATCATTTTGCTGATTTCTTGCAACAAAAAATATGTTCTCTTCAGCATGATCAATCTTATTCTGGGAATGTTACTCCTCCAGTCATGGAACCATGTACTGTAGGCCCCTACATGTAACTGCAACTCCCGAGTTTACAGTTTTTCAAGAAGTTAGTGAAGATATTATTAACTCATCACTAACCACAGTCTAGATCCTCTACCAACTTGTAACAAAAATTGTCACTATTTACCAGTCAGTTGCTGTACTCATTGAAGCAAACTGATAATTCCTCATATCAAGAAACCTAAGCTAGATGGCAATAACTTAGCAAACTACAGTAGTATAGACCTGTATCCAACCTCTCTTATTCAGCCAAGTTTATTGAGTGTATTGTTAACAACAAGTTCAAGAATATTTCTCAGACAATGACCTATGCAGAAATGCAATCTGCAGATCGCGCCTATTATAGTACTGAAACTGCTCAACTCTACGTGTACAGTATGTGCAGAACAGTCTTCTCTCATTAAGTGTGCAAGCTCTTTCCTTTCAGTATGCTATCATAGGGGCATTAATAATATGCCCAACATGCATCAGATAGAGGCATCATATTACACTCGCATGTGTTGGCAATGTAATTAGATCGTAGCTGTGCCAGGACAAGCAAATAATGATATCTTATTAGGTTGCCCTTGCTTCTGGCGAGGCGTGTGATGTGCAACCGCCGATTTTGGCCAAAATCAGCGGTTGCAGTGCATACTAAACGGAAAGCGGAGGTACACGTCATGCTGTGCTCTTGATGAGCTCAAAAATGCTCTCTTAGTTCTATTGTACTTTCTGCTTTTGACACCATCAACCACCAAGTATTGCTTAAACGCTTAAAGGAAAGATATGGTGTAAATGGTGTTCCATGTCATTGGATGGAATCTTATTTATCCAATCGTAACTAATCTGTGATGGTGGATAATAATTTGTCACATACAGTAGCGTAGAGTTTGACTGACCACAGGAGTTCCACAAGGCTCTGTTTTGGGACCATTGGCCTACACCCTGTACATGGCTCCATTGGCCTACACCCTGTACATGGCTCCATTGGCCTACACCCTGTACATGGCTCCATGACTTAATTATTGAAGCAAATGTTCAGACTGCAGTTTATGCAGACGACATTCAGTTGTTAATGTCTTATCACCCTGATCAATGTTCTAATGCCATCTCAAACTTCAAAATTGTATCACCGATGTCAAACCATGGGCTATATCAAACAAGTTGTTCATTAATGACTCAAACACAGAATTTGTCCATGCTAGTTCCCAATTTATCTCCTCAAGAAGCCTACAAGTTTATATTCAAATTGGACAGACTAAGATCACACCTCCATGTGTCAAAATCTTGGGAGTTATATTGGATTCGCATCTTGACATGAAACAACATGTTAACGCCGTTTGTAAATCATCTTTTATGCTCTACAGTATGCAACATTTGCCAAATAATTACAATTTTTAGCGAATAAAATAACTACTAGGTTGGTATGTTCCTGCATTATGCCCAGACTTGACTATTGTAACTCACTTCTATTTGGCCTCCCTGACTCTACACTTGAAGAACTACAAACTGTCCAGAACTCTGCTGCACGGTTCATAACCAGTTTATCCCGATATGATATCACCAGTTCTTCAATCTCTTCATTGGCTTCTAGTAAAACAGCAAGCAATGTACAAGTTGCTCCTCCTTACTTACAAGCTCAACATTCTCTTGCTCCTGGATACATCAAGCAGTTAATTCCCCAATACCATCCTCAATGTCAGCTTCGCTTCTGAACACAAAATTTTATGGTGAAAGGGCCTTCATCTCCGCTGCATGCAATCTACCATCTTCAAATTCGCAACGCATTGTCTGTTAATTCTTTCAAACGTCTTCTAAAAATTCATTTATCAATTACACTGTAATGGAACATTTATTTTCTTTATGCATTATTGTTGTGATCTTAATAGTCAAGCACTTTGAGGCCTTAGCAAAAAACGCTATTGAAATCGATGCATATTATTATTATTACTATTATAATGATTATTATTATTATTAGTAGTAGTATTATTATTATTATTATTATTAAAATAATATTGTTATTAATTATTGGTAAGTTATTATTACATTATTATTATTATTAATAATTATTATTATTATTATTAATTACAAGTAGTAGTACAGTAAGTTAGAATTTTACAAGTTACAACAACTTGCAAGTTGGATTCGAAATAACATTAGTTTAATATCCAGTCAAAAAGTAACAACAACCGATATCCAGCTCTTTTTCTACCAAAACATCCCCATTAAAAACCAAAATGTCCCCACCATGATGCAAGTTATTTTTCAAGTTTCAGTTTTAAGGCCTAATGCATCAACCATGAACAAATCTGATATTTGAGGTGTTAATACACTTGCAAACATGTTGACTGATTTATCTCAAATTATTTGATAGAGGCTCCAAACAAACAACTGTTTTAACATGACTTTCAGAATAGCTTCAAATTTTCTTGCAATTTTTAAGGAGAAAAGTTTTTGCACAATTTTTTGCAGGGAATGGATTGTTAAGGAATTTGTCTTGCAATTTTTAAGACTTTCATAACCAGAGATGCAAGAGTTTTAAATAAGAATCAAAAAATGGTTGCCATTTCAAGTGTGGTGTAAGAGTAAGATACACCTTTTTAAAATTACAAAAAACAAAGTTCTTAAGAATCAAGAAACAAAACTGTTAGTCTAGAAAACAATTTACCTTATTGATGGCAGTTTACAAGTTCTGGAGGAAATCATGGCCGTTTTCCACATTTACTTTTATATTTGTTCACGGTTTCAAAAGGGAGCTGGTAGTTTGGTTGCAGCCAGACTGCATAGTTTTACATCAAAAGTGATGTGACACAACAATTAATGCAAAACAATACAAGAACAAATATAAGCTTAAAATTGAACAGAATCAGAACACATGAGGAATGTTTTGGATTTAACAAATGAGCACCTACTGTCTGTTCCATGCCAGAAGAAAAGAAAAAAGTTTGCAAAGTGTGCAAGATCTACAAAATGTGCCAAGATCAACCAAGTCCAGGGTCGAATTTCCCATTGTTCTGCTGTTCCGAGAATAGTGCTTTTATGCAGGAACAGTGAATTTTCAAATGTGCACTATTTCGGTGGAGCAATGTTCTTTTCACAAGCATGTGATATTAATGATCACTAACTTAATTGCTGCGAATAAAAATGCATGTCTTTTCAAACAAGATTATCATTAAAATAATTTCTTCCAGTAAGAAAAAGCTTTTCCCACCCTGCCTGCAATTGTCAGAACACAATTAATAATGTATAAACTATACATACATGGCTGCTTGCACGTGTACTACTGTACGCAACTGGATGCTACATCATGTAAATACTTCCGACATGCATATTTGCACATATTAACCAATAAATTTGTAAATTAGCCCACTTTGAAGAAAGGAATTTGTCCTGTTATCAGCAACAAAGTTGGAACAGTGAAATCTGATCGGAATTTTTTTGACCCCTGATATCTAGAAAACAGGGCCCCAGACACAGGTTTCATTGGGGGAGCCAAGACCAATGTAATATTTGTTGTTGAATATTTAACATAAATAAGGCCTATTTGAAAACCATTTCTTTAAAAATATTAGGTTGGGGGGCATGGCCCCACTCCTTCTCCCTGCTCCTCTCCCTGGTGTCGGGGGCCGGGGAAAATGTGCACTAATATTCTTTTTTTTGATAGTGGAAATAATACAAAAATATTTAACAAAAGGCTGAAGTTGCAATATGAAGTTTTTCTGTGTTTATGCTATATCAAAAATAATTTTGTGACAACATCTTTGTGCAAAACTTTTTTGGACATACTGTATGTTGAAGACCATTAACTTTTTCTTTATCACACAGTTTTCAATGTCATGCCTTCATGCCCAAATCTGCAGGATTTGGTCACTACCTGATTTGGGCATGGAGTTTTATGCTATTTATAGGGTGACTAAACCTTTTTAAAATTTCTTCTCATAAATTCCAGAGTTTTTCCAAGTCTAAGCTACTGTATAGACCTTTTCAAACCGAGTTAGCCAAACATGATTTCTTCAGTATTTCGACCAATCAACTGCTGGGGTAATTTTTGCTTTGTTCCACAACCAATCAGGTGCAGTTTTGAGGAAAACATTCTAAGCAGTAATATGAGCGCGTATTACTTTAAAACATTTTTTTCATATGCTTGGTACGTTACCGTGAGTGAATTGTGTAGAAGGCCAAGATTTCCCCAGTATTTGATTGGTCAATAAGATTCCCCAGGTACAGTGGACACATGAATTTTGGCCATGTGACATTAGTTAAATTAGTTTTCCGAAAACTGCCGATTCGGATTTGAAAAGGTCTATAAACTTAGAGATTGTGTAGACTTGCCAGTAGAAGCTAGTCTCATTATTCATCTTTATTTCTGCCCTCTTCTTATTTTGCAGGAAGTCAAGATTATGAGATTGACAGTTCTGGGCGAGGAGGAGAAACATGAGAAATTATACCAAAGATTCTGTTTCGTGACGCACTTCACCAAAAACCAATTCATTTCAAGTGATGCCATGTCCAAACTAAGACAGGTATTGTTTGGTGCTGCCTTTCAGTGATTGACAAGTCATCTTTATTTTATGGGATTTTTTGCCTATTTTCATGATTTTCAAAAGAAATGTTATGATTTCTTTTAATTCCCTTATTGTCCAGTGACACAAATGTTATTCTGATTACAAATGTTATTGTGAGTCTCTTAAAAGTAATTACCTCAGGAAACAAAAGTGGTTTATTATTTCAGGATCATCCTTAAAGGTACTACAGTATATGTGGACAGGTAAAGATTTCCAGAAAGAGTTTTAAGTCAAAAGTACAGGTCTGTAGATTCTGAGTCATTGGTAATCAAAGTTTGAAGCATTTTTAATGAATGCAAAAGTTGTGATGTATGACAGAGAAGGCCGCTCAAATTTTTAATGTAGTTCTTGTAAGTTTCTGTCCTAAAAATTCAGTCACTTAAAATCATCAGACATGTTTTCTTAGGCTAAATTTTGATTTAGGTTATATGGCGAGTGACCCGAATTTCAACCACCCCTAATGATTCCCACCTTAGCAAAGCTGGACAAAATTGTTACAAGTACCAATTGTTAATTAAACTCCATTTTTACCAATTGGATGCTTCATACATGTAAGTTGATTGTGCAAATAAGAATAACAATCTATTAAAGTTTATATTGATTTTTACCGATGATCGGACATTGTACGTTTTACTTGTACACCTGCTGGGTATATGGACATGTTAAACACACAGTCGTTAAAATTTGCGTCAGTCGGTAAATTTCGAATTGACCAACACAGTGACATATTTTTACCGAAAATTAAACAAAGCGACGCCACATATTCCGAATCGATCATCATACATTGTTTTAAAGGATTGGAGATTAAGTTGGAACATTGATTAGTCCAATTTTTTGTTTTCATTTTGTTAAAAAAAAAAAAACTTAGTTTTTGCCTTAAGTGGTTGAAATTCGGGCCTACCATGCTACATATAGTTGCCATTAAAAACCTTTTGGTCATTTTTATCTGCTCCCATTTGATTATTGTTGGTGAAAAACAATAACTTAATATAGGGAAATTGATAGGTGTTCTCTTTGTGATGTCACAAAATTTAAATAAATTTTGTACACGTAATAGGCTTATAAGGTCTTACAACTAAAACTGAGCTACAGTATGTAGTGCGTGCTCAACTTTTAACCAATTTTGATGATACCTTTTGCTATTTTCTTGGTTTATAACATATTTTCTTGTTTTATAACATATTTTCTTGGTTTATAACATATTTTCTTGATTTATAGCATATTTTCTTGCACTTAATTTCAAATTGTTGCTATACTCTACCCATCCATAGATCTTAAATTTCCTTCTTTTCGTAGTAAGATAAAAGATTGACACAACTTTCAATGTGTCACTGTGGTACATGTACTTTCTTTAAGGTACTATATTTACTCTAGTAAAAAAACTCGTTCAAGTTTGGCCACGGAAAAAAACAACTGCTGCTTTCACGCCCGTTGCACCAAATATGGCTTCACCTCCCATGAACAAAACAACTGTGAAAATGAAGCCAAATGCATCAACTGATCCGAAGACCACCCTGCTTCCTTCAACTCATGTCCCAAGTGGATTAGAGAGAAAGAGGTTTCCAAAATAAAAACTCCAAAATGTCTCCTTCCCAGAAGCTAGAAAGATCTGTAACTCCAAGACCTCGTACCAGCTGAACGCCAACATCTGCACCTTCTCCCAAGTGTTCACCAACAACAACCCTACCACCACCAACAACAACCCAATCATCACCCACCCCCGCACAGTATCCAAGAGTGTCCAGACATACATAGTCTGGATAGACCGGGTATCATCCCATCAGAGAATTGCTTCTACTACTCCTCCTTCATTTATTTCAGTTTCAACTCTACAACCTCTACATCTACCTCTTCAACCTCTACCTCTTCCACACACACCAACACTTCAGGCTCCTCACATCAGTACGCAGCTACTCTCTCCCATACTGGAGAAAACCAGCAGTATGCCACCTTCAAATTGACCATAAACCTTATTAGAGGATCTCAACCCAAAGGGTTTAATAAGAGATACTAAAGTGCTTAAAAAAACAACAACAAAACGTTTGTCCAAAGAAGTTAAGATTAATCCTAAGTTATTTCATTCTTAGTTTTGCTCAAAGCAAAAAAACAAGGAGGTTGTTGGTCCCCTTCAAGGTAATGATGGTGTTACTATCAATAGTGGTAAGGATATGGCTGAGGTTTTAAATGGCTACTTTGTGTCTGTTTTTACTAATGTGTCCCCTGCTGATGATGTTGTGGATTATCCTAGTGTGCACTGAGTATCCATGAAGGATGTTGATTTTTCAGTTGATATTGTGTCTAAGAACTTGAAGGGTGTGAATAAAAATAAAGCACCCGGTCTAGATGGTATACTGTACATCCTGCTGTCTTACAGGAGTGTTCTGATGTTCTTTCTGTTGCTCTGAATATTATCTTTTCAAAGTGCTTTGATGTTGTTGTTGTTCCTAGTGATTGGAGAATTGCTAAAGTCACTCTTATTTTTAAAAAGGGTTACCACAGTTTGCCTTGTAATTATAGGCCAGTAAATCTTACTAGTGTTGTGTGCAAGGTCATGGAGTCCATTATTCATGTAAATTTCCAAAAAGCATTTGTTAAGGTTCCATTAGGCAGGCTCATGATGAAAACAAGAGCACTTGGTGTGGAGGGAAAGTGTGCCAGTTGGATATATTCTTGGTTAGTTGACAGGTCACAAAGAGTTCTTGTTAATGGTGAAGTATATCCATGGAAGAAGGTTACAAGTGGTGTTCCTCAGGGTTCTGTATTGGGTCTGCTTCTTTTCTTAATCTTCATTAATGATATTGATATTTCCCTTGGCCCCAGGATTTGTAAATTTGCTGATGACACTAAGCTGTACAGGATTGTTGATGATGCTAGGGATTCTTCACTTTTGCAAACTGATCTGGATAAGTTAGTTTCTTGGTCCCAAACATGGCAGATGTCATTCAATGTTGATAAATGCAAAGTTATTCATTTTGGTCAGAACAATTTGGCTTTTGCTTACTGCATGAATGGTTCAAATCTTGGTTGTGTTGATCAAGAGAGGGATCTAGGTGTTGTCATTACTAGCAATCTTAAGTCTTCTAAACAGTGTGCTTTAGCAGCTGCAAGGCCAAATAGGATGCTTAGTTTGATTAGAAGAAATTTTCGTTTTTTGGGTAGAAAAGTTGTTCTTAATTTGTATAAGCAGTTAGTCAGGCCTTAACTTGAGTATACTATCCAGGCCTGGAGTCTCTTTTATGAGAAGGATAAGTTCATTTTGGAGTGGGCTCAGTCAGCATCAGTGAAGAGCCACTAGACTGATATCCGAAGTAAGGAATCTCTTTTATGAATCTAGTTTGCGAATTCTTGGTTTGACCACGCATGGGTTCAGAAGAGTACGTGGCGATATGATTAAGGTTTTTAAGTTCCTATTTGGTAGTGATGCTTTGACTTCCTGTTATTTCTTGCATGTTTTAGCTAATCCTCGTGTAACACGTGGTAACAGTTTCAAGTTGACTAAAGATTTCCCACAGATAGTTATTTGGCGTTTTAGGCTTTTTACAAAGAGTTGTTAATGAGTGGAATGGTTTGCTTAAGTAGGTAGTTAGCTCCAATTCTGTTCACAATTTCAAAGTTAACATTGATAAGTTCTTTACTAACTCTGGGCTTATTTGATATATATATATATTTTTTTGTGGTGGTGGTGGTGTTAGTTTGGGCTCTTTATGGGTGACTTACCTTTCTTAGCCCGTAATCTTGTTATGTTTTGTTAACCCAACAAAAAACCAAAGATAACTTTCATAATATCTAAAGATCTTCTGTCAATCAACACAATTTTTTTCCAACCTACCCCAAACTTATCTTCTACCCCTCACCACTTAGATGAAAAACCCCAGACCAACACCAACAGAAATTTATCCAAAACTCAACAGAAACTGCACCATCCAAACCCAGAATACCAACTACCCAATGCCAACTCCTCCGAGTCACCTAGCAACAACAATGGGAGCATCCCACTCCAACTTTCTTCATCTTTAACCCTCCCCTTCATAAACCACAATCTTTTCCAAGACATGGATATCAGCCAGCCTCCTCGGGACCCTCCTAACTATTTTGTATTGGCTACTGATGTCATACAATGGAACTGTCTTGGACTTTCTGCTAATTTTGAAGAACTTGAACATTTGATTTCCACTTTCAACCCTAGTAACATCTGCCTTCAGCAAACCTTTTTATCCTCTATTCCCATTCCTGGGTACTCAGGGTCACACTTTATTTCCCAGAAGGCCTGAAAATTTCTGGTGGCTCTTCCATCTATGTCAGGAATGATATCCTTTCTAGCCTCAGCCCTATTCACTCCAACCTCCAAATCTTTTGCCGTCTTGTAATCTTAAACAAAACCAATACGATTTGTAACCAGCATCGATCTTTCCATCTGCGGCCCATCTCTTTATGTAGAGTTTTCGGACTGGAGGGTTCATCCCTTGCTTTGTGGAAGTGACTATTCCCCCATCCTCATCTCCACCCCCCTCCACCTTTCCCCTCGACACAAACTTTCCTTACCAACAACGCCCAGTTGAACCATATTTCCTCAATCCATATTCTGCACTTCCAGCTACCTCAAGAAAATTTGGCAAAAGTCCTGGAATCTTGAGACTAGTAACAACTCCACAATATCAATCCCAAAGAAGGTAGTAGGAATCAACCCCCACTTACATACTGTAGTAGAAAGGACGTTGTCATCACCCGCATCCGTCTTGGTCACTCCTTCCTCACCCACTCCTACCTCCTATCAGGCTCTCCCAAATTTTGCTGCCTAACTTTCAATACTGAACTTTCAATCAAGCATATCCTCTTAACCTTTCCTTTATACTCTGCAACTTCAGATCTACCCTCTCCCCTTCCACCTCTATCTCTGACCTCTTCAAGAATAATCCCTCCTCCAACATCATAACCTTTCTCCACAATAGCAACTTATTCCACCTGATTTATTTCTCACACACTCTCCCTTCATGTTTAATCTTATCGTTTTATTCTTATTTTGATTTGTATATCTTTATTTTTCAGCTTTATTGTTTTCTTTCCTTCCTACCCCTTCTCCTTCTCTTAATCTTCTCTATCCTAAATCTTGCACCATAAAATTGTAAGACCCTCTTGGCACATTTGATCGACTGTCGCAGTGCCGTTAAACATCAACAAACAGTAAACAAAACTGTTTTCTTATTTTCGAATCATCCTGAAACCCTCAGTATTTTTTGTTCTTCTATTTTTCCTCAGAAAAATCCAGGCACCATCCGAAACCCTGAAGAAGACCTGGGAAGGGAACAGCTGGTCATGGACATGGTGGTCAATCTAGAGAAGGGGTCTCGTATCAGCCGAAACATTCATAATGCGTGCATGGAGGCGCAGTCATCCACTTACACCAGAGAAGCTGACCTTAGGTCATGGTCCAAAGGTACACATTTTGTTTATCTTATTTATCGTGTATTTTTTCTAACAGAAGTTGGGAAGGATTATTCAAAGTTTTATGTTCCAAACAAGTTAAAGGATTAGTTCATGGGTCAAGAAAGAGGGCTCCGTAAGCAACAAAATGGCGAAGAAAGCATTCAAAGATCTTATTCGGTTAAGGAGATATTTACGTTCAAAGTTCCTTATCATTTGTGTGGAAACTACTGAAAACGAAATAGTTGTGATGTCACATCCCCAGATTTCTTAAAGTCTTTATGTATTCTTATCATATTTTGTCCTGGGATTTTGTGACTTTAAAACTATTGGATATGTCAGACAAGGGAAGGATATGTCAAACAAGGGAAGGATATGTCAGACAAGGGAAGGATATGTCAGACAAGGGAAGCATATGTCAGACAAGGGAAGGATATGTCAGACAAGGGAAGGATATGTCAGACAAGGGAAGGATATGTCAGACAAGGGAAGGATATATCAGACAAGGGGAAAAATGAATTGATTTTGCTTGAAATGCATTATGTGGACGCCAACATTTCAAGTAGACTTCCTCAGACATTTTTACACAGATAAGATAGACAGAACTGTAAACTGAAATAACTCCTTAAGCCCTCTTTCATATATCATAAACTTGCTTGAGCTCTGAACTAATCCTTTAATGGACTAATATTGTCAAAGTTTTTGTAACTAACCAATTATTTAATTGATGTAAAAAACCCTCTATTATGACTTGTTTTTCTCTTTATTTATATTTACTGCATCTATCTAATTATATAATGGCAGCATTCAAGTTTTTAGGTGAATAGAGAATTGAGGGTTTGTGCACGTTAAATCATAATATATTGTAACATGAAATGTATGAAATGTATTCAGTATAGGCCTAGCGGTTAGAAAATTCATTAAAGGATTAGTTCAGGGGACAAACAAGTCTTTCCATAATATGAAAGATGACTTCAAAAGAAACAAAATGGTGAAGAAAGCATTCAGAAATCTTATTCAGTTAAGGTGATGTTTGGGTTTAAAGTTTGGCATCATTTGTGTAGAAACGACTGAAATCAGACTAATTGTGATGTCACACTCAGATTCCTCAAAGTCTTGTTGAATTCTATCAGATTTGTACCTGTAATTTTGTGACTTTAAAACTATTGGATATGTAAGGAAAGTAGTAAAACAGAATCTAGTAAGGATATTTATAATATAACACCTGAAGGAAGTTCAAGAGGAAAAATAATGTAAATAGTGACAAAATTAATAATCTTTCTTTAAAATAGATTAACACTTGTTTAGAATGTGAAAATGAAGATGCCAACTTTCCATGGTAGACTTACTACACCAGTCATTTCTACACAGATGAGATAGGATTTTAAACTTGAATACCTCCTCAACAGAATACGATTTTTAAATGCTTTCTTTACCATTTTGTTTCTTTTGAAGTCCTTTTTTATATAAGATGCTTGACCTCTAAACTTAACCTTTCTAAGAAAATAGTTATAAGTCAGTTGTCAGACCTATAAAATAACAATGATTATTCTTACCTGAAATCCATTAGTCACTTTGGATGACCACTGTCCACTAAGTGTACTGTACATTAATATTACATTTTGGTAAGTATTTGACCATATCTTATCAAGAAATCAGTATATCAACAAATACTTCATTGTGCATTGCTGCTATACATCAAAGGTACACCATTTCATATAAAAAGCCCATTGTTACTTATTGTGTTATACAAATTTTCAGCATAAACCAAAGGAAAGTCTGAATAAAAAGGATTTTTACCATTTCATCCATAGTCCACGCTGCTTGCTTTTTACCATATGCCAAATATCTAAAACAAGTTTAAGAGAAAATTAAAGGATCACTTCAGTGGTCAAGTAAGTCTAACTGGTATGAAGGAGAACTTACTTCAAAAGAAACAAAATGTTGAAGAAAGTATTACAAAATCGTATTCCGTTAAGGAGTTATTCAAGTTTAAAGTTTGGTATCATTTGTGTAGAAACGACTGAAATCAGACTACTTGTGATGTCACAGCCTCAGATTTCTCGAAGTCTTTATGTATTTGAAAGAAATTTTATTTAATTTTTTCACTACTTAAATCATTTTTCCTCAAAATTTCTTCAGGAAAATTTCTTCAGGTGGTATATAATAAATATCCCCCCTAGATTCAGTTTGACTACTTTTTTGACATATCCCATGGTTTTTAAGCCACAAAATCGCAGGACAAAATATGATAGAATACATAAAGACTTTCAGGAATCTTAGGCTATGACATCACAAGTAGTCTGATTTCAGTCGTTTTTACAGAAATGATACCAAGTTTTAAAGTTAAATATCTCCTTAACAGAGTAAGATTTCCCAATGCTTTTTCACCATTTTGCTCCTTTTAAAGTCCTCTTTCATATACTGTAAGATAAACATGCTTAAGCACTGAAGTAATCCTTTTAGATGCCGTGAATATGGTTTGTCCACTGTTTATTTCAAAGTTGGAATATGAGTAAGTTTCAACTGAAAATCATTCAAAGATTTTAGAACAACTTGATTTTTAAAAGGTCTACTAACACGTATAATATTTTATTGCTCATTTAATGAAACCTTTTTTTTGTTGCTAATTTGTAAGATTTGTAAGATAATGCATATTCAAACTACTGTAGTGTGGTGTTGTATTGAAAATCAAGGAATGTATGTATAAAAATGGTTATGTGTTCAACAAATGACATCACAAAATTTCAAAAAAAGCTAAAATTCCAAAAGCTCTACTAAGCTGATCAATTTCTTTAACCAAATCTTCTGAAAGATTTCTTTGTTTTAGCTAGTTCACTTCTCTTGTTAAAAGGATGATCTTTTCTCAAAATAAACCAAAGTGATGACATACACTGCAGGAACAATCCGTACTGATGTCATCAATTTGTTGCCAGATAGTTTCTACTCACTGTAAAATGTACCGAAAAACCTGGAACTGAAGGGTACGTTAATTTATTGAATCAAAGATCTGTTAAGCATTTAAAACGGACTAAATTAACGGTGACAAATTATTCAATTTAAAGAGTTTGATGAACATCCTAGTAAGGCTGAGTCAGGTATCTGGGTATCCAGGTACCCGCCCGAATGGTCAGGTACCCAGTATGAAAATATCAGGTATGGGTACCTGGAATATATATATTCTTTTAGCTATATAGGTACTAAATTAACGGTGACAAATTATTTAAATTAAAACAGTTTCATGAACATACTAGTAAGGCTTAGTCAGGTATCTAGGTATTCAGACACCCGACCATTTGGGCGGGTACCTAGTATGAAAATACCAGGTACGGGTACCCGGAATATATATATTCTTTAGGCTCTACAATTTTCACAGAACTGGTATTATTAGGCTGAAACTAAAACTACGGTAATTAACTAAGTCAGCCCAAAAATAAGCTCAACAATGCAACTACCAAATTTTTTTTACATCTATTTTTTTTTTTTTTTTTGGGTACCCGGATCAGAACCGGGTAGTAATGGGTACCCGGTTCCAGTTTATTGCTACCAGACTCAGGCCTACATCCTAGAAGTGTTTGTTTGGTACCAGTGTACTGTTTTTATTGTTAAGAAGTACAGCGTTATCGTTCATTTATTTGTCAGTTTGATTTTCTTTTAACAGTCTTGTCCGTTGGTCATACAGAAAGTAAGTTTCAGCACAGTACAAACCTGTCATGCATGACCCCTCTGAGTTCATTCATATTGAAATATAGTATGTTTCCCTGGCCTCAAGAATTTTGCTTCTTATCATGGGAGTGGTTAATGAATATTCATGTTACTAAAACTTAACTTTTCCCTATATACTTTGTGACCCTTCACGAAAAGATTTACTGTGCAATGGAATTATATATAATGTATGTGTATTCACAATGCATTTAAAGAATGCTAAAATTACCATATAAAACATACAAGTTTGGAGAGAAAAAAGAGTGTGTGTGGGGGTGGAGGGGGGGGGCTAGTGCCACCTTTGTCCCCTTCAAATCCTGCCTATGTTGCTAGTCAACATGTCTTCTAAATATAGACACCTAATTATGAGAGAGCAAAACTAATGTAGAAGACTGATTCTTTAATATATATGTTTATGCAAGTTTCCAACTAGGCTAGGGTCGTAAAGATTTTTTAGAGCAAATGTCGCTGACCTAATTGAACAAGTATTGAAACAATTACAAACTGAATATGAAAATATGAATTTAAAAATTTGATAGTGAACCAATCAGATGTCAAATATGGTAATAATGCCCACTCCCATGATAGGAAATATAATTGATTCCCTGGCCACTTACATCACCTCTTTTGTATTCACGAGTAGACAATTAAGGCATTTTAACACTTGACCCTTAAGGGACTGTGTCAAAACTTACAGTGTACAATTTGTATCGACACGGTTCAGTCCCACATTGGATTCACACTGCTCAATGATAAACACGTGTCATTTTCAACATGTGTATTTGATTGATTGTGTCAGAATTCCCAACACAGATTAACAGGATGTAAGGTTAGTTTTGACATGGATAAAGCAGTTTACACGGGTCAACGTTATGTTGAAATTTACAATGTGAAACGGTCAGTCAAGATTACATGTGTCAAGACCAGTGTCCAAAATGGAGATTTTCTGTAGTATGAAAAAGCGCTTTAAGACTTCAGGCCGTTACACACCAAACGCAACGAGGCAAGCAATTTTTAAAACAAAATTGAATAAAACCAAGGAAAAGAAACATTTTGACCTCTTGTTTTCAGAAAAGGATCGTCATCACATGGCTATTTAGGTAATAACTGAAAATTGATTGAAAGGGCCTTTCTACGCCCAATAAAGCAAAATTCGCATCGCGACAGAAAATTGCGTCCCACTTTAGCGAATTTCTCTACAGTTTGAACAAAAAAGCATTTGTAACAAATTTTCCAGTATCATCATTAAAAGCCTTAACTTCATCTTGTGTAATATAAGCAAAAAGTCAAAGCATCTTATAATATTTGTTTCCTGTGTGATTATCTAGATAATCGCTCGCTGCGTCGTGTTTGGTGTGCTATGGCCTTTATGGATACATTTTAGAGAGAAGTTCATTGTAATTCAAGCTGAAGATGTGCTTAATTGTCACCGTTAGATTTCAATGCATTATTCCAAAACGATTTTTGATTTTAATGTTAGAAGCGTGAGTTCTGTTTGATTGGTAATCATACTTTTGTACATTGCTAGTCTTATGCACATGTACATTACTGCCAATTTAGAATTTGATATGCAAATATCGGTGACATTTGACCCCAGTTTTTCAATTATTTTGTAATTGATTCCTGTTTAGTTTTAAACCACCTGTTCGATCCACGCCAACTCCAGATCTTTCCTATCCCCTGTCACTAGATTTCCGGCTTCAATTTCCGGCTCCTTCAATTTCCGATTTCTTTAAGAACAATCCCCCCTCCAACATTATCACCCTCCTCCGCAACAGCAACCTTTTCCACTTGATTTAATCTCCCCTCACTCCCATCCTTTCCTATCTCACATTCCTCTCTCTCTCCTTCTTACGACTTTTTTTTCTACAACTTATTTTCTCTAAACTTTACACTTCTCTTCATCTTTCCTTCTCTTCCAATCAACTCTTTCCTAACCTTTGCTACTTAATTATTTAACACCCTCTTGACACGTTTGACTGACTGTCGTGGTGCCGTTAAACCTCATCATACCAGACCAAACCAAAGTTTAATTCAAATAACAACTATTTCAAAATAGCCCTTGAGAGTCAAAATAAATATTAGCAGGAATAAATGTCAGTATAGCAATCATCACAAAGTAATCAGTTGTCTTTAAATGTTTCTTAGCAATTATGTTAAAATGGTTTTGAGCAATTATCCTAAAATGTCGACTAGCAATTATCGCAAGATGATCAGTTGTCTTTAAATGTTTCCTAGCAATCATGTTTAATGTTATTTAGCAATTATTTTAAAATGTCAGCTGGCAATCATCGCAAAGTAATCAGTCATCTTTAAATGTTTCTTAGCAATCATCTTAAAATGGTTTTAAGCAATTATCTTAAAATGTCACTAGCAATCATTGCAAAATAATCAGTCATCTTTAAATGTCTCTTGGCAATCATGTCAAAATATTTTTTAGCTATTATCTTAAAATGTCAGCTAGCAATCATCGCATGTTAAATGTTTTTTAGCAATTATCTTTAAATGTCAGCTAGCAATCAAGTTAAAATATCAGTGTAGAATTATGTAGAAATGTCAACATTTAGTCAATAATTTCAATTCAGATCCATGTGAGTGTCAGGTTAAACCAAGATGACTGATTGTCCAGTCATTATTATTTTTTGATACTGTTACGTCTGCGCAAAATACATCGTCCATTGACAGCATTTAAGTACCTCTTATCTCTACCTGTATCTCTTAGCACGCAACCCGAGACTCATTCATAAAGACCCATCATTGCATCATTTGTGTCTGACTCATATCATCCTCGAGAATGCAATTTATTTGTCACATGATATCACATGACCTGTAATTCATTTATTGAGAGCTTGCCTTTTGCGCTACCCCAATCATATCTTTTTTTTCATTTTTGTTTGTTTGTGAAAAGTGTTTTTTTTAATGAATGTGTACTGCAGATCCATCTCCGTATTTGCACAGACCCCATCATTCTTGAAATAAACTTATAGCCACTTGACACAGCTAGCCTAGGATAGTCGTGTTTGAAAAATTGCACTTTTTCACCACTTGATTTAAAAGAGTAATGATCTGACTTGAAATAGAGCCAGTTCATATTACTAAAACCTAACTTCTGCCTATATTGATATATGACGTCATTATATACTTGGTGACCTTTCACAACAAGTTTTACTGTGCAATGGCATTGTATGTGTATTGACAATGCATACAAAGAATGCAAAAATTGCGCTAAGATGCAAAAAAGTTATACAAAACATACAAATTTGGAGAGAAAAAAAAGTGTGTGTGTGTGTGGAAGAGGAGGGGGCAAGTGCCCCTTTTCCCCCCACCCCCCCTCTTCAAATCCTGCCTATGCTAGTCAATGTGTCTTATAAGTATAAACCTAATTATGAGAGAGCAAAACTAATGTAGAAGACTGTGATTCTTTAATATACAGTATGTTTATGTGAGTTTCCAACTAGGCTAGGGTCGTAGAGATTTTTTAGAGCAGATACATATTGCTGAAATACTACTGTGAGATAATTGCCAATCTTGAGAGAAGAGAATGCTTTTGATTTATCAAACTAATGAGCAAGTAGAATATAATGCCAAGTGTCAGGAGAAATTACGGGTTGTTTGATAATTGAACCTTGTGGAAATTTAGAACATGTTGATACACTGTAGTTAGAGAAGTTATGCAACATTCTGCTTTTTATGTACCAGTGCATTTTTGTTTATAATCATTGTAAGAAATTTAAAAACAAAAAGTGAGCTGAATTCTTTTTATGTAAATAATTAATAAGATGGAGACATGTTTCTGCTACAGGTGCGCTGCAAGAAATTCCGTCTCCATGATCTCAGATTTTGAATGCTTTAGCTTTGCAGATTTATAAAACATTATGCATACAATATTTTTATAGGATTACTGAGTCAATGAATTCATGAATTTGAGGTCAATGGTAAGATATCTGTAAAGAAGAATATTAAGTCAGATGTAACAAGAATTGGTGCAACCCGTTGTATGCTTTTCGTACATTGTACAAATTATGTTATTCTAGTATGCCCAGTTATTTGTTTGAAGTTTGGTTGCATAACATTCAGTTTAAATGAAGTTGACGGTAAGTTTTATGGGTATTAAACATACAAGTATGTTGAAGAAACACTTACGAAAGAAAGCGCAGGTAACTTTCAAGAAATAGTTGAAATGGCAGAGTGCCATTTCCAACCCGTTAGGTGTGTGACAGACTGGGCAATGGCCCTAGCGGATCCCTGGAAGACCCTAGGGGTCTAGCGGATCACTGGGAGACTAGGGGCTGTTAGAACCATTTTCCAGAGTGTTACAGGTGTGACAGACTGCGGAATAACCCTGAATGAGATTTGACGTTGCTCACAGCAAAGGATATTGCAGATTTTGATAAGATATCCCATTTTGATTTTACTCTATTTATCTCCAATGCTAGTTTTCGCGACAATATATTCTAAGCTTGCTGTCTCTCTATAAATGTTATTTTTTAATTTTTATTTTATTTATGTTAAAATGCTGGTGTAATGACATCAACGTTGATGTTTATTGCAGTATATTTAGCTGGTGATGTAATTGCTAGAACTTCCCTTTTCAGCTATTAGTTTCGCGATTCTTCATCCGCTGTCAAGCAGCTCTCTCGTGAAAGGTAAAATAAAGAAATTAAAACTAAAGGCAGAACGAAAATGCACATTGGCAAATTTCTTTTTGATTTTATTTGCTGCACAAGGTGGTACAGTAGTATTAGAACGAGCAATCAGCCTTTTAAATTGGGTTTCTGAATCACCTAGTTTAATATACAGTAGCTGCATGTCATCATTCTTCAACAGGTAAATAAGTATTCAAATAAGTTGGTATAAGTAGAGAAATGTGGCAAAAGATATTTTTGATCATGATCGTTTATAAGACCGTGTAGCATGAAAGGCGTTTTACGTCTTGTTGACCCTTCATCAGACTAAAATTGAGCGAAGCCTAAGTTCACTTTTCAAGTCTTGTCTGACAAGGGTTTATACTATAACCCTTGTGAGTTGGAAATTAAGTGAAGGAATGTGCAGGATCTCTTTCTGACCCTGTCCATCAAGGGTTAAGGTAATGTTATGCAAGGAGGGCATACCCTTTCATGCCTACGGAAGGGGTATTAGGTAGGAGTAAGGTAGGGAGTCCGGTAGCTCAGTTGGTAGAACGCACGACTGAGATGCAGAGGTATCGGGTTCAAGCCCTGGTCAGGTCTAACATGTTTTTCCACAGCTATGCAGACAGATACGCAGATCATCAAAGCGGAAGTATGTCGTTTGTAGCTCCTGCTCCCCCATTTGGGTGTTGAGAGAAGTGGCAATGGTTGGATGGTGCTCGCCTTCCTTCAGAGGGGATGTTAAGCCGTCAGTTACGATGGTAGGACAGTCACACCCTACCTGGTTCTCTGAACACTATTTGAGAAGAGAAATGTGAAAACATGGTGTTCATTCACTTCCCTGAGCTAACGGATGGATGATGCACCGTATGGGCAGCTCTCCCCTAAACTGAAGCTCTGATGTTTGTAAAGCGCTCTTGAATATACTTGTATAGAAAGGGCGCTATATAAAATAATAACCATACTATACTATGCTATACTGGATGCTCTGCCTGACATACTGTCTTATTTTTTGTTTTTAATATGATTTTGCAGAATTTTTTTTTTTTTTTTGAGTTCTCAGTGATATGATTTTAAAAGAGTTTTCTCTGATTTTGGATTATTTTTTCTTATTCATACCAGGAACAAGTTAAATTTCTTATCCTTTTTAAGATCTCCCATAACTTTCTCAGAGCATTATTTTTCTAGTCATAACCTGAAAAGGTACACTTTGCTGACATATATTTTACTGTATTTGACGTAATAAGTGCCCGGGGCCCTTCCGAAAATTGAATTATAGGGTCCTTACGAAAATTGAATTTCACAACGTTTTAGGCCCAAAGTTTTTTTCTGATAACTGAATAAGCGCCCTTGCTCCGGGGCCGCAAAAAGTGTGCTATTCGAATTGTATTGTGTGAACTGATTCTAGTCTAGACCCACAATAACCACCACAAGAACATTGGCAGCGTCAGATGCAAAATAAGCAAAGAATGTAACAACATTTATTTTATGTCTTCAAAATTCAAGTGAATCAAATAAACTATGTTATTAGTCAAAAAATGTTGGGTGGGTGCTTATTAGGGCAGGGGCGCATAATACTTCAAATATGGTAATTTAATCGATTATGGTAATTTATTCGAATACGATAATTTAATCGAATATGGTAATTTAATCGAATATGGTAATTTAATCGAATATGATAATTTAATCGAATATGGTAATTTAATTGAATATGATGGGACAAAAACGTGAGGACAAGAAGGTAAATGAGTTGGTGTCCTACCTTCTGTCGTAATGTACCTTTGAGGTTTGTTTTCCATTGCATTTGTATGTCATGTTCATGTGGCTGCTTCTAGCCTTGTGAACAACACTTGATTCTTATGCAACCTAAGAACAAAAGGGCCTTTGTCCTGACAATTAAACTCATGGCTGGATAGTGCTGTAGCTATTGGGGAATGGGGGACGAAGGGGGCTTTTCATCTGGGACATTTCAACAAAATTTTATTGAAAAATATTATTCAATCTAATACAGAAAAATATAGTACTTTATTGGGCCAAGTGCACAATAGTGCAACTTTCAGCTGTACAGGGACCCAGATGACATTGTTCTTGGACTCCTATAGACAGTGGCAGTGTCAGGTTTTGGGCATGAGGGGTGAGGGGGAGGCAAGAGAGGGGAAATTTTGTCTTGTGGGCGAGATGGCAAAAGCCTATAAAACGGACAAAATTTGTCATTTCACAAAATTTTCTGGGGTGGAAGTGAGGGGCATTGCACTCTCATGGGAGGAAGCCCCCATGACCCCCGTAGCGCTGCTTATAAACATGTTTTGCTTTGTTTACATTTTCCGTCCCCCGTTATAATTTAGAGCCATCTAAAGCCATGTGCCAGAAGATATACATTTTGTCTAAGTAAATGATTTTAGCAATTTGCACAGGTTAAGGAAATTCTCTTTATTATTTTTTAATCATATTTTACATTTTGTATTATCTTAAGAAGAATCAATCACATGCTTGTTTCAAATTATGCACAGTACAGTAGTAGACTAGTACATTCTCATTTGTAGTGTGCAATACCATACTGTAGATGTGTTTTGCTCAGATAAGAGTAATTATTTGTCATTGTCTTCTATTGTGTTTTTGTACCAAATCACATTTTTTTTCTTCCTTGTTTTGTCTTTGTCTTGTCATTTGCTGTGCAGGTAAACGGGCAGCCCTTCTCTTCCCGCATTTTGCTCGCTCCCCTTCCGGTATGCATGTATAATGATCTTTCTTCTGTAACAACCTTATTCATGCTATTACGTATGCACATGCTTTCTGAATTTAGCTTATGGTGACGGTAGCCTAAATATGGGCCTTGT
This sequence comes from Chiridota heheva, assembly GCA_020152595.1. Taxonomy (NCBI): domain Eukaryota; kingdom Metazoa; phylum Echinodermata; class Holothuroidea; order Apodida; family Chiridotidae; genus Chiridota; species Chiridota heheva. The sequence goes on from JAIGNY010001174.1 coordinate 1,112,583, forward strand.
TGGTTTTCAGAAATTCAAACTTACAGATTTTCCCCTTTGCTGTTTAGATTCTTTCTGGTTATTTGTTAATTGTTTCTACATAGATCATGCATTATACTATTTACTTTCTCTTTGTTCAGAGCCTTTTATCTCGGGGGTGGCATGGATAATAATCTGGGTAAAGGGAGACTGTCTCAGGCTGTCTGTCTCCTCTCTTTCATCACAGGTGATGCAATTTGCATTACGGTAAAAGAGGGACATAAAATGTATGAAACATAAACAAGTAAATAATATTGGTTAAAAGCAAAATTTGCCAATTGTCTTAATAAAATAAAATGAAAACAGCCAAATTTCCTGCAAGGAAAAAACATATTCAATTAAAACTCTTCAATATGTTGTGAATATTATATGCAAAGACACTCATTTCTATGATATGATATGCAGTTGACAGGTGTTTCTGAGCATGGTTTTTAATTAAAGATTAATGTTGAGGCAGAGTGATTTTATACTCATTTAATGCACGGGGCAAAGAACTTTGGCTCGAGTGGAATGGCCCCACTTTAGGAGGGCTTTTGTAAGTCATTTGAACGTGCATTAAATGCTTATATAAAACTATACCAAAACATTTATCTTTTTATAAATTTTCTTCTTAGGTTGTTTATAATGCATAAAAATTAAACTAAAAAGAATGAAAAAAAAAAAAAAAAAAATGGAGAAACATTTGCATACACTTTTTCGTTTTAATAACAAATTCACCTGTTGTAAAAATGGACTAAGCCAAATACTCCAATTACCAGGATTTAGTGCACTGGTCATGACAATGTAAATACTGAAAGAAATTTTATAAATGAAGTTAAAAGATATATGGACATCAAAATATTGTATATAAAAATATAAAACTTGAATAAAAATTTTGCAAAATTTCCTCAAATTAAGGAAATATTATTTGTTGCAAACACGCCTGTTGTCGTAATACAATTGTTGGACACATATGCACGTATGCTCATTTATGTTATATAATATAGATTTTATTAGTTTTTGTGGTGTTTTTATTAAATATTTGTTTATAGTATAAAAGTAGCTTCAAAGAGAGCTTTAAAATCTGAGAAGATCCTTTTTTAAATTGGGGTCTTATTATTATTTTTATTTTAGCCCTATTCAAATTTGAAATTGTTTTGTATTAGTGAAAAGGTAGATACCTCAATATCGTATAAATTCTTCAGATTGCTTTCTGATGTTTCAGAAAGTGAAAATTAAGAACACTCCTTTTTCCAGTTTGAAAATGCTTTACTCTGGTAAGATTCAAAATATTTTGATCAGGCAAAAAATTGCAGATTTTATGCATAAGAAAATAGATCAATTGTGTGATATTTCACAAGTTTATATATCAATTTCAAATTTGCATAATAATTTAAACTTTACAATATCTATAACAATTTTGGAACTGTATCCTCTGCATGTACCTTTAACCCTTATATGCCTGAGCCTCTTATTAGAATCTGTATTTTTGGGAAACTTTTTAGATCATGCTTTTTTTTTCTTCACATTTTCCTTTCATTTTCTATGATTACAAGTATGTGTTACCTGAATTGTAATACTTTGATCTTCACAATGGCTCACATAGTTTTATACTGGAATATGCAAATTGATGCAAATTAGCTTATTTAATATGCATGCCAGTTAAATTTGTGTTTATGTACTCTCTTGTGGTGAGCAGTTGTGGCATTTTTGATACAATTTATGATTAGTTGATGAGAAGTTCTTTTCAATTTTTGGAAGTAGGAACAATCGGAATATTCAAATTAGTTCATAATGTCACATTTTGACCTATATCATGACCCATTATCAATTTTTACAATATTGTGGGAAAGCTATAACCTGAGAATGAAGTATTCTTGTTTGTAGGCTCTTGAATATCAATTGTAGGATATTCATCTTAAAGTTATTCATTATATTTTGCATAATAATTAATATGCAAATTTCTCAAAATAAGGAATCAAATAAAATATGAGAATAATTTCATGGTTGGAAAAATGCAAAAATCATCCCAACTTTTACTCATTTTTATAAAAGGAGTTTCATGACCCAGATAAACTTTTCATTCTATGTATATAAATGTATATATATTCTTACCCAAGATGGTCGATTTATTTGTAAAATAAGTAATATATATTCTTATTATTACCGGAGAAATGTATGAAATGCTGTGTATGGTCATGATTTCGCACAACAGGTATATGGGATTTACACGCACTAGTCAACATGCCTGAAAAGAATATAAAAAAATGTACTAATTTACCTTTACTTGAGACTGCCTCCTTCAGTGTTCACCTCTTTCAAACTTATTTTATCATATATCCTACATGTAGATCTTCAATTTACGTTTTTTACACAATTTATTTAGTAAAAAATGTGTCTTTACTTAAAGTCTTTCCGTCAACCAAAATCTTTGCAAAGTTGTGTATCTTTGGAAAGTTGCAATGGTATTTTCCTTTTTTATGAGGGAGGGGCTATGCATCAACATAGTAACTCATTTGAATGCTGGCTTCAAGATCTATAAGATGGTGGAAAAAGCATTCCGTTTCAGATTTTCCATTCAAGAGCTAGATTTTTTTGAAAATGTTGCTTCAAAATGGACCAAAAATGGTAAATAACAGTGTAGAATACCCCAAAATTCAAATTTAAGATAGGTTTTGGCAAAATTTGGTTAGAATTACAGTATTTGATATTCATGAATGACTTTGACCAAAAATAAAGCTGAAACTTTCTTTTGAAGTTCATCCTGACTATTTATCCATTTTTGGTGAAAATATGAAAATTACTCATGCTCTATATAACTCTGAAAATCTCAATATGACCCCCATCAAAATTGATTAGAATATGAAGGAATCAAAAGAGTTCTTTCAAATGATATACAAATTACCTCTGTATCAGTTTGGTATGGTCCCGAAACTATGTATTGAAAATTGCACTTCCAAATCGATAAAAATCATGTCAATCCAGCGTTCTAAGGGTTGAAGTACCGTTAATGCATTCATAGCCTTTTGTTAGGAAATTATATCCAGCTGATGCTCAGTTATAATGTTAGTGTGTACTCTTGGATCTTAAGGGTAAATTCAGTGGTCAAGCAAGTTTGTTTATATGAAAGAGGACTGAAAGAAACTAAAATGGTGAAGAAACCCATTTCATTATCTTATACCATTAAGGAGATATTAAAATTCTGTCTTGTGTAGAAACGACTAAAATAATTCTACTTGTGATATCACATCCTCAAATTCTTTAAGTATTTTTTCCTAAGTTTGTTATGCACCATGAAAACCATAGGATATGTCAGGAAAGGATTAAAACAATCTAGTAAAATGATTCAAGATTAATGATGAGGCAGATTGTTTATATGCATTGTTTATATTGTTTATAATGCACAGGGCAAAGGACTTTGACACGAGTGGAATGGTCTGACTTTAGGAGGGTTATTTGTGAGTGCAAAGTCCTTTGAACCGTGCAATACTGTAAATACGCATATAATGCGATGCCAAAAGATTAATTTTTATAAAAAATTTTTTAAGAATTGTTAAAAATGCATAAAAAACAACTAAAAAGATTTAAAAAAACAAGAAAAGTTTATTTATATTTTATCGCTTTATTAAAAAAAAAGACGTTTTGAAAATGAAATGAACCAAATAATTATGGCCATGCATTAACATAGGGGAATTTTATCGTGATCAGAAACTACGATTTTTGCCAAATTTTGGTCTCAGAAAGGCTATAAATCATGATATTTTTCACAACGTTTGCCAAAAAAAGATATAGATGAATAAGGGCTGCGTCAAATTTGACCAAAATTGGATGCGTTGATGTCTTTGTAAGTTCCTCACAGGTTTTCAGGCAAAAGCAAGGTCTGGAAGTATGGCAAGTAAACTTTTGAAAAAAAAGTTTGTTTTTTTCGTTAAATTTTGTGCATTTTTTCAATTTCAACCCATCTTTTTCCAAAATCTTCAACATAACCCCCATTAAAAAGTTAAAAGTTACGTTTTCTGAAAAAACTATTTGAGCTCTTTCAAATGATCACTGCTGTGGGCCTATTTGACAGAAGTAAAAAAAGTAAAAAGTTTTTGAAAAGTGCATGTCTAATTGGTGGTGTCACAACCATTTGGGAAACGAAGGGTATAAAGCGGAATAAGGTATTTAAGTTTCAATAACCATTTTTTCTCAAGTCCTCTTATTTGGAAGATGAACTTATTCAACCACTGAATGAAGTAATCCTTTACTATAATTTCACTTTATATGTGTAATGCGTGCAACTGGTTGTAATTGGTACCTGTATTTGTTAACTCAGCACCACATATTCTAAAAATTATAAGTTGAATTTTGGGGGTGGTGGCAGTGGGGGGAGGGGGAGGAGGGGATGGGGAATAACAAAATTCCTTTGCAAAGCTGTGAGACATTCTTTGTTCTTGTCTTGACATCTTTCTTGGGGTGTATTTTTGGTGATGGTTCTTTCCGATAATGAAGATGCCAATAAGGCATTGGTACAGGTCTACATGAAACATCTGGAGTTGGATAGCCACAAACTTCTAAGAAATATCAATATATGTTAAATTTGTGACTAATGATTGGGCAGACAGCTCAAAAGCTTGTCACAGAGTCTGAAATAATTATCAATTTTCCACGGTTCTGAATAAAGGTGTCGAAAATCTTCCCACAAAAAATTGTGACAGAAATAATATTAATGTGTCAAATACATCTTTATATACTTCCCTCTTTCACAATTTAATGCACTTTTCATCACACAATTACATGGGGGACGTTTTTAGAGCACATATTTACCACATATATTGTTGTTTACTCAAGAAATCTAAATTGTTTTTTTAATAAAAAAGCAAAAAACATCTTCCCACAGCTTCCCGTTTTTCTTGCAGTTATAAATGCTGAACCATAGACTTTTTCTACGTGCAAGTCCATCTTGTCATGATTCTTATTATTTTTTCCCTGAATGTCAGTCACTGAAACTGATGAGAACGTTTAATCAGGGAGCTAATCATAACTCCCTGGTCTAATGTCATGGCAAAGATTCAAAAACTTGTGGTCAGCCTGAGGTGCTGTGCTTCAGTGGTTAAGGAGTCTTGCTCGAATTCGAGAGGTACCGAGTTCGAATCCTGTCGTGAGTGCTGCATTGTGTCCTTGCGAAAGACACTTTACTTGCTTCAGTCCACTCAGCTGTAAAATGAGTACCATGCAGCACTGCTAGGAGTTAATCTGCAATGGACTGGCGTCCCGTCCAGGGGGAGTAATGTACTCTCATCCGCTTGCGCCATGGAAACCGTGGATAGGCACTGGCTCAATGAGCCAAATGGCTTTGATGAATTTAGCTATGCTGAAACACTTCAAAAGAATTATGACCAACATTACGAAACAGGATTTACAGAAGAAAATACCCACATTACAAAATTTGCATAAAATATGCAAATTCATGTCTGAGATTTAAACAAACACTGTAGAAATAGTTAATAATTTTAAATAAATTTAATGGAATTTTTTTGCTTCTATGGTGGTTTTAAATAAGTTACCTCTATTTGTACATATTTGGATCACAGTATGAAGGATCTAGACTTACCAATTATTCATTACATACTTATATGTGAAGAGGTTATTTAGATGTTGAAAAAATCTAAGATTTTATATATATTTATTTCACTTATGATTCTTCATCAGTGTGTCATTTACACCTAAAAGAATGTCAAGCTGTGATGTCACATGTAGTCTTGTAATAGGCATTTCTTAAAATATTCAATGGAATTTCAAACTTGGCTTAACGATCGACATTTTACGAACATTTTCTTAATCATCATCTCCCGTATAAGATGAACACACTAATTTTTAAAGGAATATTCCCTTGGATTTTCACGCAAATTAATACGATAGAAAACTATTTAAGAAACACATTGGTAAAAAACCAGGTTGGTATCTTTTTCTGTTCAGGAGTCATTGCATTTCATGAAGATTTCACCAATGTGTTCATTGATGTGTCCTTGCAATATTTATGTATTTTTTGAAAATTAATTGCTTCTTTGTTAATTATTGCAAACATTTTGTGTTTAATTATTGAGATGGGGCATATAACATCCACTTTACAAGAACATCTTCTGCCAATCTTTTATTTAACACAGCAAAATAAGTTTTCGTTTGATAGAAATACATTAAGATTTACCTTGGATCTGCAATTATGACATTATACTATTCTCTGCAAGAACAGTTATCTGCAATTATGACATCATGCTATTCTCTGCAAGGACACTTATCTGCAATTATGACATCATACTATTCTCTGCAAGGACATTTATCTGCAATTATGACATACTATTCTCTGCAAGGACACTTATCTGCAATTATGACGTCATACTATTCTCTGAAAATACACTTATCTGCAATTATGACATCATACTATTCTCTGCAAGGACACTTATCTGCAATTATGACATCACTTTCTGCAAGGACATTTATCTGCAATTAGGTGAAACCTTTTTTTTGAAAGTCCTAAATGGAAAAAGATATCAACATGTTTTTTCTCTCTACCATAAAAATGAAAATTCAATGGGAATATTCCATTACCTTATCCTGTAAGATGGCAGTTGCATGAATTTGGATTCATAGATCACAACATGGGGCATGCTTATTCTTTATGTTTGCTGCTGTCTGATAAGTCAAAGCCTTAATTTATTCATTGAAAGTTTTTCTGTAGAAAATTTTACATGCATGTTAACCCAATTATCAATACGAAAAGTTTTGTAAAAAAAAAGACCAGGTTGCTTGCCATTTGGTGTCAATTTAATAATCTTTTCAGTTCTTAACAAAAAATGGTATACTTGAGATGATTGTATATATATATATACATGTATATGTATATATGTAAAGATATATATAGATATATGTATAAATAAATGTATATCTATATATTTATATATATACATATATATATTTATATATATCTGTATATATATATATATATATATATATATATGTATATATATATAGATATATTATAGATATATTATAGATATATATATATATATTATATATATATATATATATATATATATATATATATATATATTTATATATATATATATGTATATATATATATATATATATATATATATATATATATATATATATATGTATATATAAATATATATCTATATATATATATATATATATATATATATAAATATATCTATCTATATCTATATATATATAAATATCTATATATATATATATATATATCTATATATATATATATATCTATATATCTATATCTATATATATCTATATATATATATATATATATATATATATATATATATATAATATATATATATATGTTTATATATATATATATCTATCTATATCTATATATCTATATATATATCTATATATATATATATATATATATATATATATATATATATATACATATATATATATATATATATATATATATATATATATATATATATATATATATATATATATTATATATATATATATATATATATATATCTATATATATATATATATATATATATATTATATATATATATATATATATATATCTATATATATATATATATATATATATATATATATATATATATATATATATATATATATATATATATATATATATATATATATATATATATATATATATATATATATATATATATATATATATATATATATATATATATATATATATATATATATATATATATATATATATATATATATATATATATATATAGAATCAGGTGATTACAACTAATTGCTTTCATGATTGAAATGAAAGTTAGTTGCTAATAATTAACTTCTTTGGCTCAGATGATTGACAGCTTTTTAACCAATCACTGCATGAATTTGCCTATAGCAACAAAATCTGCATAACTAATTGGGGAAAAAATCCTACGTGGTACTGGTACAGTATATATAGCTATATCACGCCCTAATGCAGTCAATGCAATATACTCTACAAAACAAATTTTTGCACACAGACTGAGTTACAGTCAAATAGTGAACAAAAATTGTGTTTCTATGGACCCGCTACGGGCTTTGTAAATCTGATTCCCATTACCCAGAAGGTTTGTTGCAAACAGAATTTTGTTTATTCTTTTGCTAAAAACTTGAAAGATGTGGAAAATGCCATGAATAAATCAAAGCATGTGAGGCCACACGAACATCCAAATGTCAATGCATTGGTCATGCATGATTTTGGATTTGAGGTATGTTTGCCCCACCTCATTGCTATGGTGGGTGTGGCTTAATTTTCTTAATCAGAGAGGTTAATTATTGAACCTGATACATGAATGAGTGATTAATGGGAAATGGTATGCGGTTAGATTAATGTTATACTGTACATGTAACTGATATAATGTTGTTATTTTAAGCCCAGGATGCAAACATATAACTGTGTAAATTTAAGGGCAATTCCGGTATACGAGCATTACACCCACTAAAGTTATATTACCTGGGAGGGTCTGATGAAGATACATGGGCGATTCCTTGCCTGGTAACTTTCATTACACGCATGGAATCATCTTAACAGCTGGAAGATTGCTTCAAATTGTGAGTAATGAAGATCTGCATGGTGGGGTAATGAGCAAAGTTTGAAAATAATAGCAGCTCATTTAGCATAATGTAGTACTTTGTAGTATAGAGGTAGGGTGGCTCAGTGGTTAAGCAGTCATGCCCGTATTCGAAAGGTACCGGATTCGATTCCTGTTGTGAATGCTGCATTGTGTCCTTGAACATACTTTACACGACTTGTTTCAGTTCACTCAGCTGTAAAGTGAGTACCAGCTCTGCTGGGGAGTTAATCTGAGATGGACTGGCATCCTGTCCAGGAGGTGTCATGTACTCATATTCCACTTGCACCATTTAAACCTGGGATAAGCACCAGCTCTATGAGCCTAATGGCTCGGATAGACTTAAATTTTACTATTTACTTGGGGAGTGTATAGTCTGGAGGTCTTTAAACAAAGGTTGAGATGCTTTTTGGAACAGATCAAGATTTTTAATGGAAGAGGGTACAAGGTTCAAACTTTAATTCCTGGTGAGAATTTTACAAAACTGCAACAACAACAAAAATAGTATATTGATTTGTCATGTATGTGATTAGAAATCATGATAGTATGAATAAAAGTTATGACCTTTGCATATGTAACGTGACAGTTGTATCCACTTGTCTTCTAAGGATCATTTAACCCTTCAACCATTTTATTACCAGCCTTTATTTTTGTCAAAGCAAATTATTATTTTTTTTTTAAAGTTTTTACATCCTTATACCTTCTTATTCTTGCAGGTTACAATGCGACTTATAACATATTACTTAGTGCTTCTTATTCTTGCAGGTTACAATGCGACTTATAACATATTACTTAGTGCTGTTCAGAGACTACCACTGGTGGGAGATGCGCCACGATGCCGGGATACCAAAAGCAGCGGGTCACCATGTACATGCCACCTTGACACCTGTGTAGGATGGTACCCGTGTGGGCTAAAATACTGCAAGGGAAGGGACTCAGCAGGGAATAATCTTAATTATCGATGTGGAATAAAAACTTGTAAAAACTGTAGAGGGTATGATTTTTATGTGATGCAGAAATCGTCTTGTTTATGGGACAGGTAGGCTGAGGTGGAAGTAGGCTGAGGCGGTTGCACATGTGATGTAATATTCAACTCGAAAGATGTAGGGCCAAAAGGGAGGTTAGTTTACTGGGGGTGTATACCCCCATAGTGCTCTTTGTACATATGAACAATGTCTTCAGAAGTGAAGTGCTTTGTACAGATGAACAATGTCTTCAGAAGTGAAGTGCTTTTACAAAGACAAAGAAATGAGGGCACATCTTTGACATTTCTCCCCCTCACCATTTTGAAAGATGGAGAGTGATAACTGAGGCATGTGACTAAACCATAGGAAAGCCAGAAAAAATAGGAGGTATTTTGCTGAAGTGCAGAATTGTGACCATGCTCTTTATAAGTTTGTGGGTGTGGATGGGTCATTCAGGTTCCTGCTCGGCCATTTTGTATATTTTTTGTTATGCCTTCCCACAACTGTAGTACAGCTTGTAGTTTAGAATTGATTCTTCTCTCAGAAGATGATATCATGTGAGATATTTCAAAACTGTCAGTTTTTTGTCACATGTCACAGATATTTTAAATGTCACACATCTAAGTATGAATTTTTTGTTCATGTAAAGAGCGAGTTACTGCTCCCTTGTTGCATGAACAATGTAATTCATATCCCAAAAATCAGCTGTCACACATTGGTATAGTATCACAAATTATAGTATATTTTTTCTTGCTCCTGTGATAAAAGTATCTCATATAGTCTATTGTCATGCACATTTTTATGAAGCAAAATATGTAAGTTTTTTTGTGTGACATTAGAATCAGTGTTTACACTAGAGTTCAACCTTTTGTATTTGGGGCGGGGGGGATTTTGTATGGGGGGATTTTTCCCTGTTGTGTTATTTTTGGGGAGGGATTTTTGAAGGAAAACAAACGTGGTAATTTTTTTTTTTATTAGAAAAAAACAAAAATGGCCAGAAAAACCAAAAATGCCTAAATTTGATGAAAAAGGCCAAATTTGGTATTTTTTGGCCATTTTTATTTTCTAGTGGGAATTTGATAACATATCTGGGAATCCAGCAATCGCAATCACCTTTATTAGAACACTGAATCATATACATGTATGAGGAGAGGCTACCCCTGATCAGTGAAACATGTGACATGAAATAGGGGACCCTTGATCTGAAAGCCCATCCCCACTCTGAGAAAAGTGTACCAGGAGGCACTTAGTAGCATTTCATGACTTTTCCCCAGTTAACATTACAGTTTATGACAAAATTACCAAAGGATATTTTGAACACATGGGCTCATTTTTTAAGCCAAAGTTGATTACACAGACTGTTAATGGTCAACACCTTTTTACGGGCCCCCTAGCACACTGGGCCGAGGTGCAACACACCCCTTTAAACCCCCTCCCCTTGTTTGGTGGTATTGGGTTAACCCCTATTCTTTCTGAGCACTCTCCTTGGGCCCATGAGAAAGACACAGTACCGCAGCCTATATGACAGAACAATAATTATTGCTGAAATGGTGCTTTTTTTATATTATAAGATCTTGTTAAATTTACTACATGTTTGTATATGTACTAGTTATTTGGAGTATTTTAAATTTCCAGCATTTGTATTAAAAATGAATTTCAGATAGAAATTAAGATTTGCAATATATATCGTCCCTCTGTTGACATAGTGGGGAATGTAGGGTCGACGGGAAAAGCATTTTCTTCGTTTTGACATAGTGACAAATGTCTTTAAATAAATATTACTATCCTTTAAAGTTTATTTCCTCGTTTTCTATAACTGATACATGTAAATTATTTCAACTGTAAATAATCAATAAATGACACAACAATAACAAACAAATATTATTCAATCATATATTTGCAATTAAAATCGGTTAATTGCATATTCGTCACTATGTCAAAATGAAAAACTACTTTTGCACATTCGCCACTGTCATAACAGGGACGGTTTGAATCATGTACTATTTGCCTGTGACACTATTTGAACTTGTCACTATAAAACTTTTAAAAATCATGTAATCAAATTGATGAGATTTTTGTGAACCCTGAAGTTTTGCTTATCTTACATTATCTGCAGAATTTTTCCTGAATTGAAGATTTCTTTGGATTCCGTATTATAAGGTTTTTCCAGGATTCATTTTTTTATCAAAAATTATGTGAAGTGAAAATGGATTAAAAAGGTTAGTTGGACTTACTTTCTTTATGACTCCATCAGGTAAATGGACAAGTAGAACTGGAATGAACTGGAATAAACTGGAAAGAGCTTTAAATTCTGAATAGAATAGTCCAAATTTTATGAGGTAGATTTTAAACATTATACAGGAATTATTGAATAGTACCAATCGCTACGGAGAACAAACAATTTGCAGAACAGAAACTGGTGTCAGCTCTGTCATCCCATGTCAGCTGTCATCCCATGTCAAAGCTGTCAACTTTGTCATGTCAACTGTCATTCCATGGCAGCTCTGTCATCCAATGCCAGCTCTGTCATCCAATGCCTACACTGTCATCCCATGCCAGTGCTGTCATCCTATGCCAGCGTTGTCATCCCATGCCAGCTGGCGCTGTCATCCCATGCCAGCTGGCATTGTCAGTTCTGTCAGCTCTGTCATGTCAACTTTGTCATTCCATGGCAGCACTGTCATCCCATGCCAGCCGGCGCTGTCATCCCATGCCAGCCGGTGCTGTCATCCCATGCCAGCCGGCGCTGTCATCCCATGCCAGCCGGCGCTGTCATCCCATGCCAGCCGGCGCTGTCGTCCCATGCCAGCCGGCGCCGTCATCCCATGCCAGCCGGCGCCGTCATCCCATGCCAGCCGGCGCTGTCATCCCATGCCAGCCGGCGCCGTCATCCCATGCCAGCCGGCGCTGTCATCCCATGCCAGCCGGCGCTGTCATCCAATGCCAGCCTGCGCTGTCATCTCTTGTCAGCCTGCGCTGTCATCATTTGTCAGCTGCCTGTCATCTTATCTGTCATCTCATGACTGCTCTGTTATCCCATTTCCTAGGATCCCCTCACATTAAGAAATATTTAGTCATTCTTGAAGTTAAAGGATTAATTAGTTCAGTGATCAAGCATCTTATATGAAAGAGGACTTCAAAATAGTGAAAGGATTCTAAAATAAGAGTTTGGTATCAATTGTGTAGAAACAACTGAAATTAGAATAGTTGTGCTGTCATAGCCTCAGATTCCTTATGTAGTCTTATCATATTTTGTCCTGCGATTTTGTGGCTTAAAAATTATGGGATAAGTCAAAAAACTGAATGTATGAAGGTTTTTTTATTATAACATACCACCTTGTAAAGAATGTGTGGATGAACTTTAGATAGTAGTTTTAGTACAAAATTTATTTCTACATGGTTAAAACAGAGCTTTAAACTTTAATAACTCCTTAAAACGGAATAATAATTTTAAATGAATTTTTGAATGCTTTACCATTTTGTGTCTTTTAAAATCCTCTTTCATATAAGAAAAGTTTGCATGACAACTGAACTAATTCTTTAAGGATCTTTATGTCAAAAGTGTTCTTTCTTTCTACCTGTTGGTAAATTCTTAGAATTCAAGAAATTTTGTATGCTGCCTTTAATGTACTTTGATTTTTCCAATGTGTATAGTTATTTATTATGAAATAATATTTTGAAAGAAATAAATGAGCTCAAGTAACTTTGTATGATTATCTTTTTATTTCTTTAGGATAATTAAATGCATACCTCACCCACTTACTTGATTGTAAAACACAAGTCCTGTGGTATTTAATCAAGCAATTCTTAAAATGCATTATGTCCAAATTAAGCTACAAAGGATGACTTGAACAAACCCACCACAAGAATCTCTGATTTTATGCCCCACTAGGAACACTTTATATCATATGTAGACAATGGAGCTTATTGTGAAGAGGATTACTCCAGGGACATGATATCTCAGGGCAGAGGATTAATTTGGATTATGATAGGATGTTTTCATGTTGAGCATGTTTGTTTGTTTGTTTGATGAGGGCTTACCGGCACCACGACAACAAGGGTCAAATTGTGCCAGAGAGGTTAAATTATTCTAGAGGAAGGAAGGAAAGAAAACGGGGAGTTTGAGAGAAACACGAGAACTAAAGTCAGAAAGCTGGGATCGAGAGAGGAGGTGCATGAGTGAAAAAAACAAGTAGAGAGGGGGTGGGAGAGGAGGACTAAATATGGCTGTAAAGGGGAGCATGATGAAGGAGATAATTTTGCCCGGGTTTTTTTCCTGGAAGAATTCGGCAATTGAGTTGTGGGGAGCGAGGGAAGCTCTGGGAAGGTTGTACAGGGGGCAAGCAAGGAGAACGTGATGGACTGTAAGGGTACAATGGCAATTGTTGCAGAGGGATTGGGGGAGCCAATAAGGAGGTGGCAGTGAGTGAGGTGGGTGTGACCTATTCTAAGACTGGTAATAAGAACGTCAACACGAGAGAATGTGGATGGTGAGTTTGATCAGAATGGTGGACTGGATGACGTGGAGTTTGTTATTAATTTGGGATTCCCATGAGGTTTGCCAGTGGTCACGAACAAGGGAAGCGATAAGCGGTTTGATGTCGGAAACGGTTTTTGGAAATGGGGTACGGGGGAGGTTAAGGGCAAGCTTAGCGGCTGCATTAGTCCCGTCATAGCCAGGGATGCCAACATGGCTGGGTATCCAAAAGAAAAGAATACTTTTCCTGCAGAGGGTGGGCGAAAGGAGTTTTCGTCGGAGGTAGGATGTGGAGTTATTTAATTTAAGATTGAGTAAAGAAGGACGGCCTTGGAGTTGGAGAAATGGCTGAGACTAATCAATAAAGTTAAGGGTGAGAAGGATGGCCTTTGCCTCGGCTGAAAAGATGGATGAGTAGTCGGGAAGCCTGCTACTGAAGGCAATGTCTTGGATAACGACAGAGCTGTCTTGTCGCCTTGGAGCCATCAGTATAGATGGAGGTGTAGTTTAAGAGTTGGTCTTTGATTTGGTTGTGGAGATTGATGAAGAGTTTAGGGTGGGTTTGGGTGTTGTGATGAGTAGAGAGGCCCAGGTGGATAGAAGGGAGGGGGGTAGCCCAGGGAAGAAAAGTGGGCCAGGAGAAGGTGCCAAGTGGTGGGGGGTAGAGAAGAGGGGGGGTTTAGTCTAATCAAAGAGGGTGTAGAAATTGGGTTACCTAATGAGGTTGCAAACAGGGCTCTGGGTGTTCGTGAGGACTCTAAAAGCATAGGAGAGGCTAACTTTTCTACACCTTAGCAGGAAGGGGGGTTCGTTGGCTTCAACATGAAGGCTAGTGATTGGAGAGGTCCTGTAGACACCAAGACAAAGCCCGAGGGCTTCATTTTGAATGGTGTTGATGTGGTTGAGGTAAGAGTAGTGAGCGATACAGTAGAAAATATTGCTGTAGTCAAGCTTGGCACGAATGGTGAGCCTGAAGATTTTGAGGAGAGCATGGTGGTTTGACCCCAAGTGGTGTTGGAGAGGAGGCGGAGAATTTTGAGGGAGCTGTTGCATTTTTGCTTCAGGTTGGTGATGTATTGCTTGTAGGAGAGCTTGGGGTTTAGAGTTAAACCCAGGAACTTAGTGTGTTCAACTTTAAGGATGCGATTGCCATTGAGTACAAGGTTCGTATTGGGGTGGAGGTTGTTGAAATGACAAGTGCATGCAGACTGTCTTGTCTTTGGAGAATTGCACTAGTCTTGTAGCCAGTTGAGGCTGAGTTGGGGCCTATTTTCAACAAGAGGAAAGCTAGGGGAGGAGTAGAAGATGGTGAAGTTGTCCACGTTAGATGCTGGACCAAGCTTGTCCGCGATGTCGTGAATGCTCAGGTTGAAGAGAGTGGGGTAGAGGATGCTGCCCTCTTCTTGGGGGTGGGGTTGGAGAGGGTGTGGCCAATACGAACTTGGAAGTGCCTGGGTGAGGGGAAGTTTTGAAAAAAGATAGAGAGGTGGCGATGGTGTAAAGTTTGCGGATAATGCTGTATTTCCAAGTGGTGTCGAAAGCTTTCTTGAGGTCAAAAAATATGGCAATGAGGTGTTCTTTTTTTGTAAAGGATTCCCCGATAGCGGTGTCGAGCATAATCAACTGGTCTAGGGTATTGCGACAATTCCGGAAGCCGTTTTAGTGAGGGGAGAGGATTCTGTTGGTCTCAAGGAACCAATTTGGTCTCAAGGAACCAGTTTAGTCTCTGGTTAATGTTCCTTTCCATAATTTTACAGAGACAGCAGGTAAGGGCAATAGGGTGGTAGCTGAAGGGGTCGGTACTATCCTTTACCGGTTTGGGGACTGGGGTGATGATAGCTGTCCTCCAGTCAGGGGGAAAGGAGTGCAAGGACCAAATGTGATTGAGGAATGGTGAGTAGGGTAGTGGTGGCTTTGTTGAGGTCTTTCAGGAACTGGTAGGGGATGTTATCTGGGCCCTTGGAGGTGCATCCAGCATAGAGGATGGCTTGGTTTAATTTAGAAAGGGTGATGTAGCTCTTGCATGGTGTTGTCGGAGGAAAAGGTGATACTCCAGGCTTCATCGCGAGCTTTTTGGTTTTAAAAGCATTGGGGTAGTTGGCTGAGGACGAGATGTTGCTGAGGCGGTAAGGTGGTTAACAATGTCTTTTTTCGCAGTGAGAAGCTTACCATTCCAGGAGAGATGGAAGACTTGCCCACCCTGCCGTGGAAGCTGTTAACCATTCTTCAAATCTTCTTAGTTGTGATGTTGGTGGTGAGAGAAGAGATAAAGTTGTGTTGGTTTTACTGTCCTTGATAGTGCACCTGGCCTTGGCATGGCTGATGTGGAAAAGGTTGTGGTTGTGGGTGGTTGGGATATAGTTTTAAAGGCCCTCTTCCTGTTCTTGATGGCGGTTTTGCAGTCATCAGAGAACCAGGGGTTTTGGGATAAGAGTAGGTGGCGATGTTGATAAGGATGTTACTGAAGTTTGAAATGGGATCCTCACCCTCGAGGAGATGGGGGGAGAGATTGAGGTAGAGGTGGGGGGGGGAGAGGTGGGGGAGAGATAGGGAAAGATGGGGAGAGATGAGGGGAGAGATGGGGGAAGAAATAGGGGGAGAGATGGGGAAGAAATAGGGGAAGAAATGGGGGAGAGGTGAGTCGCAGAGGGTTCGGCTTAAGTGCAATTATCAGACTAAACATTTATAGCCAAAGTTCATGCGCATAGCCAGGGGGCAATCGACGGGTCATATGACCCCCATAAAAAGTAAGATGGTAATGGTAAAAGATGAAGAAAATATGCAAATGTTCCAATTATTTCCTTCTGCAACCCCCCTACCCCTCCGAAAAAGGTTGGCTACACTTCTGGAGCTATTTGTCATGATTGCATTATCTTCAGAAAATGAAGGAACCAGACTCCCAACAATACCCTAAAATAAAATTCTTATCATAAACTATATCAATTTTTCGCCCCCTTCCCCCTCATCCCCCTGTTGGCCTTTTCTCTAAAGCATGGGGATTTGACCTAACTTCAGTCCTCTGGTGCTTCTGCACTATAGGTTATGTTTAAGCTCTCCGGCACTAATCACATGAAACATAAAAATGTTGTAATTCTTCCAAGATATTCCTGATGTATTTTTCTGATAATTTAGACAAACTCGTGTAACTTTTATTGCACCACTGTCTCTGATGAGCACAATGAAAGTATAATGGCTGCTCATTGATACAGAACCATTTTGCATATTACAGACCTGGAAATTGGAAAAGTTATAAAAACAATATGACCAATTTCAGTGGTGAAGCATGTCCGAGTCCATCTTAGATGGTGGCATATTTGCAGGACAGTTCTGATGAAATATTACAATAGTTTTGGTACCATTAACCACATGATTTTTTAATGTAACCAGATATGTTGGAGGCAGAGGGGTGAGGGGAGTGGGCAGCTTGCCTCCTGAGAAGATTTAATCCCCCAGGCTGAATAATTTTTTGGTAAAATAGGGAAATTCTTATAGGTGTATGGACAGGTAGCAACAACTTTGCATAAATTGATACAAATGCTCTTCATAATTAACACTCACCACAAACACTTTCTTATAAATCGATCTCAAAATGTGGAAAATCCGGCTTATTTTTATGTCTTCAAACATATGCTCATTAAGTATTGTTTTTTTTTTTGTGATGTAAAGATAGGTAATTGCATCACGTGATCCACTCCCAATTGAATGACACACAATAATACGATAGTCTGTAGAAATTCTCCATTAACTTTCCTTTTGCCCTTTCCTCAATCATTAACTCAATACAATAAATGAAGCATAACTTTTTTAAATTATGTTTATCGGTGCCATTTTTGTACAATTGTTTATGTGGATTCTTATTTTGTTTCCCAAATAGTTGTATGCATTGCACTAATGTTATGTGAAAGCTAGTTGGTACAGTACTTACAGCCTGGTGTAACGAGTTGGTCGATTATAAAGATTTAGGCCTACTAAAACTGAACTTGAATCAATATTTTCTCTTTATCCACAAAAAAATGTCAAACATTAATTGATAATACCATTTGTACAATGTGTAGTTTGACAAATTTAAGTTGAAGCGGTAAAACCCTAGTACAGAGGTACAACGTTTGGCAAATGATGTTTTGATGCAGCATGCCATTACGGCTGACAAGAGTTATTTACTACAGTGAAACTTATGCATTGTGTAGGCGCTGGTGCTTAATTACTGCGTCACACGTCTTTTTTTAATAGTAAAAGTCCAGCTGTTTCTTGGGGCTTAATTTTTCACTTTTTCGCAAATATCTCAGAAACGAGTGAAATGTTCAAAATATTAAAAAGGTCCTGCAATGAGGGTCGGAACTTACATTAAATATGTTAATTGATTTGCAAAAATATAACTTTTTCTGCACAAAATCCAATTGATTACGAGAAAATGGCTAATGCATTTTCCGTCACCTTAACAAAAAATACAAAAACAGAATAAGGCTTATTACGCAATGACGTCATTTTGGGAACGCCTGCATGTAAACAATGCATGGATGCCACGTATAACGTGTCCGCCATTGAAATTTCACAACTAGTATCGATAGCGTCTCTGTTTGTTCTTCTAAATTAGTACATTTTCCAAATATTATACAAAATGCCGCAGCGTTGTGTAGATGGAGAATGCAGTATCAAAATGATCAAACTAAAAGTTGTTAATCAATGGCAAAGGGCAACAAAACGAGACAATTCTGGACGTGTTTTGTGCACTTGACATGATGACAGTGAACCAGGTTGTTACCCGTTCTGGGAATCTTTATCGGGTAATACAAATTCAAATGAAAGAAACGAGGCAGAAAAAAAACAGTTGTCGAACTCATTCAGCTCAAAAGACGACCGTAGGTTGTTTTCAGTTAAAAATTTGAATAATTTATTTCAAATATTTTAGACTACATCGAAGGAAGAATAAATAACAAAGAACTAATTTGTAATTATTGTGGGTTAAAAAGTAATAAACTTTTCAGTTTCAATTCAATTCAAGTGCAAAATGGCAAACTGATTGCGTGAATGTTGATCACGTACGGCGCAAACATGTCATGCGACAGAGACTTGAACATTTATAAATAAATCTTTATATTTCCATTTAGGACATAAAAAAAAATATATAACTGCAAACACTTAATTTGATTAAAAGGATTAATTCAAAAACTTTGTGGAATCTGATGTTGTTGACATCACATCTTGTCTGATTTCAACACTTCAATCTTTGATAATTTGTTTACCATTTTGTTTCTTTTGAAGTCCTCTTTTCAAATGAAATGGACATACTTGACCACAAAACAAATTTTCATGTAAACAAGATTTTCATGCCGACAACGCAAGCTTTGTACTGTAGGACCGTGTATGGGCGACCGTGTGTGGGCGACCGTGTGTGGGGCCTGGGACCGTGTGGGCGACCGTGTGGGCGCCGTGTGTGGGCGCCCGTGTGGGCGCCGTGTGGGGGCGTGTGGGCGCCCGTGTGGCGCGCCGTGTGTGGCCGTGTGGAGACCGTGTGTCCGTGTGGGAGACCGTGTGGGAGACCGTGGTGGGAGACCGTGTGGGCGACCGTGTGTGGGAGACCGTGTGTGGGAGACCGTGTGTGGGAGACCGTGTGTGGGAGACCGTGTGTGAGAGACCGTGTGTGAGAGACCGTGTGTGAGAGACCGTGTGTGAGAGACCGTGTGTGAGAGACCGTGTGAGAGACCGTGTGAGAGACCGTGTGTGAGACCGTGGTGTGAGAGACCGTGTGTGAGAGACCGTGTGTGAGAGACCGTGTGTGAGAGACCGTGTGTGAGAGACCGTGTGTGAGAGACCGTGTGTGAGAGACCGTGTGAGAGACCGTGTGAGACCCGTGTGTGAGAGACCGTGTGTGAGAGACCGTGTGTGAGAGACCGTGTGTGAGGGACCGTGTGTGAGGGACCGTGTGTGAGGGACCGTGTGTGAGGGACCGTGTGTGAGGGACCGTGTGTGAGGGACCGTGTGTGAGGGACCGTGTGTGAGGGACCGTGTTGAGGGACCGTGTGTGAGGGACCGTGTCTGAGGGACCGTGTGAGGGACCGTGTGAGGGACCGTGTGAGGGACCGTGTGTGAGGGACCCGTGTGAGGGGACGTGTGTGAGGGACCGTGTGTGAGGGACCGTGGTGTGAGGGACCGTGTGAGGGACCGTGTGTGAGAGACCGTGTGTGAGAGACCGTGTGTGAGGGACCGTGTGGGGGACCGTGTGAGGGACCGTGTGAGGGACCGTGTGAGGGACCGTGTGAGGGACCGTGTGAGGGACCGTGTGAGGGACCGTGTGGTGGGACCGTGTGAGGGACCGTGTGAGGGACGTGTGGGAGGGACCGTGGTGAGGGACGTGTGAGGGAGTCTGAGGGAGGGTCCGTGTGAGGGACCGTGTAGGGGCCAGTCTAAGGGTGTAAGCCTAATCCTTCTTTCTTGTCTGCAAGCGGTTTAAATTCAAACGGAACGACATCCCTTCAGTATGAGAATGTTCTTCATTTATTTCCAAATCATTTTTATCATAGCTTGAACTTGAGGATGACAAATTAGGATCTGAACAGCCTGAAAAACTTTCGCAATCAGAAGCTATTTATACGTGGTTAGTGTGTGTGTGTGTGTGATGCATTGTTTGCGACCAGCAGTCCCTGAAATGACGTAGCAAACTGCTATGACATCACAAATCCCTCTCAACTCTTTTCGGAGCAAGCAATAAATATTCAATTTCTTTGTCCTTTTTTATCATGAAAATGGACTATTTCCAGGATTTTTTGATGGATTATTGAATTTAGGGATATGAAAAACCTACATTGGGTTAAATCTCAATTTTTTTAGGTATGGTAGGACCACTTTAAAAGTACATATTTATGACAAAATCGCTACCTGTCCTTTAATATCAAATTAAAAATTAGGTAAAATTAAAGAAAAATTTGATTGAATCATGATTATAGAAAATTTCCTGAAAATGCAAAATTTCCTGAAAACTGAAGAAAATTTCCCAAAAATTGATGAATATTTCCAGGAAATTAAAGAAAATTACTCAAAATTGAAAAACATTAAAATTATTAAATCAACTAAAACCTGTACTTTCAATGTATCACTTTACTGCTTTACCTTGGTTTTTAAAAAATCTTTTTTCACGTCCACCTACATCCTTGAAGATCAGTAACAACTCTTCATCTCAATCTCTAGACACTTCTTGTAGAAAATATTAAGAAAATTAGAATACAAAAATGTAAAAGTAAATTAGATTTATTTTCTATATTAATCAACATTGTCCAAAACACAGATGATGAATTCCACCCTAAATGGCACATGACCAGGGTCGTAGTTCTCATGGGAGGTGGGAGTTTAAAAATACAGTACATTATTTAAAGAACAATTGTAAACTTGTTTCTGATCATTTGGTCTTAAAATTAGAATGAAGGAAAGTCCTGACGGCCTTCGCCACCAGTCTCCACCCCCAACTTTGTTGAAAACAACAGCCCTGCACATGACATGTACACACACTTAGATTTAATGTATACACATCATTTTGTAAATATAGAAATATATTATATATTAAATAAGCATCGTTGGCAGTAGAGTGAGATAAAAAAAATATGCAGCAGGTCGGAACTTTTAAATATATCTTTACCAAGTACAGTAATTTTACACACAGATTAATGTACTCTAGTTAACTTAGGTTTTACTGGTACTTGCCCTACTTTCCATATGGGATAATCCATACTACATAGTGGATGTAGAATCCTTAATATCTCAAAACTAAAATCGAAATGAAAATATAAATAAGTGTAACAAAAAAATACTGCTTCAATGATAACTGATCAATTTACGAAACAGAAAGGCAATATTGATTCATGAGCAGATTTGAAATCTATCTCTGAGTATTTAATTGGAGCTTCTCAATTTGCTCTTTTAATAAAGGGATGCAATGGAGAGGTCCAATTATTGTGGAATAAATGTCACACCCAGGCTTCAAAGGATTAGTTCAGTGGTCAAGCAAATGTATGTTATATGAAAGAGGACTTAAATAGAAACAAAACAGTGAAGAAACTAAGTTCAATATCTTATTCATGTGTGTAGAAATGACTGGTGTACTAAGTTTACCCACAGGAGGTTGGCGCCCTCATCCTCACATTATTTAACATACAGTAGTTAATGTATTTTAAGGAAAGTTAATAAGCTCTCCTTCTTTTTGTATTGTTTTTCCTCAAAACTTTCTTCAGGTGGTAAATTATGATTACCCTTACAAAATTCTGTTTTACTACTTTCCTGGTAAATTTAATGGTTTTCAAGCCACAACATTGCAGGACCAAATATGAGGTTAAGGAATCTGAGTCAATGACATCACAAGTAGTCTGATTTCAGTCGTTTATACACAAATGATACCAAACTTTATAGGAATAGTTCCAAAGTCAAAAAAGTATATATCATATGAAAGAAGACTTCAAAATAAACAAAATGGTGAAGAAAGCATTCAAAAATCTTATTTTGTTGAGGAGATATTTCAGTTTAAAGTTTGGTAAAACTGGATCTATGAAGGGTATTTATAATATATATCAAGTTTAGAGCTCTGTCTAATCTGTGTAGAAATGACTAGTGTAGTAAGTCTACTATGGAAAGTTGGTGTCTGCATCCTCACATTCTTAACAATTGTTAATGTATTTTAAAGACAATTTATTTAATTTTTTCACTGTTTAAATCATTTTCCCTCAAACTTTCTTTATGGAGGTATATCATAACCCTTCCTAGATTCAGTTTTACTACTTTTTGGACATATCCCATGGTTCTTAAAGGAGCACTAGAACCGAAAAGTGAGGCCGCTCGTTTTTGCAAATCTCACAGATATATTATCCACAACAGACAATAAACACCATGCCACCATAGCCCATAGAAGGCGTGAAGGCAACGGTCTAATGAATATTCATATTAACAGCAAATTAATATATGATTGCATGCTAGATAAGCATTCAATTTGTTGGGTAACCCCCTAAAAATACGCCCTTACAAAATCGCAGGACAAAATATGATAAAATACATAAAAGACTGAGGAATCTGACGCTATGATGTCACAACTAGTCTTGATTTCAGTCACTTCTACACAAACTTTAACTTGAATTATCTTCTTCACCGAATACAACTTTTGAATGTTTTCTTTATCATTCTGTTTCTTTTGAAGTGCTCTTTCATGTAAAATATACTTGCTTGACCTCTGAACTAATCACTTAAAGGAGAACTCGACCAATAGGTGTTGGTGTCTTTTGTGACTGTTTCACAGTGATGGTGAATTTTTCAAATAATCACTGACCTGTTTTGCCTCCTAAAGTGATAGGGTGCTATTGTTTACAAATCTTAGATTACTCGATATAGATATTGGTGTTAAATATTGGTGTTAAATATATTGGTGTTAAATATTGGTGTTAAATATTGGTGTTAGAGAAGTCTTGGAGCTCTTCATGAGGGTCAAAAAGCTGAATATTTAGAGTATCTAGAAAATTGCACCCTCACTCTTCAGTCTACTTCCATACTTGCTTGGCAATAATACAATTCCCATTATAAAAATTCTTTAAAAATATCTTTTTTATCATTCCCGAGGTCGGACTTCCGGAATGTTGTGGTGAACGGCGACGTAAGAATGATTTTTCGACGATCTCAAACTTCAGTCAAAGGGGAAAACAAACAGTCAGTTGTCATTGCAGTCAATGGGAGAAGAACCTATTTTTTGTCATTTTTCAACAAATACTGGACAAAATGTTTTTTTCTTCACAAATGTTGTGAATTGGATAATGATTTTCACCAACTGGCTAAGGCGACACAAATTATTCATCAACATTATCCCATTGACTGTAACTGTTAATAATAAAACTTTTCCCTCACAATTGGCAAACCGTACTGAGCATGTACATGGTTACATTGACTCCAACCTCGCGAATTAAAACTATCATTTCTACATAATAAAAAAAAAGAAAGGCACATGTTTATTTTGCAAAAAATAAAATTAAGTAAATATGAAAAACTTAACATTCAATTCCTTCAAAATAAACACTTCATAAAATTTAACAAATTATGAGAACATTTTAAATGTTTATTCAGGACGAATGAACCAATTTTTAGACTTACAAGTACTATTAGTATATTGCCTCATCTTATATGGCACTTTCTTTACAACATTTACTCATCCCAAAATTAAAAACCCATCTTAGAAACTGAAAACAAAATGTACATTCCTTTATCAATAAATAACGAAACTGCTGCACACAGGACCATGCATATAGCCATATATATTTTTGTGTTATACCCTGAACAAATCCATTTTTAGTTATGGCAGTCATTCTCGCACGAAATCACATACATTTTTTTGTGACTTAACATTCCCTTATAAGCTTTCCCTACTGAAATGATCTATCTGGTCCGTCAAAGCAGAATGGAATGGAAGCAAAAAGGATGAAATCAAAAGACTTTTCGTAAAGGTACTGTATATGGACAGGTAGAGGAAACATGGCTTATAATGATTTAAAATCCACTAAACAACTTGAGAACAAAACATTTCATCAAAATCTGTTAAAAATTGGCTGTTTTACAGCATTTTGAAATTTTCTGGGCAAATATGTAAATACATTTTTGGGTTACTCTTGTGATGTTTGAACGGGAGGGACATAGCCTCCTCTTTTTCTCATGTAAATCAATTGTTTTTAAACCCTATGCCATATTCTCTTTGAAAAAGTGAAGATAATTTTGATGAAGAGGATTTGATCTTTACCTCAAGCTGGAGATGGCATTTTAAACATTTTCAGGGTCTAAAATACGAAGGGAAGCAATACAGTATAACGAAAAACAAAAGCATTTTGTAGTGCTTTTAGGTTCATACATCACATTAGTTTTAATATCACATTGTTTTTTAATATACAAAAAAAAAAAAAGAAGAAGATTTCTCATAACTTGAAAACTATGATATTTTCAAACTCAGAATTGAATAATCTTTTCGATCAGTGGTTGAACAGAAAACTTGTGTATCTGTCCATAGACTTTTATCTTGCATGATAGATTCAAGCTATAGCAATTTGCAACATAAGTTGCAAGTATTAGAACCAGGTATCTCATCAGAGGAGGAAAATTCTTTCACTTTCACACTTACTGCTAAAAAATCGGAAAAGTTGAACGACCTTTTCAAATCTGAATTTGGATTTTTCAGAAAACTAATTTAAATAATGTCACATGGCTAAAATTCATGTGTCCGTAATAAACCATTCGTATACTGGGGGAATCTTATCGACCAATTAAATACTAGGGTATTCTTGGCCGTTTGCACAGTTCACACAGAGTATAGGGTAAAGTGTATGAAAAATTTGTTCATACCCTAATCATATACGTGTGTTATATATGAAGGTAATAGGTGCATGCGTACATTCATATTTACAACTTTTCCCGCAGCTGATTGGGTTGGTTACCACGGGAAAGTTCTCGGGCAGTTAATTGACGTATCTGAGTTAAAAAACAAGCCATAATCACCATAGCAACGCGGTAACTAGGTGGAGAAAACAAACCTCAAATCCAAAATCATAAATGTGTAGATATTTGGATCTTTATGAGTCTAACCGCAAGTTTTGATCCATTTATGGCACTTCTCCAAATCTTTTGAGTTTTAAGCAAAAGAAATAAACAAAACTGCCTTTGTTAACCGTTCTGGGTAACAGGAATCAAATTTACAAAGCCCGTAGCAGGCCCGTAGGTGCAATTTTTGTTCACCAATTTGTCATTACTCAAGTTGTGTGTGGAATTTGTTTGTGTAGTATATGCATTGACTGCATGAGCGCGTGCCGCTAGCTAGCTGTACTGTACCAGTACCACATAGGATTTTTTCCCCACTTAGTTACGAAGACTTTGTTACTAGGCATATTCATGCGGTGATTGGTTGAAAAAGGAATCATCTAGCTCAGTGACGTTAATTGGTCGACATACGTGCGGCTTAAATCAGTTTAAAATGATCTATAGTAAAATTATATTGTATAGTACAACTACTTGAAATACAGATTAAAAAATAGATTTTCTACAAAAAAAAAATATTTCTATGACTTCATAAATATTATGGATATTATTTGAAATACAAATGGAAAAATAGATTTCAGTCATTAACTTAAATTTGGCGTCCTTGTTATCTTCCACATACATGTAGATTCACTAATCTTCATTATGAGTTGGCATCGTTGTACTTTCTTGTTTGTTGAGAAGGCTATGAGAAAAAGAAGAAAACAAATTAAAAGACGGAAGTTTCAAAATGGCTGTAAGGCTGTGAATGACTCTGGATTACCACTAATTAACCTCTCCAATTAAGGAAATAAGCCACACCCACCACAGCAACGCGGTAACTAGGTGGGGAAAACAAACCTCAAATCCGCAATCATGCATGACCAATGCATTGACATTTAGACGTTCATATAGCCTGCCGCAAGCTTGATCCATTTACTTCTCCGGATCTTTAGAGTTTTTAGCAAAAGAAATAAACAAAATTATGTTTTCTAACTGTTCTGGGTAACAGAAATCGGATTTATAAAAACTTGTAGCAGGCCCGTAATTTTTGTTCAATTTTGCATCATCAGTGCAAAATCGCATAATTAATGCAGAATAGCATTACCAGTGCAGAATTGCTTTATCAATGCAGAATCGCATTATCAATGCAGAATCACATTGTCAGTGGAGAATCTCTTTATATGTGGAGAATAGAATATCTTTATATGTGGAGAATCGCTTTATTAATGCAGAATCGCATCATCAATAGAGAATTGCATTATCAATGGAGAATCGCATTATCAATAATGCAAAATCGCATAATGCAGAATCGCATTATCAATATAATGCAGAATCACACTATCAACACAGAATCACATTATTAATGCAGAATGGCATTATCACTGCAGAATGGCATAATCAGTGCAGAATGGCATTATCACTGAAGAATGGCATTATCACTGCAGAATGGCATTATCACAGAATCACATTATTAATGCAGAATGGCATTATCACTGCAGAATGGCATTATCAGTGCAGAATGGCATTATCAGTGCAGAATGGCATAATCAGTGCAGAATGGCATTATCACTGAAGAATGGCAT
Source organism: Chiridota heheva (assembly GCA_020152595.1). NCBI lineage: Eukaryota > Metazoa > Echinodermata > Holothuroidea > Apodida > Chiridotidae > Chiridota > Chiridota heheva. Next base: position 1,139,749 of record JAIGNY010001174.1, read on the forward strand.
TATCACTGCAGAATGGCATTATCAGTGCAGAATCGCATCATCAGTGCAGAATCGCATCATCAGTGCAGAATCGCATTATCAGTGCAGAATCGCATTATCAGTGCAGAATCGTATTATCTGTGCAGAATCGCATCATCATTCCAGAATCGCACTTTAAATGCAGATTCTCATTAACGCAGAATCGCATTATCAACGCCAAATCGCATTATCAGTGCAGAATCGCATTCATCAGTGCAGAATCGCATTATCAGTGCAGAATCGCATTATCAGTGCAGAATCGCATTATCAGTGCAGAATCGCATTCATCAGTGCAGAATCGCATTATCAGTGCAGAATCCCATTATCAGTGCAGAATCGCATAATCAATGCAGAATCCCATTATCAGTGCAGAATCCCATTATCAGTGCAGAATCGCATTATCAGTGCAGAATCGCATTATCAGTGCAGAATCGCATTATCAGTGCAGAATCCCATTATCAGTGCAGAATCCCATTATCAGTGCAGAATCCCATTATCAGTGCAGAATCCCATTATCAGTGCAGAATCCCATTATCAGTGCAGAATCCCATTATCAGTGCAGAATCCCATTATCAGTGCAGAATCCCATTATCAGTGCAGAATCCATTATCAGTGCAGAATCCATTATCAGTGCAGAATCCATTATCAGTGCAGAATCCCATTATCAGTGCAGAATCCCATTATCAGTGCAGAATCCCATTATCAGTGCAGAATCCCATTATCAGTGCAGAATCCCATTATCAATGCAATATGGCATTATTAAGTGCAGAATTGCATCATCAATGCAGAATCGCATTATCAATGCAGATTCTCATTAACGCAGAATCGCATTATCAACGCCAAATCGCATTATCAGTGCAGAATCGCATTCATCAGTGCAGAATCGCATTATCAGTGCAGAATTGCATAATCAGTGCAAAATCCCATTATCAGTGCAGAATCCCATTATCAGTGCAGAATCCCATTATCAGTGCAGAATCCCATTATCAGTGCAGAATCCCATTATCAGTGCAGAATCGCATTATCAGTGCAGAATCGCATTATCAGTGCAGAATCGCATAATCAATGCAATATGGCATTATTAGTGCAGAATCGCATTATCAGTGCAGAATCGCATTCATCAGTGCAGAATTGCATCATCAATGCAGAATCGCATCATCATTGCATTATCAATGCAGATTCTCATTAACGCAGAATCGCATTATCAACGCATAATCGCATTATCAGTGCAGAACTGCATCATCAGTGCAGAACTGCATTATCAGTGCAGACAGAATCGCATTATCACCGCAGAATCGAATTATCAAGACAGAATTGCATTATCAATGCAGAATCGCCTTATCAATGCAGAAGTGCAGAATTGCATTATCAATGCAGACAGAATCGCATTATCAACGATAATCACATTATCAGTGCAGAACTGCATTATCAGTGCAGACAGAATCGCATTATCACCGCAGAATCGAATTATCAAGACAGAATTGCATTATCAATGCAGAATCGCCTTATCAATGCAGAATCGCCTTATCAATGCAGAATTGCCTTATCAATGCAGAATCTCATTAACACAGAATCGCATTATCAACGCATAATCACATTATCAGTGCAGAACTGCATTATCAATGCAGACAGAATCGCATTATCACCGCAGAATCGAATTATCAAGACAGAATTGCCTTATCAATGCAGAATTGCCTTATCAATGGAGAATCGCCTTATCATCGCAGAATCGCATTATCAATGCAGAATCACATTATCAATGCAGAATCAATGCAGAATCGCATTATCAATTGTCAGAACTACCCCTCTGGTGGTTAAATTGATTCACCAAGGGTCTGACAAAATCACTAAGCCAAGTAAGAGACAGACTTTTCAATATTATAGTTAATGCACAGCTTTGCGCTTAGTTTATTTACAGAACATATAAATAGATATACAGGGGGAAAATGGCCGATGGGGAATCTCAATTACCATTAAAGCTTAAATTTATACTACTATCATGATCATGAGATCTGGCCTACCTGGTTGATCGATTACAAATTAATAAACGTCCCTATCTCTGAAAATTTGTTTGTTTGTTTGGTGAGGGCTTAACAGCACCACGACAACGAGGGTCAAATTGTGCCTGAGAGGTCACAAAAAGAGGAAGGAAGGAAAGGAAAAAGGGGAGAATGAGAGAAATACAAGAACAAAAAGTCAGAAAGCTGGGATTAAGAAAGGAGGTGCATGGGTGAAAAAAACAAAGTAGAGAGACGGGGTAGAAGAGGAGAACTAAATATGGTTGTAGAGGGAAGCATGATGAGGGAAGGAGATCATTTTATCCGGGCGGTTTTTCTGGAAGAACTCAGCAATTGAGTTGTGGGGAGCGAGGGAAGCTCTGGGAAGGTTGTATAGGTGGCAAGCAAAGAGAAAGTGATGGATTGTAAGGGTGCAATGGCAATTGTTGCAGAGGGGTTGGGGGGAGCCAATAAGGAGGTGGGAGTGAGTGAAGTGGGTGTGACCTATTCTAAGATGGGTAATATGAACGTTGTCGAATCGAGAGAGGTTGTTGATGGTGGGTTTGATCGAATGGTGGGCTGGATGACGTGGAGTTTGTTTTCAATTTGGGAGTTCCATGAGGTTTACCAGCGGTCACGAACAAGGGAAGCGATAAGCGGTTTGATGTCAGAAAGGGTTTTGGGAAAAGGGATATGGGGGAGGTTGAAGGCAAGCTTAGCGGCTGCATCAGCCCTGTCATTGCCAGGGATGCCAACATGGCTGGGTATCCAGAAGAAAAGAATAATTTTCCTGCAGAGGGTGGGCAAAAGGAGTTTCCGGAGGAGGAGGTGGGATGTGAAGTTATCCCATTTAAGGTTGATTAAAGAAGTAAGAACAGCCTTTGAGTCGGAGAAAATGGCAAAGTGGCTAAGCAGAGAGTACTCAATAAAGTCAAGGGTGAGGAGGATGGCTTTTGCCCCGGCTGAAAAGATGGACGAGTAGTCGGGAAGTCTGCTACTGAGAGTGATGTCTTGGATGACGGCAGCAGCAGCTGTCTTGTTGCTTTCCTTGGAGCCATCAGTATAGATGGAGGTGTAGTTTGAGAGTTGGTCTTTGATTTGGCTGTGGAGATTGATGAAGAGGTTAGGGTGGGTTTGGGTTTTGTGATGAGTGGAGAGGCCCAGGTGGATAGGAGGGAGGGGGTGGCCCAAGGAGGAAAAGTGGGCCAGGAGAAGGTGCCGAGAGTGGCGGGGTTGATGCCGAGATGGAGGTCTAATTTAATGCGTAAGCTAAAGGGAGGGGATAGGATTTTAGTCCTATCAAAGAGGGTGGAGAATTGGGGTACCTAATGAGGTTGTAAACAGGGTTCTGGGTGTTGGTGAGGACTCTAAAAGCAGGGGGTTCGTTGGCTTCAACATGAAGGCTGGTGATTGGGGAGGTCCTGTAGGCACCTAGACAAAGCCTGAGGGCTTCATTTTGGATGGTGTTGATGTGGTTGAGGTATGAGTTGTGAGCGACACAGTAGACAATATTGCCGTAGTCAAGCTTGGCCAAATGGTGAGCCTGAAGATTTTGAGGAGAGCACGGCGGTTCGCACCCCAAGTGGTATTAGAGAGGAGGTGGAGAAGTTGAGGGAGCTGTTGCATTTTAGTTTCAGGTTGGTGATGTGTTGCTTGTAGGAGAGCTTGGGGTCTAGAGTTAAACCTAGGAACTTTGTGTGTTCAACTTTAGGGACGCAATTGCCATTGAGCACGAGGTTCAGGTTGGGGTGGAGGTTGTTGAAATGACAGAAGTGCATGCAGACTGTCTTGTCTTTATATAATTTAAATCCGTTATTGTTACACCAGACTTGCAGCTGGTTGAAGCTGAGTCATCCACGAGGGTACGTTTGATGCTGGGGAAGTCTATTTTGCCTTGGGGGACAAGAGTAAAGCTAGGTGGGAGGAGTAGAAGATGGTGAAGTCGATAGCGGTGTCGAGCGTAATTAACCACGTAAAGGGTACCATTTGATGTTGGGGCCAAGGTTGTCAGCGATGCAATAATGCTCAGGTTGAAGAGAGTTGTCAGAGGGGAAAGAGGATGCTGCCTTGGGGGCGCGAGGTGGTCAACGATTCTTCTTGAGGGTAGGGGTTGGAGAGGGTGTAACCATTCTCCAAATCTTCTTAGTGGGGGTGTTGGTGGTGAGAGAAGAGATAAACTTGGAACTGCCTGGGTCGAGGTTCCAGAGAGGAAGTGGTTTTAGCTTGATGAAGGTATTAGTGGAGTTGGTGTAGGGGCGGTAGGGGCTTTAGAGTAGGGAAGGGGGTTGAGGAGAGAAGTGGTGGAGGTGGTGTGGGTATTGGGTGTGATTGGGTTGTTGGAAATGGTGATGGGCTTAGGACTAGGTAAGAAGAGCCAGGTGAGGTCGGTTTGGGCATGGGAGTTAGTTTTGTTGTGTTAGTTGTGTTTGGGGCGGAATTAGAGTTAGAGGAGACTACGTTTGAGTAGGAAGGCTTGGAGTTAAGGGAAGCAGGAATTGTTTCCTGGCCTCAGGGTAGGTTATGTTGGGGTTAGGGTTTTAAGTTTTGTTATTTGTTTTTCCTGAAGCCAGGTGGGACAGTCTTTCGAGAAGGAGGGATGGTTTGCTGGGTGTTTACCGTCACAATTTGTGCAGAGTGGGGGTTGGTGCAGGAGGTGTTGTCATGGTCGGGGCTCCGCGAGTTACCACAGCGCTTGGCTGTGGGGCAGGAGTTCTTCCCGTGGCCATACCTCTGACAATTGTAGCAACGTGAAAAGGGTTAGGAATATAAGGCGACCTGGATTCTCAGGTAGCGGCAATGATGTGGGGGGAGAGTTGGAGTTGCGAAAGTGAGAAATATGGTGTTGGTGGAGTTCGGCTCCGTCTCTCTTTAGAACGAGACGGCGGGCTCAAGCATGCATGTTGGTTAGCTAGTTCTTCTGGAGGTCGCGTCATCGGTCATGTACGCAAGATCGCGGGTGCGTATGACGCCTTTGCTGGAGTTTAGGGAACGATGGGGGGTGACTGTGATGTCGATACCAGAATTGGATAGGGTTTTGGTGGAAAGGAGGGTGGTGGCTTGTGTGTCCCTGGTGCAGTGCACCAGGAGATCACCGGATCTAAGGGTAGAGACTTTGGGAGGGTAACGGACAAGGCCAAAGAGGGCTTTATGGATGAGGAAAGGAGAAACTTTTTAAAGCTTTCCTGCTTGTTGGTGGCATGGATTATAAGGATTTTGGGATTGGGGTTGCAGAATGGTCAATGATGGTAGCAGGTGGGTCACGGGAGGAGGGGGTCAAGGTCAAGGTCACTGCATAGGCGCTTTGTCATTATGAAAGAAAAACCAAGGGCCGAGAGACCCGAGGCAGCTAGAAAAAAATCGCGGAACCACTATATGGGGACCGCTGTATTAGTAAACGAAGGGCGTGAAAAGTCGGGACAGAACGAGGGAAAATATAATAGAAAAAGAAAAGAAACGATCTCACCGAGGATAAAGCCCATCCACGAAAAGAAAATCCAAAATGAAGTTATAAAACAAAAGGTGCAAATTGAGAGAAATTGGAGCGAAAATAGTTTAGGAGAATAGGATCAGTTGTCACGCCAAGCCTCGTAGTAAACCTAGAATCGTGTTGTTTGTAGGAGAGCTTGGGGTCTAGAGCTAAACCTAGAACTTTGTGTGTTCAACTTTAGGACGAATTGCCATTGAGCACGAGGTTCAGGTTGGGGTGGAGGTTGTTGAAATGACAGAAGTGCATGCAGACTGTCTTGTCTTTATATAATTTAAATCCGTTATTGTTACACCAGACTTCTTGAGGGTAGGGGTTGGAGAAGATGGTGTAAAGGGTACCATTTGATGTTGGGCCAAGGTTGTCAGCGATGCAATAACAGGTTGAAGAGAGGGAAAGAGGATGCTGAACTGCCTGGGCCTGGGTGAGAGGAAGTTTTGAATAAAGATGGGGAGATGGCCTCTGAGGCCGATGGTGTGAAGTTTGCAGATAATGCCGTATTTCCAAGTAGTGACAAAAGTTTTCTCGAGGTCGAAAAAGATGGCAATGAGGTGTTCCTTTTTTGCAAAGGATTCCCGGATAGCAGTGTCGAGCGTAATTAACTGGTCTAGGGTATTGCAACGTTTCCGGAAGCCACTTTGGTGAGGGGAGAGGATTCTGTTGGTTTCAAGGAACCAGTTTAGTTTCTGATTAATGATCCTTTCCATAATTTTACAGGGACAGCAGGTGAGGGCGATGGGGCGGTAGCTGGAGGGGTCAGTACTGTCCTTCCCCTGTTTAAGGACGGGGGTGACAATAGCTGTCCTCCAGATAGGGAAAAGGAGTGTGAGGACCAAATGTGGTTGAGGATGGTGAGTAGGGTAGTGGTGGCCTTGTTGGGGAGGTGTTTCAGGAACTGGTAGGGGATGTTATCTGGGCCCTTGGAGGTGCAGCCAGCGTCGAGGATGGCTTGGTTTAATTCAGAAAGGGTGAGAGGGGTGTTGTAGCTCTCGGAGTTGTCGGAGGGAAAGGTGATACTCCGGGCTTCATCGCAAGCTTTTTTGGTGTTGAAAGCATTGGAGTAGTTGGTCGAGGACGAAATGTTGCTGAAAGAGGCAGCGAGGTGGTTAACAATGTCCTTTTTCGCGGTGAGAAGGTCACCATTCCAGGAGAGATGGGAGACTTGCCCACCCTGCCGTGGAAGCTGTTAACCATTTTCCAAATCTTCGTAGTGGGGGTGTTTGTGGTGAGAGAAGAGATGAAGTTCTTCCCAAGTGTTGGTTTTACTGTCCTTGATAGTGCGCCTGGCCTTGGCACGGCTGATGCGAAAGAGGTTGAGGTTGTGGGTGGTCGGGTTAGTTTTGAAGTTCCTGAGGGCTCTTTTCCTGTTCTTGATGGCGGTTTTGCAGTTATCAGAGAACCAGGGGTTGGGGGGATGATTAGGGGGTTTGGAGGTTTTGGGAATTGAGCAGGTGGCGATGTTGATTAGGATACTACTGAAGTTTGACATGAAATCCTCACCCTAGAGGAGATGGGGGGAGAGGTGTGAGTCACAGAGGGTTTCGAAAAGGGGCCAGTCAGCCTTCTCGAGGTTCCAATTGGGGGTGTGGTTAGTGGGGGTTTGAAGGTTGGAGTGTATAAGAAGATGGTAATGGTCACTACCACAGAGGTCAGCAGTGACTCTCCAGCTAAAATCAAGGAGGAGGTTGGGGGAACAGATACACAGGTCAATACAGGTAAGGGAGCCTGCGGCAGGGTGAGGGTAGGTCGGGGAGTTAGTGTTGATCAAGGAGAGGCTGTGCTGTCAAAGAGCGTTTTCGATGAGCATGCCTCTGGGGGTGGTGGTAATAGAGCCCCACATAGGGTTGTGGGAGTCGAAGTCACCAAGAAGGATGAAGGGGGAGGGAAGCTGAGAGATGAGGTTGTTAAGGCTGGTTGGCTGAATGTTGGCATTAGGGGGAGATAGATATTGCAAAGAGTGAAGGTTTTGTGGAGGGAGATAGACATACAGATGGCCTGAAGGTCGGTGTGCACATGAACAGAGCTGTGTGGGATATCGTGTCTAATGAGAATGGAGACGCCCTCACAGGCCCTGTCGGCGTCCACTTGATGTTTGTGATAGCAAGCGAAGTTGTTGAGGGAGTAATGATGGTCAGTGGTTTTCAAGAAAGTTTCTTGTAGGCAGAAGACAACCGGGTTGAAGGTGGTGGCCAGAAGGTCAATTTCTTCAGAATTGGCCTTAAGGCTCCTTATGTTCCATTGTATAATGTTGTGAATGTTATTGTTTATGTTGCATGCCATAAGGAGGCAGGGGGTTATCTTGAGGAAGATCTGTTGGGTCTGAGTTGGCTTATTTTTTCTTTGGATCTGTCCCTGTTTCTTTGGGAACGGTTGTTTTTTAAAGTTGGACGAGAAGTATGTTCGGTATTAAACCGAACAATCCATGTTCTCGTCCGTGTCATATGTGTGGGTTTGGATGGTGGGCTGTTTGTTGATTGGTTGTTTCTTGGTTTGTTGATTGGATGATTGTTAGCCAGGTTGGCTTGAGTTTAATGGCATTAGAGGTGTTGGGGTAGGGGATGGCAGGAGTCTTAGAGGAGGAAGAAAGGTTGGGGAGAGAAGTGGTGGTGGTGCAGGTGGTTTGGGTAGTAGGTGTGGTTGGGTTGTTGGCAATGGTGATGGGCTTTAGGACTGGGTAAGAAGAGTCAGGTGAGGTCTGTTTGGGTATGTGAGTCAGTTTTAGTTGTGTTAGGGGGGGGAAACGGGCGATATTGGTGTTAGAGGAGACTGCGCTCGAGTAGGATGGTTTAGCGTGGAAAGAAGCAAGAAATTGCTTCCTGGCCTCCTGGTAAGTGATGTTGGGATTAAGGGTTTTTAGTTTAGTTATTTGTTTTTTGAAGCCAGGTGGGGCAGTCTTTTGAGAAGGAGGGATGGTTAGCTGGATGAGTACTGTCGCAATTGGTGCTGTCATGGTCCAGGGCTCCACACTTGCCAAAGCGCACTTGGCTGCAGCAGGACTTCTTACCATGGCCATACTTCTGGCACTTATGACAACAGAGGGGGTTAGGACTATAAGGGGTAACTGGGATTCTCAGGTAGCCAACAGTGATGTGGGAGGGGAGAGTTGGTGTGGAAAACGTCAGGAAAATGGTATTGGTAGGTGTTTGGCACCGTCGTCTCTCTTGAGGACAAGACAACGGGCTTCAGTAACATGTTGATTTGCAAGTTCCCCTATGAGGTCTTAATCGGTCAGGTAGGCTAGGTCTCTGGTTCTGACCACACCTTTGCTGGAGTATAGGGAATGGTGGGGGGGTGACTGTAACGTCAATACCGGTATTGGCTAGGGTTTTGGTGTTGAGGAGGGTGGTGGCTTGAGTGTCTCTGGTGCAATGCACCAGGAGATCGACGGATCTGAGGGTGGAGACCTTGGGGAGGGTACTGACAAGGCCTTGGAGCGCTTTGTGAATTAGAAAAGGGGAAACTTTTTTTTAACTATCTTGTTTATTGGTGGCCTGTATTATTAGAATTTTGGGGATTGGGACTGAATAATGGTCAACAGAGGTAGCAGGTGGGTCACGGGGAGGGGAGGGAAGGTCAAGGTCAAGGCAGAAGCGTTTCGTCATGATGAAAAAAAAACCAAGGGCCGAGAGACCAGAGGCAACTAGATTGATTGATTGATGAGGTCTTAACGGCACCACGACAACGAGGGTCAAATCGTGCCTGAGAGGTCAGATCATTTTAGAGGTAGGAAGGAAAGAAAACAGGTGGAGAATGAGAGAAATTCAAGAACAAAGTCAGAAAGCTGTGATCGAGAGAGGAGGTGCATGGGTGAAACAAAAACAAAGTAGAGAGGGGGTGGAAGAGGAGAATTAAATATGGTTGTAGAGGGAAGCATGATGAAGAAAGGAGATACTTTTATCCGGAGGATTTTTCTGGAAGAACTCAGCAATTGAGTTGTGGGGAGCGAGGGAAGCTCTGGGAAGGTTGTACAGGGGGCAAGCAAGGAGAACGTGATGGATAGTGAGGATGCAGTGGCAATTGTTACAGAGGGGTTGGGGGGAACCAATAAGGAGGTGGGAGTGAGTGAGGTGGGTGTGACCAATTCTAAGATGGGTAATATGAACGTTGTCGATACGAGAGAGGTTGTAGATGGTGGATTTGATCGGGATTGTGGGCTGGATGACGTGGAGTTTGTTATCAATTTGGGAGTTCCATGAGGTTTGCCAGCGGTCATGAACAAGGGAAACGATAAGCGGTTTGATGTCAGAGAGGGTTTTGGGAAAAGGGGTAGGGAGGAGGTTGAGGGAAAGCTTAGCGGCTGCATCAGCCCTGTCATTGCCAGGAATGCCAACATGGCTGGGTATCCAGAAAAAAAGAACACTTTTCCTGCAGAGGGTGGGAGAAAAGAGTTTCCGGAGGAGGAGGTGGCATGTGAGGTTTTTCCATTTAAGATTGAGTAAAGAAGTAAGCACAGCCTTTGAGTTGGAGAAAATGGCAAAGTGGCTGAGCGGAGAGTACTCAATAAAGTTGAGGGCGAGGAGAATGGCCTTAGCCCCGGCTGAAAAGATGGACGAGTAGTCAGGAAGTCTGCTACTGAGGCAACTAGAAAAAAAATCATGGAACTACTATAGGAGAACCGCTGTACAGGCACGAAAGTCTAGTCAAAACGGAAGGGAAAAAAAACAAAAGAAACAATCTCACCCAAAACAGATGCCCATCTACAGAGAGAGAATGCCGAAAAATGAAGGTATAAAACAAAATTTAGGTGGTAAAGTGCAAGGTGAAATGAAACGGAACGAAATAGTTGGAGAGAACAGAAACAGAAGTCACGTCGCTCTCGTTGCACGATAAAACATTATGAAACAGCATTCACTTCTTATTCCGTTAAGGAGATATTCAAGTTTAAAGTTAAATTAGTGAAATTAGACTAGTTGTGACATCACAACCTCAGATTTCTCAAAATCTTGATGTATTCTATCATATTTTCCCAGTAATTTTGTGGCTTTAAAACTATAGGATATGTCAGGAAAGGAGTAAAACAGAATCGAGTAGGGATAATTATAATTTACCACATGAAGAAGTTTGAGGGAAAATAATTCAAATAGTAAAAAAGTTAAATAAAGTTTCTTCAAAATACATTAACAATTGTTAAGAATGTGAGGATGAGGGTGCCAACCTTCCACAGTAGACTTACTACATCAGTCATTTCTACACAGGTTAAACAGAACTTTAAACTTAAATATCTTCTGAACGGAATAAGATATTGAAGTAGCTTCTTACCCATCTTGTTTCTTTTGAGTCCCTCTTTCATACGATATCAATTTGCTTGACCACTGAACTAATCCTTTAAAATTCAGTCTTCATTATCAAAGAATTTTATTAAAGTTGAGTTATTTTGACAATTTCTTAATCTTAATGTCTTTAAAGAAGTGACCGCTTTATTCCGTTACATTTATTCCGTTACATATCTATTGTCTGTATGTATACAATGGTAAATTAAACCCTATTATCTTGGTGGTAAGAGGGAGTGCTCTACTCCTGAAGCCATGAAGGTTTTACAGAGCAGTTCCTTTCACAACTCTTTCAATATTTGCTATACCTATGTGCTAATTATTATTCAAATATTGTGATGAAGAAATAAATAAATGAAAAAAAGAATTAAAGAAAAGGGGAAAAAAATAGATGGTTACAAAACACCATGGTGATAAAATACCCACTTCAGAAAATGAAGATGATATTTCTCATGAGGTGGTCTCTGGATTATCAAGCAAGCTGTAGGAAAGAAATTGCAATATTTTACAATTGGAAAAGCTATAAACCAATAAAAATACATCTTTTATTACTAATTTGCACATCTCAACAATTGGTGCAACACTTTTTGAAGTGTTTTCCTGACATCTAACTTTGACATATGGAGGATAATTTAAGTTTCTAGAATGCCAAATCTGTAGAACAATCCAGAAGGATTAGAAAAGCTGTAGGGGGTCGCCCTTATGTGATATTACCCATAATGCCCCTATGCTCTCCCATAGAGTTAGAGTGTGGGTCAAACTTAAAGCGGTTGAGAAATTTGTTCTAGGGTTCAGTCCCCACACGGGATATGAGTATTCGGTTACTTTGAAAGTCAATGAACACAAAATTTATTCGTTGAAGGAATTTCAACACATTTAGATTTCAAGAAATTCGGCTCGGAAAATCCTGACCTTAACCTGAATTTACCCCACTAAGCGTAGCGGGGATATTTACGAGAGTTAAACTTACCTTCCATGCTATAAATATGCAATCTGGTCCATGACCTGATTCTAACGCACTTCTAACCGACTTTAAAAACATAGTTACCAGCCCAGCCCTGACCTCCATAATACCTCTAATAACCCTCACTTAACATTCCACTATTAGGCCTCAACGAGAGGGGAGGTGGGCTGGGATACATGGAAGGTTAAGTATAACTCTCGTAAATATCCCCGCTATACTTAGCAGGGTAAATTTACATCAAGTTATACCTTTAACCTTCCATGCTATAAATATGCAATCAGATTGCAACCGAGGAACGGAAGGAAGGGAGTTCAGGTCGAAGCTCAATTTTCAAAAGGCTGGTCCTAAAACTCGCACTAGCTTTATCCTATTTAAAGGATTAGAATCTGTATCCTCTTAAGGACGAAAAGCTTCGGAATAGGAATTTACTATAAAATAGTAAACCACTCCTAGTTACAGTCAAACCGAACATGTCACTAGCCGTTAACAGTAACTGAGGCAAACGTTGCATGAATCCAAGTAAGAAACTCGGAAAACATGCCAATCGAAAGAGCATTCGGACATGATATAAACATCATAATAATGTCTAAAATAATGCAACAAAACTCACCGAGTCACGAAACGGAACCGGCTAGTAAAACACAATTGGGAAAGAAAGGTGTGTTAGTTAAAACGAATTGAAGGAATCCCAGGCCGGGGAAAAAATTCATCAGCGCGCAACTTGGCAAGAGCAATAGTTATCGGGGTAACACGAACTTCGTAAAGTCAAGCAAAAAACAAGGGAATAAAAGCAGCTCTGGGCGAAATATGACAATGACCTTCTTTGGGAAAAAAAGGTGCACCAAAAGCACTTCTGTGCTTAGTAGAGTCTGCAAAAAGCAGAAAACTCTTAACTTAGGTGTCAACTCCCCAATTGGACATTTGGGGGGTGGCTCGAGCAGAGCGTCCCCCGTATGCTTAAGACAACTTGTGTGACCCACAGGGATGCAAGAAGCTAAAGAAGGTTTGTTTGTTCATCTCCCCAGTGGCCACGAGTCAGTGATCGTTGACCCAACTGGAAAACATTAGCGGATGGCTGTAATGGCTATCCTAGAGCCCGTGACTGAATATAAAAGGGTGGGGGGGGGGGAGGGGGTAAACGATTTCTCAGAAAAGCCTTGTTAAGCTGAGGGAACCGCAGTTGGCCTGTTTAAGTGGGCGCTACCGGTCGTACATCACCTTACTTTAGTACCCTCGGTACCAACGCAAAAGGCGGAAAACGTAACTCACATTTGAAAGTGAATGCGTCGATTCAAACGCGTGGGTCAGGAGGTAGAACGGCGAGAATCAATAGCTTGTGATCGTCAATGAACACGGACTGACCTACATCTGGGAGGCCGAATAAAGTCCAGAACGCTCTGGCCACCTAAGGGAAGCACGCCCAACCTGTGGGAGTCCCATTGAGGCAAGATGAAAGATCGGTTATCATGTTCTCTTAGCTCGAGAGGTGAGCGGCCTTAAGGCCGACATAGTTCCTCCTGCGCCGAGACGAGAGGAAGGATTCCAGAAACTCCTGGACTCCACTCCTTTCTGTCTGAATAGAGAGACCACCACAGAGGTGTAAAGTCGGCATGTATCTGAACTGTTTTGCTCAGCACTAGCAGTAAAAAAATGCCTGTGAAAAAGGCCAAGTACCTGCCCAAGTTCCTGTTATTGGGGATCACATGGAATGTGCTCCCTACCCCATCCAAACGCATCCGTCATCACTGACAGTGAAGGTCTGACGGGTGGAAACTTTGCTACGCACGACAGGTGGGAATGTCCGCACCACCACAAAACATGGGGAGGCCACTGTCTGAAGCGGGGGTACTGAGGTGTCCTGGAAGGGACTGCCGAAGGTCTAGTAGAAGGGAGGGGGGGGGGGGCGTTGGTTCCACGTGCAAACTTTGCACATGGGGACTACGTTCACTAGACTGGCGAAGCAGACAAAGCGCTTCAGCCAGTCTCTCGCTAGAGACATTCGCAGTGAGAGGAGGGAAAGCACTATCACCTTCACCGCTAGAACTCTCTCTTCTGGCGGTCATAAATGGCCTTGTGTAAAGTCCAGGAGGGCCGAGGTCTCCGTGAGACCATTTTTAGCCCGAGGGTAGATTTCAACAATGTCCTCCCCATGGCTCGCAAAGTCTGGGAGTGTCGAAAGTATGCATCGGTTGCTGATGGCCGGTGGTGCGTGGGAGGCAGCAGCCTCTCCTCCATGGCCTGTGTAATCCACGACGGAAGCCTGGATAAAAGGAGTCCATGAAGAAAGGAAATATCCTTCCATGGATCAACACTATTCTTCTTCCTATGTCCACGCCTGGGCTCAGGTGGGTATGAAGGAAGTGGGTAGTAAGGGAAGGACGAAAATGTCCTCTCTTTAAGTGTTTCCTGCTTCTTTCTCAATCCCTCCTCTGGGACCTGCTCTGTTGTGGAGAGGACCGAGGGAGAGAATTGAGCAAAAAACCGAACGTTGAAAAACCCTCAGGGAGAAGTATTGTTGTGCGGGAAGAATCTTTCAAGATGGCTACGAATGTTGAGAAAACTAAATACAGTACGCTGTACGGGTAGTTAACTAACAAGCCATGAAGTCATGTGGAACTGCTTAATGAAGGTGGTAACGTATAGCGTAAACTATATGTGCTGTTGCCTATAACAGCTACCCTGATCGTGGGACTGTCTATCACACGGCCACCCTTTTGTCAAAAAACTAACTTACGTAGACTTAATTAATTTTTGAAAGGGGGTTTATTGTACTACATCAACTGTACGAGCCATTAACCCATTAAGTGGGATTGAAATTACAAAATTGTTAACGTCCTGTGTAAACTATATGGGTAACCTATACGGGCTGCTAAAATCAACTTACCACGGAGCTAAGAAGCTAGTGGCTACGTGGGGACTACTGCCGTACTTAGTATGCTTCCCTGTTAAAATAGAGCCGCATGGATCTACGAAAATGTCAACGTGCTATGTATGTTCTACGAGCCGTCCGCCCAGTCTGCCTCTGTTCACCATGGAGCAACGAAGCTAGTGGCTATGAGAGGGGGACTACTGCTGTCCCTAACATAATAGCTATCAGTAAAATGAACCTAATGGCTTTACGATAACGTTAACATACTACATATGTTATATGAATTGTTACCTCAGTATACTTCTATTCACCATGGAGCCACTGAGTAAGTGGCTATGTGGAGGGGACTAAGCCGTACTCAATACACGTCCCTGTTGGAATAGCTAAAAATATACTGGAGCCATATGGAGCACGGTAAACTTCACGTGCTATGAAAGCTGTATGAGCTGTAAACTGTTTGTTTTACTACGGAGCTACGAAGGTGGTGGCTACATGTGGGAGGACTACCACTGTACTCAGTACGTGTCCCCGTGAGAATAACAGCTGCGAAACTCTGTAGCTACTGTCTACTGATCACTTAACCACGCATCTGTGCTGCTGGTGTGTACCATTGATTATGTTTGTATCTATTCACCATGGAGCTCAAGCCGGTGGCTACGTGTGGGGGACTACGGTTATCTTCAGTACGCCCGGTACAAATAACAGTCACAGAGCTCCGCAGCACATGGCTACTCGCCGCTTCACCATGCAGTTGTGCTGCTGGTGGGTACGCTTCAAGGTTAACTGTACCTTGTACATTATCCCGTGTAGGGTCTATGGGGCCGTAACGGCCCGTTCACCGCAGCCTTGTAAAGTTTAGCTACGATACCATATGAACCGTACGAGACTGAACAACGGAACCAAATGGGCCGATAAAGTTTAGCTATGGAGCCGTATGGACCTGTACGGGTCTATTCAGTGGACCCGTAAAGTTGTGGCCCAGACTGTAACCTCATGTCTTCCAGCCGTAGGGACCAGTATGGGGCCGTTCAATGGGCCTGTAAAGCCGTGGTACTCCTGAGTTTACCATAAGTTATACGTTACCCTGTATCAATCTCCTTATAGTTTAGCGGAACGTCACGTACGGAAGTATATTCAGGTTAGTTCAGACGGTCTTGGAACTACGTAGCTCTCGTGATGCTATACCTCCTGTGGAGATTGTTTTCTTATCACCTAGACTTCGTAGCTAGTGGGTCAACTTCCAAGTTTATCGTACGTTGTACGTTATCCCATTCCAAAAACTATGGAGCCGTACGGACCCGTTCACCAGAGCCATATGGACCTGAACGGGTCCGTAAAACCAAGCCGTGGAGCCGTCAGGACCTAATCGCTGGAGCCGTAGGTATTCCAGACCCATACAGAGCCGTTCAATGGACCCATAGCTTTATTGTACGTTGTTCATTTAAAAGATATGGAGCTGTAAGGACCCGTTTACTGGAGCTGTATGGACCCCTAAAGCCTACGTACAGAGCCATAAGGACCCATACTGGGTCGTGCAATGGACCCGTAAAACTTGGTTATGGAGCCGTATGGACCGGTCCAATGGGCCCGTACATAGCCGTAACATGGACCCATACGGAGCCGTGAAAACAAGCCATGGGGCCGCACGGAGCCAATCACCAGAGCCGTGCAGACCTGTAGGAGTAATCTAATAGCTCAACTTTGAGAGCCGTAAAATTACTTGTAACTCACTTATGACACCTACTAATGTGGCCCTACCGGTCCCTACACGGAACTGTGGTCCACGGGGGTGTCAAAAGGAGTTACCCACCACTACCTGCGCCTTACCGACTCAGTAGTTTGAGCCGGGGGTGCTGGTATTATGTGGTTTATCCTAAGCTACAGTACATCTTAAGACGCCACTTAGCTGATCAAAATAGTCTTCAGAAATAACTTACGTCCGGCAAACCTCAGCCTAGGGACCTTCCGACTCAGTAGCGTCGAGTCGGGACCCCTGGGGGGTAAGTCAGTATAAGTTAACAAAGTAGACTACTTCCTCATACCTCTGCGGCTCAGTAGCATCGAGCCGTGGGTCGTGGTGTAAGTAGAAAACTCTGAGATACCATAATGATTTATATTTATATGGCATCTTGGTGTCTGAAAGTAAAAATGTATAAAACATATATATATATATATATATATATGTGTTTACACCCAAACTCCCCTGCGGGGGTGTACTTACGACCCTTACGCGGGCGAGACAGGACTGCGGGAGACGTCAAACATAGTGAGGCAAGCCACAGCAATTTAGTACATCATAAAAATAAACAGACATTTTTATATCTGAGAAATTTATAAAACTTGAGACAAAAGCATGAAACATAAAAACTTTAAAAACGCAGGGATAGATTGGAAAACACAAACCACTGAACTTTTTGTCTGCGGAGATAAAAAGAAACATGTTAATTCTCCTGAAAAGAAGATGCCAGGGAGACCTCTTCAGGGTCTCTACAGCGCCCCATAAATTAAAAACTCTTGTCTTAATTATATGCAAGAAATATGAACATACAAAATGTACTGGTAACGTAAAAGAATATATAGGCTCTCTTGTAATGACTGTAGCTCTTTGAAGTTGAATGAAGCCGACTCCCGGCTTACCTTGTGGTGACTTCGACCTCTTGCGCATGCGTTAACATCAAAATGAGAAGTTGGCCTAATGCATACGAGAACCTGTACTGAAGATATCCTAACGTGTTAATACATTGCATAGTATAATGCTAGGCTAACCTCGTGAAAAGGCAGGGGCCTAGGGTGAAAAACACACAAACCCAAGAGAATTGGGTCCTCTAAACAGGCACACCAGGTGCTCTAGGGACTAAAACACGCACCACGAGAGTTGGGCTCCCTCGAACTAGCCACCTGTTTTGTACGGATGGAAGTAAAAACACTCTAAACTTTAGTGTAAGCTTATTGGGAAAGTCCTGCAAGCCGCACCAAAGAAATCCAGTGTCCCATGGCTACCTTGTCTTACCTCAGATGACTTGAAAAGGCAAGCAGAAAAGACAAACAGTATAAAAACTTACGTCGTAGGATCTGCAAAGGAGAAAATTGTTAGAAAAGGTAAAAAATTAAAAGAAACTTTTTCTTGACCAGTTCCAGCGATGTTGTGAAAATAAATGCGCTGAAAAGAAGTGAGAATTATTAGACGTATTATGGAGGTCAGGGCTGGAATGGTCACTATGTTTTTAAGGTCGGTTAGAAGTGCATTAGAATCAGGTCATGGACCAGATTGCATATTTATAGCATGGAATTTCAGGTATAACTTGAAGTAAATTCTTTGATTATTTGCGGTCAAGTGGCTAAATTGAAGAAGACCACTGAGCCCCTAGGTATCTTTACATGAAGATTGAAGAGAAATTACATTGATTATGGGTTCAAGTAATTGGAACATGAAAATGTTATCTCCTAACTGTGGGAGATCTTGGACTCTAGAATGTTAGTGTGGAGTGAAAATGAAGGTGATATTTCTCGTGCGATGGTCTCTGGATTAACATAATATGGAAATGAAAAAAACAAAAATATGAAAGGAAAATATTGGTAAGTTTTCGGTGATGCCAATGGCAGAATTGGCAACCCAAATACAACAGATATTTGACATAGGAGAAAAAAAGCCACATGGCCCCCCTTGGGATCCAATGGCAACATCAATTTTGATGACCTCAGAAGCTCTGCAAAAAGGTGTTATTTTCATCATCAAATAAGTCAAATATTTTATTTTGAAATTAACAGTTTAGATTAATTAATTTGGTTCTACATAAACTATATGACTTGTGTAGAATATGTAGGTAGAAACTATAAGGGAAGGTTTGTGTTGTATTTACTCATTTTTATGAATATTCTTTGGCATCAACATTTTGCTATTATTTCTGTATATTGTTTTGTCAACTGATTTGAAGCTAACAAAAAAACAATCAATCATTTAACCAATCAAACCTGGCTTTTTCCTCAGGGTTTTGGACTGAAAGATTCACGGTGTCCGTTCTTTTACAGCAAATACTTCTAAGCTCCTTGTAAGCTTGCCTCATAATCAACTGTAGAAAGAAACAAATATCAGCATTCTATGTTTGCTGCATCTAAGAAGGACTCAATAAGTGTTACAATAAATCTCTATTACAAAAAATGATATTACGCCCCCCCCTCTCCTTCTCCCACCTCCCTTACCCAGTAAAGAGGTTGATTAAAACAATGTCAAAGGGTTGCTATATTAGCAAACAAAAAGAATTACATTTTGGTATTGGTATACACAGAATATGACTTAAATTTTAAATAATTTTAATGATATGAATTTTAATAATTTGGTTGAAATCTTGTAATTTGTTTTGGTAAATCTTGTAATGTGGCAGCACTTGAAATAGTGTTATCTGATTGGGCATTTCTTACCTTGTTTTAAGGCCCCAATAAAAGTGGCCAAAACCCTCAAGTGTATCCCATAAAAATTGCCCTTATTTTGTTCAAAGGTATTTCATCATATTTTTCATAAAACATCATCATAATTCTTCCAACTTTAGCTTTTTGTTATGAAAAGACTTTATGTTGCAGACTTCCAATGGGGATATAAACAACTCCATGATACCTTAACCTAAATATGGTTTTCATGCTTCATATCATTCTTTTAGAATGTGACCAAGGGTAGTGGCAAAATATGAAAGCTGTGTAATACACATCAGGGGTCGAATTTGCCACTGTCCCACTCTTTCGAAAACTACTTGTATACAGAAACAGTACATTTTCAAACATAGCTGTTTCAGTGGAGCAGTGTTCTTTTCTCAAGCATGTGGCATCAATGATCAATAACTTAATTTCTGATGCAAAAAATTGCCACTGTCAAACAAGATTTTCATCAAAAGAATTTCTTCCACAAAGAAACGGGAACCAAAAGGTCTTGTTTCCGGCGTGATTTTTCATAAGCTGATTGATTTGCAAAATTTGTATTAACTGTCATGTAACTGCACATCATAAAATATTTGTTTCACATTTATTCATAAGCCACATCTACCATGCAGATCAATACACATGTTGAAAACATTAGCACTTGCACAATAATTAACATCATCACTGCAAGAATAATGCAAAAATGATTCCTCATTTATCCAATTTCAAGAATTTGTCAGCAAGCCTCACCTACTCATTAACATTCATGACATCACTACCACAACATTAAAACATATGTACAGACCATGACCCATCTGTGTACCACATATAGCATAAATCTGATATATAGTTTAGTGTTCACATAATTTAGCACTTTCACATAAAGCCATGCCCAACATACATATTAATAACATGTTGATAACATAAGCATGTACACAACCAACAAAATTATCATGCCCAATATGATGCAAAACAGACATAAACTTGCTCATTTATCACTTTTTCAAAATTTTCACTTTAATTCCCGCCCACTTATCAATATGCATGAAATCACCACCACAAACATTAGGCCATACTGTATCTGCAGACCATGGGCAATCTGTGTACCATATAATAAATTACCTGTTTATAGGCTCTTTTTATGAAAATCATATTAAGCCCCGCCATACGCAGATTAACGATGTTCAACATTTTTACATGTGGGAACATGTACACACCAGCTAACATAATTATACCAAACATGAAACAAAAACAGACATGTGGTTGTTAAAAAAATGAACATTGCAAAATTTTAACTTTAAGCCCTGCCTACTCATTATAATATGCATGACATCACCACCAAAAATAATAGGGCACATCTACAGACCATGGGCTATCTGTGTACCACATATGACATAAATCCAGTTTACCATTCTTGAGATACCGTGTTTACAAGCTCTTTTCAGCAAAACCATATTAAGCCCCACCCACTATGCATATTAATGAAATTAGGTGTTTTTACGCCGTGAACATGTACACACCAGCTACAGCATCATAATTAGCCAAATATGAAACAAAACAGACATGTAGTTGTTAAAATATGAAAATTTCAAGATTTTTACATTATGCCTGCATACTCATTAATATGCATGAAATCACCATCAAAAACAATAGGGCACATGTACTAACCATGGGTTATCTGTGTACCACATGACATGAATCAGTGGCCGTCACATACACACACACATACACAACCATACACGCCATCATGACTGCATAGGTTCCTGATGTTATCGCATCGGAACCAAAAAGCTTTTCCCACCTTGCCTGCAAATGCCAGCACAATTAACCATGAATACACATATGCAAGGCTGCTTGCACGTGTATAGCTATATGCAACTGGATGATACATCATTTACTCTACATGTAATACTAATAACTGACATACATGTTTGCACATATTAACCAATAAAGTAGTAAATTAAGCCCTATTTGAAGAAAAAATTGTCTCGTTATCAGCAAAAAGTTGGAACAGTGAATTTTGATCTGGAACAGTATTATTTGAGAAAGTACTTTCTATGGAACAGTGACAAATTTTTTAAAGTTAGACCCCTGCATACTGTTTTAAACCAGCTATTCCCTAAACAAAATTATTAAAGTATGTTTCTCTTAAGATACCACAATGACTACTATATTATAAGAACATAGCTAATCAATATTCCATTCACAACCATCCCCATGAAGGGGGCATACAGCTACTGTAATACATCCACCAACTATCTTCTGTTCCACAAATTTGTAAAAAATGAATAAAAGATGGTGACCAGAAAGTGAGGGGGCATTTAATTCAGGTGAGTCTCATGATAAATCGATTACTTTTCTTGCACCCAACTAAATAAACGGAATATCATAAACATGACTAAATCCCGACTTGAGTAATACAAATTTGTACATTTTTCCATTGACTTTTTGGAATTTCTTCACTTGTGTGCGATGGGTGAAAATTTCTGTAAAAACAAACCGTGTGATGCAACTTCTATTGGTTAAAATCTACATAAATTGGGAAAACTAACACCCTCACTTTTTGGCTGGCAGTTCTTTAAGAAAAAAATCAAAGATTTATTCTACCCGCTTAAACATTTGTTTTACATGAACTTACAAGAGCGCCAATTAATTCTGCAACTGTTAACATCAGAAAGACCTCACGCCAGCCGGCAGTGTTCGTTGGGTCAATCATTCCAGTCAAGAGCGGTCCAATAGCAGCGCCTATGGTTCCTGTTCCATCTATGATTGCAGTAACTGTTGAGAGCGCTTTTGCATTGCCTTGTAATGAGGGGTGTGTCCCCTGTACAGAACAAAAAAAATAATTATCAGGTCAAACATTCAAATTTGCATACTTATTATTATTTGTTTTTGAAATATAAATTCAACGTTGTAAACAGACTTTCAAAGAGGTTGTGAAATTAATAAGAAGGAAATAATACTGGGAACAGATAAGGATGATGCAAAAGGGGTTAGGGAGAGTTAATAAAAATGGCAACATATAGCTGATTGTGATTAAAAAGCTGATTAAAAATGTTTTAATCAGAGTAAAGAAAAAATGCCAAAAGCTAAAGGAAGCTCAAGTATTTTGGACATGCTGTAAGGGGAGACAAACTACAGAAGCTAACTCATTACGGGGAAGGTGAATGGCAGACAGGCTCGTGGCACACCACGGAGGACCTGGCTGACTGTCATCAAAATTAGACGAGTCTCAACCTTAAGAAGTGTGTGAGACATGTGGATGATCGCCACTAATGGAAAAGGATAACTGCACACACTACTCTTGGTAGTTGTGATCTCAGATAATAAAAGGTGACCAGGGAGAGATGACCATGCTGGCAACATTCAGAGCAAGAATTAAAAATCTCCCAGACACTGTGAAAGCTGAGAGCAAAACAAAGTTAAGAAGGCTAGAGAAAGTTATGATGGTTGTTTTGTCTGTATGTGTGAAGGGAGAAGAGATGTTAATAAATAGATGATTGTTTGTTTGGTGAGGTCTAATGACACCACGGCAGCAAAGGTCAAATTGTGCCCGAAAGGTTAGATTATATCAGAGGTAAGAAAAAGTTACAAGAGGAAGTATCTGAGAAAAGGTTGAAAGCCAGTAGACATGAAGCTTAGATCATAAGAGGAAAGTGCAATGGTGTAAAAAAAAAAAAAAATGAAGGGATGGGAAAGAAAGACTAAATATAGTTGTAGAGGGAGGTACTGTATGATGAAGAAAGGAGATAATTTTATCCAGGGAATTTTTCTAAAAAGCTCGGCAATGGAGTTGTGAGGAGTGAAGGAAGCTCTGGGGAGGTTGTACAGGGGAAGTCAATGAGGATATGATAGACATTGAGTGTGCAATGACAGTTATTGCAGAGGAGTGGAAAGAGCTGTTAAGGAGGTGGGTGTGGCCTATCCTAAGACTGGTAGTGTGGGCATTGTCTTTACAAGAGATTGTGGATAGTGGGTTTGGCCAAAATGGTGGGCTGGATATTGTAAAGTTCGTTTCAGCTGCTAAGCTTGCTTTCAACCTCCCCTACCCCCTTTACCAAAACCAATTCTGACATTATAGCTTCCCTTGTTTGTAACCACTGGCAAACTACCAGAGTTTGACATAGAAGTATGAACATTCCTATCATACAATTTTGGGAAAGGGTTGATAAACATTAAGTTAACATAAGCAACTGCAACAGCAGAACATGGTGTTCTTGTGATGTCACAAAGTATTGTACAATTTAGTTATGCTAATTTTGTACCAAAATTTCAAAATGCTACAAAATTGTCAACTTGTAATTGATTTGAACAGGCCTTTTTGCTATTTTGAGTATATTTAAAGCCATTTAGCTCTTTTAAGTTCCTGCAGGTCCAAAACGTGACTAAAATGTTTAGAATTAAGTTTTTCAAAATTAATTTCGTAACTTTCTTTTCGTTTTATATCAGTACAAGTTTGGTTTATATGAATGCTAATACAAAAACTTTTCAATAAAAAAGTCAAATTAAAGAAAATATTGACATAAATATGCAAATTTTAGACAAACTTAGGCCAATTTTGTTTAGTTTGTATTTTTGTTGTGAATGATGATTTTTTTATTTATACATATTTAGATTGTTTGTGAAATTTTCTTTCTAATGATACCAGTCTTATTTTTTTTTCTCAAAGCAAAACCTGCAAAAACAATGAAAATAATTAATCAATGTTGTCATGGTGACTTGGAGAAAGAATTGCATGTTTTTGCTGTGAACTGCAAATATCACATGTGACTTTGGGGTTGCCAGTAAATATGCAACTTGTAATATGTGACATTTAGAATGAGAAGATTATCCTGTACATGTTCTTTTTGGCCACATTCTCCAAACCCCAGAGTACCCCTCCCCTGCTTAGTGATCTCATACCTGCCGTCTGGGCAATGTAATAACTTTGCATAACTAATAACTTTGCATATCTAATAACTTTGCATATCTAATATGGGTTAGCTGGACCATGTGACCCTGGCGACGTCCTATAACTAACATTCACCCAAAGACATTACATAACCATTGTATTCAAATGGGAAAACAAAATCAGGCAAACTAACAATCTGCTTAAAAAATTGGTATATTTGGAACAAATACTTAACAAGTCTACCTTGTAAAAAGTCTTTTCTTACTTTAAAGTATATAGATGTGTGGAGACAACATTAGCCAAATTGCTTTAAAAGCCAAGAAATTCATCAACATCTTTGTAAAAGACACCATTTTGAAATCCCAGGCATCAGTATGCAAATATTTATGCAAAACTGTGATGTATTACAAGGAAACTTGATATTTTTCATTGTCAATTTAAAAGATGCAGCAAATTCCTACCAAAAGTGTCTTCAACATACTTAGAAATCAAATTCTAGCAGGAACAGACTTTCCTATGACTTTCAGTGACTAAAGATTTTGGAAAAATTTCTTTAAAGAATTACATTTATTTTGAGCTGTATGCCAAGAAATCCACCACAAATTGGGCATCAATGAAAAATTGATTGAACTTCTGTCAACCATTTTACCAATATGAACATTGTTGCATGTTCACAGACCTTTAAGAATCAAATTAATCTTAATTAACTTCCTTACAGTTAACCATCAAAATAAACATAACCCTACACCAGAGTTGGAAGTAATCACAAAATTTCCCACGGTTTTGAATAAAGAGGTTAAAAATCTTACAACAAAAAATTGTGACAGAAATAATATTGATGTAGTAAATACATCTTTATATGCTCACATTTTACTACACGTTCCCCCTTTTGCAATCAAATACACTATTCATCGCACAATCACATGAAGGGGGTGATCTTTACAGCAATGAACCCAAACATTATGACTGAAACCTTAACTTTTTTCCACATGTACTGCTACTTATTCAAGAAATACAAATAAATATATTTTTATACAAATTCACCAAAAACTACACAAAATACTGCTTTCAGAAAAAAATTGCCCATCTCCAAAAGTTGGGTCTGTAACTGTGCCGACCTACACCATTCTTATCAGGATCCTGACATCCCAATTCCACATTGCTTTACAAACCACTCTCAGAAGTCACTTACCAGGTCAGCTGATACTGCCGTTGTTATTAGTGCATATGGACCGTTGACAAAGAAGCCGGTTGCCATCATTAGGCCTGTGAAACAAAAAGAAAACACATTAGGAAACAAAAACAAACAACGTCAAATGCATATTGTGTGTTCACAAGATTGCAATAAGTAAGATTAAGTCCTTTTTTTTCATAGAATTCCTTATTTCTTCTCATACTTTTTGAGGTTTTTTGTTGTTTTATTTTGTGAAGGAAACAAGAGATTGTGATATGGGCAATCATAAATCAATATGCTCAATGACATAGCACTTGTTTGATTATATTCCAGTCTTTAATAATAAAAACAAATAATAAAAAATAAAAATTGCATTCTTCAAAAGAAGGCATATTCAAAACTGCTTTTTAACCAGAGCATTACTGATGCAGAAGCTCACACATAAAATTTTGAGTAAAAATTTGATTGTCCAGTGGCTGTGAACTGTTGTCATTACAAGAGAGAGATGTCATGATGAAGGTTATTGATGACAAGTCCCCAGTACTTCACCAAAATAACCTTAAAAATTTAATTCAGGGGTCAAACAAGTCTATCTTATATGAATGAGAGAGGACTTAAAAAGAGACAAAATGGTGAAGAAAGCATTCAAAAATCTTATTTTGTTAAGGAGGTTTTTTAGTTTAAAGTTTGGTATCATTTGTATAGAAACGACTGAAATCAGACTTGTTGTGATGTCATACCATCATATTCCTCAAAGTCTTGATGTAGTATATCATATGTTGTCCTGCGATTCTGTGGCTTAAAAACCATGGGACATGTCAAGAAAGTAGTAAAACTTAATCTAGGAAGGGTATTTATAATGTACCACCTGAAGAAAGTTTGAAGAAAAGTACTTTAAATAGTGACAAAATTGAATAAACTTTCATTAAAATACATAAAGACTGAGGAATCTGAGGCTGTGACATCACAACTAATCTGATTTCAGTTGTTTCTAAAAAGTAATACCAAAACTTTAAACTTAAATATCTCTTTAACGGTAAAAGATTTTTGAATGCTTTCTTCACTATTTTGTTTCTTTTGAAATCCTCTGTCATAGAAGATGAACATGCTTGACCACTGAACTAACCCTTTAAACAAAGATATTCAAGTGAAAGCAACTTATTGGCGTAGAAGTAAATTGAATGTGCAGCAGAGCAATCTAGATTATTAAAGTATTCCAATGCCTCTTTAGTGCCCCATAGCATTAGTGTTAGAACAAAATGCATTGTGATGTTATCCAAAAAAGCAAGAAAATGGCACAAACTTTATCTATGCCAAAAATCACAAAATAGAACCCTTTTAGATCTAGAGGTTTTAGCAGTTGCAGTTTGTGATTTACAGCTAGATCCCAACTCATGTCTTTCACATTAGCTTTCCAGTGCATACGATCATCTGCACCATAACAGTAAACTTACCTATCTGAGCGGCAAAACTGACACCTCCGAGAAGATTATAAATATAAACCTGTGGGGATTAGAAAGTAAAAAAAAAAAGATACTGAAAAAACTTTAAAATTTACACAGATAATTCTTTAAACAAAAAGACTTCCGTGGCAGTGCGATAAAGCTTTCAGCTTTCCAATCTAGTGTCCTGGGTTCAAATCCCGGTGGGTCTCTAACCAGTGCTCCACGACTGGTTAATAAAACGGCCATGGGCGTCCTAATGTAAATACTCCATTGGAGGTCTGTTGGGACTTTATAAACCTTGCTAAAACCAAACTAAGTATATTACTTGAAAACTAAATTGATTTTTTTTTTTTCTTTCGTTGTTCTTTATTTATATGTTTGGTCTTGTAGAACATGCAAAATAATGAGTTGGCGATTCATGGTCCGTATTCCAGCCTACACACTGTGGAGGTTCAATAGGTCTTTTCAAACCAATTTTAGCAGAACATGATTACTTCAGTACTTCGAACAACCAACTGCTGGGGGAATTTTCCTTTATTCTCCAAGCAATCAGCTTTAGTGGCTGAAGGTAAATTTGTAGGCAACAATTTGTGCGCATATTACTTTCATGTAAAACACATGCACGATGACCATTTTAAAAGCACTTTTTTTAATATGCTTAGTCTCATACTGTATGCAAATTGTGCAGACGGCCAAGTTTCTACCACTTTTTGATTGGTAGATATGATTCCCCCCAGTATAAGATTTGTTGAATTAAAGAGAAAGATTCCCCCCTGGACCCAACATGACATGGAAATTACACAACAAATGAAGTAGGCAATTATTATTATTATTTTTTTTTTATTGCATGTGTAAAATAAAACAAAATGTGATGTTTTGAAATAAGAGCTAGACAGCTTAAAGGCTACACATCGTGGAAATGTGGATACAAAATACACAGTACAATCAAGTATTTCTGATTGGCTGAAATATTCACAAAATCACCAACAAGCCAATCATTTACCGCTGTAGTAGTGACGTTTCTGGCATGCATATGATTTATTGTTGCGGTGTCTATTCAATTCTTGAGACAAGATTCCCTCTTTGATTGAAGGATTAGTTCAGGGGTCAAGCAAACCCATCCTACATAAAAAAAAGGACTTTAAAAGAAACAAAATAGTGAAGAAAACAATAAAATAAAAAAAATTCCCAAGGAGATTTCTAAGTTTAAAGTGTCTTATCTGTGTAGATATGACTGGTGCAGTAAGTCTACTGTGGAAACTTGGCATCTTCATCCTCACATTTTTAACAATTGTTTATGTATTTTGAATAAAATTTATTTAATTTTTTCACTATTTAAATTATTTTTCCTCAAAATTTCTTCAAATGGTACATTATAAATACCCTTACTAGATTTAGTTTTACAACTGTTCTTACATATCCCATGGTTTTTAAGCCTCAAAATCGCAGGACAAAATATGATAGAATACATAAAGACTGAGAAATCTGAGGTTATGACATCACAACTAGTCTGATTTAAGTTATTTCGACTCAGATGATACCAACCTTTACACTTAAATATCTCCTTTAATGGAATAAGATTCTTTGACGCTTTCTTCACCATTCTGAAGTCCTTTTTATATAAGATTGCTTGACCCCTAAACTAATCCTTATAAGTGCATGAAATACTATCTCCTGTACATAACTTGTTACTTTAAATCTGAAATCTGAAAGAGACGAAGCTACACTATTTCGTGCTGTGAAATCGTCTACCAACCTCTGCTCTAGTACTTACAAGCGGGGCAGCTGCGATGAGAGTAAGGAATGAGATGATACCACTTGACCCCGTCAAGTCTGCCATAAGCCCAGCTAAGATGCCTCCCAAAATTCCGCCAAAGTCAAAGAGCGTGGATAGGTTTGCAGCTTGACCATCTGTTATTTGTGGCTTCACTACAACAAAAAAATACCAGTTTTTGTTTCCTTGAAAATTTTCTCCCTTTAAAGTGATATAAACTATTTGTGTATGTGAGTGGATGAAAAGAGCGAAAAGACACAAATGGCACAAAGTAAAAAGAACTGAGTAAGGGTCACATGTTATAACTAGCACTTTACTAAGCCTCTCGGTTCTAGAGTTACTAATTTGACTTGATGAAACACGGTCTAGAGGTGAGGTAACGGATACAGGTGAATATTGCATGAGCATTGGCTCGAAAGCATAAACTATACTTACTTGTCTGTTCCAAATAGTATGGTAGCCAGAAAAGGAATGTGTAGCTAACAAGCTTGGCAAAGAAGAGACACATAGAAAACTCTATCACACCCTGCAAATAACAAGCGTTTATATTAGTTTATATCTTTTCCCTGAAAAGCCTACTTTCTACAATCCCAAAATAGCACCAAGATGTACTGCTCCTTTGACATTAATTTCCTAAAATCAAATCAGTAAATTCTTTTCTTTGCACTGTTGTTTTATAATAGTAAACCTACTTTGTTGTTCCTTTTTGTAAAAAGAATAGTCATGCATATTTTCATTTATACAGTAGAAACCAACAGGTTATCATCCTAATATATCAGGTCTTAATTCGATTTTTCCACAGCTATGCAGACAGATATGCCGAACATCAAAGTGGAAGCATTTTGTCTGCAGCTCCAATTCCTCATTCAGCTGTTGAGAAAAATTACAATGGTTGAATGGCGGAACACCATCATTCGGAGGGGAGGTTAAGCTGATGGTCCCAATGGCAGGAGAGTCACCCCTGCCTGGTTCTCTGAACACTATTCGAGAGGAGAAGCATGAAAACGCAGTGTTCATTCACTTTCCCTTTCAAATACTAAGTTCATGTGCGCACATAGGCAGCCGGAGAAATAGTCTGTTAGTTGTAGAGCGCATTTTAATACTTCTTTAAACTAGAAAATGCGCCACATCAATTGCATTTAGGGGTTATTTCATTCAAAGATTCCAATAAAGTGTTGAAACGTGAACTGGCATGTTAAAGGACTATGGACAGCTAGAGGCAACATGGGCTTAATTGGTTTAAATATGATCTAAACTATTAAAACAGCAAAATATTCCATTAAAATTAGTTAAAAATGGACCAATTTACAGCATTTCTAATTCTTAGCTGTAATTGTGCAATAATGTGTGACATCAATGGGGGAAGGATCCTTCATCACCTTTTGTAAACCTTTGTTTGTTTGGTAAGAATTTAACGGCACCACAACAGCAAGGGTCAAATTGTGCGTGAGAGGTTAGATCATTCCAGAGGTAGGAAAAAGAGTAGACAGGGGGAGATTGAGAGAAATACGAGAACTAAAAGCCAGAAAGCTGGGATCGAGAGAGGTGTATGGATGAAAAAATAATGTAGAAAGAGCGGAGGTGGGGAAGGAGGACTAAATATGGTTGTGGAGGGAAGCATGATGTTTTTCATTCCTCTGTCAATGTTGTCTGAAATATAGCATTGGACTTCAGGCAAATATTTTCAAAACTTGGTCATACCTCAAATCATCATATATCTAGAACAGATTCTGAAATTCACAAGTATCTGATTTTCAAGAACAAAATTTCAAGAATAAATTCTGCACAAATTAACAAATCTTGAAACTTTGCTTAGTCATAACTTGAAAATTAAATAAGCTTTATACAAATTGTAAAGACTTGTTTACTCAGAATTCCATGCTCATTCATATATTTTCAAGCCCTTTTTAAGTCTATTTTCACTGTTTGATATCATAACTGCAAATTTCTAATACAATTTTTCATGTATTTCTTTGAAAATTTTCCTTTTTATTAAAAATATATGATACATGAACAGATGGACCTAACATGTTCTTGTAAAGTGCATGTTATACCATATCTCGGTCATTAAACAAAAATGTTTCTAGTAGTTTATTAGAAACAGGTAATCATTCTTCAAAGAAATACATAAAACTTGTGCAGCTATGACGTCACACTTTTGAAGAATACTTACAGGTATAAGCAGAGCTCTCCATAGCGATATCGCTGGTTGCTCTCCAATTGGTTTCTCAGCTACCTGTTTAAAAACAAATACAATTTTAAAAGATCTATCAGGAAAAAATGTTTTTTATCATAATGATGTTCCATGTGATTTAAGGATGAATTCAGGTCAAGCAAGTCTTATCTTATATGAAAGAGGACCACAAAATCGTAGGACAAAATATTATAGAATACATAAAGACTTTGAGGAATCTAAGGCTATGACATCACACTAGTCTGATTTCAGTCGTTTCTACACAAATGATACCAAACTTTAAACTTAGATATCTTCTTAACAGAATAAGATTTTTGAATGTTTTCTTTACCATATTGTTTCTTTTGAAGTCCTCTTTCACATAAGATAAACATGCTTTACCACTGACAAACCCCCAATCTAGCAAATTCTACCAAGAAAAGACTTTCCCATCATTTTCCATAAGTGAGAATTAGGATTTTTTTTTACAAAGATTGTGATGAAGATTTTGAGCTGTATGCCTGGTCATACATCACAAATTTCACATATATTAAAAATCGATTTAACTTTGATTAGCTATTACTCAAAATTTAGGTGTTATTTTCAAAATTTAAAATCCAGACCCCAGCTTCGCTGTTTTACAGGGAGGGGGGGAGGGGGCGCCCTGCCCCCCTAAGGGTCCACCCTGCCTCTCCTAAGAAATTTTTATTTTTTAGATTTAATTTTTTTTTAATAATAATCTTAATTAACCTCATAAATGAAAAACCTTAAAAGGATACAGAACACAGGATAATAGCACAGTAAGCAATTGTCCTGTTTGGATCATGAATGGTCATTATCAATATCAGTCAGAATAGTTTCATTCTGAGGTAAGATTATAGCTAAAATCCCAGAGCTTCTTCACCATGGGATTGAGCCCCAGGACTCCATGCCAAAAAGACGCAGCGCTTTGCATGCACATTAATGTGCCCCTCAACAAGTCTAGCACCCTGCCTCTTTTTTAATCAAGCTAGCAGTTTGAAACCTAAACCAAAAGGTTTTGTGGTTCCAATGCTTTATTTATGCTGATTGCTTTTGTATTTACTGTTATGTCACTGCATATTACAAAATATTTCACATGACATGAATCGTTCTTGAGTTATCCTGTTTACAAGCAGGGTTCTAGCTAGACAAGTTTTGAGTGCCGGGCTCCAGTGATAATCAATGGCATGCCCAGGATAACTGTTTAAATTTAGTCTACTCCTATTGATAAATTGTCAAAGAAAAATTACTATTATTTTGTTTTTTTTCTCGGAAACTCTTCTCTCAATTCCCATTGTTATCTATCTTGCCAAAACTTTTCACCGCTTTTATTTTTGTCCCAGTATTGTTCAACGAAAGCCATACATTATTATAATCATTTGCAAATTAACTAGCAGCACATGTTCCTATGAACTATGCAAAGACTTTTGTCAATATCAACTCCCCCACAAATCCAAAGAATATAGATCAGTCCGTTATAATGTTAAGTGCATATGGGGTTTATAACAAATGTGATTGTTACTTACATTGGGCCTGGTCTATAAGCACACCTTGGGCCCTTGAGGGTGTAATATTTACTTTGTTAAAGTTTGTTTGTATGGTAAGTGACGAGCTTGGCAAGCTGCCAGCAATGATTCACAAGGATCAAAACGTGAACCTGAACTGTGTGCATGTGAGTATGTTTATGTGTGACATGTATGGGTGATTATATAATAATATGTATGTTCAATTGCGTTAAATTCCTATAAAGTTCAGCTGTTTTGATCGGAATTTATTGTGCATAATGTATGTTATGTTATGTGTGTAATTATTGGATGACCTAAATAGAGCGAGAATAAAAGGAGATCTGTTTAAACACTTAATTCGGTGAATTGAACTTTTGAGCACCAGGCAAAAGAGTAAATCTTAGAGCTGAGTGTCGGGGGGAATTCCGAGTCCTGAGCGGGCCCGCCCAGTGCCGCCCACCATAGCTAGAAGCCTGTTTACAAGCTCTTTTCAGCAAAATCATATTAAGACCCGCCCACTAAGCATATTGATGAAATTCAGTGTTTTATCAAATGAACACGTACAAACTAACAAACTTCATAATTCATAAATATGAAACAAAACAGACATGTGATTGTTAAAATATGAGCATTTTATGATTTTTACAGTAAGCACTGCCTACTCATTAAGATGCATGACATCAACACCAAAAACAATAGTGCACTTCCACAGACCATGTACCACACATGGCATGAATCCAGTTTGTCCTTTTTGAGATACCATGTTTACAAGGTCTTTTTAGCAAACCATATTAAGCCCTGCCTACTATGCATATTATTAGATTCAATGCTTTTATACAATGAGCGCATACACACTAGCTAACAACATAATTATACGAATATGAAACAAATAATTAAAGTGATGATGTATAATTTTCCTAAATATGAAACAAAACAGACATGCAATTTTTTAAATATGAGCATTCCAAGAATTTCACATTAAGCCCCACCAATTTATTAACATGCATGACATCATCACCAAAAACAATTAGGCGCATCTACAGATCATGGGCTATCTGTGTACCACATATAACATGAATCCAGCTTACTGTTCTTGAGATAATAATAAATTATAATATTCTTTTAATACTTTTTTACCTGCTACATGTCCATAGACCTTTAACCCTCACTCTACCATGCGGCAATATTATCGCCATTTTGTGAGCCCCATCTTTGACCCGCCTCCCAAGCACGTTTTCAAAAAAGTGCTGGCAGAGTAAGGTTTAATAAACCCGCAACAAGTGCACCAGCTTAAAAGTATATGCAGCATGATCCCGGTGGGCGGCCCACTGGGTCACTGAAGTGAAACGAGCCCAACTCTGCTGCTCGGAAGACAGAGGACCCTTCAATAATCAGCCTGTGTTTAACCAATACTCTACCATGCAGTGATATTATCTCTGTTTTAGGCGCCCCGTCTTTGACCCCGCCTCCTAAGCACATTTTCAAAAAAGTGCTGGTAGATTTAAGGTTAATCAAAGTACAAATAAAAAAGCAAAACAAGCTACGGAAATGTTGGAGAAAAAGAAAATGTAAAGAGTTATACCTGTACTTCCTTTGGTTCAGTGCAGTTCACATCTGCGGGGTCTACAAGAAAACAATAAACTTGATCAATTAAGGTTTATGGACAGGTAGAGATTTGTAGCATGCACAAAAGTGATGATATATAAACAGGAATATAGCTAAAAATCTTTCATGTATTAACAAAAGTGATGATATATGAACAGCAATACAGCTAAAATTCTTTCATGTATTAACATAAGTGATAATATATGAACAGGAATACAACTAAAATTCTTTCATGTAGTTCTTTATATTTCTTTCCCAAATTTCAAACATCAAAGCTGTGTTCACTGCTAAATCTGGATCAAGGTAATAATAAACTCCAATTTTCTGTTCACTGTATGTAACTTCTTTCATTCATATATTTGGCAAAAGGACCGAAAAACAATTAGTTAGCATGTGTCCCATTCTGATTCTAATTAGTACTGTACCTAAGTTTCAAAATTGTGTAAAATGGTCAATTTGTAAGTGATTTTGATGGGATTTTTTGCTGTTTTCATGGTTTTCAGTACATTTGTAACCATTTCAGCTGTTCATGCTGTTGCTGTGTGTCCATTCAGGTTGTGACGGTTATCCGTTTAACTGCCCATTTGTTCTATTATCCGTTTAGGAAATCAAGTTCTGTGTATAAAACGAATGTTATCTTAATCTTTATGTTTTTTTAAAAGTTTGAATAAATTCACGAAACCATCTAAACCAACCTTTTTATTCTTGTGTCAACCTCTTTACCAACTAAGTTATTGCCTTCATATTTTAACCAGGGTCCAAATGTGTGACACTACACATTTCCACAGTACCTGGGATCGGATGGAAAGCAGCTTGCTTGCGCTCATAAGAAAGGCCCAGGCTAATGCTCATTAACATAACCTGTCAACTGCACACACAAGAAATTTCCACCCATAACCATTCACTAACAAATCACAGTACATTTTTCCTAACCACTGACCGGCCCCATGCAAATCTTTCGCTCACAGCCATGCTGTAACTCCTAATAAGGTCATAGGGATACTGTACTAACATGTTTTACATTCCACGTGGAAGAATCATAAGAGTTGGCCACATAATATTCCTGGGAAATCCCACGTTAAATTCGAACTGCGCATGTCTTAGACACCTCTGGATATCTCAAGCGTGAGGTATTGCGGACTTGCTGTGTGTGAAGATGTGCAGTGTATTTTATGGCAGTTTTGGCCCACTTAACTGCTTAACTTTGTTGACAGTGCTTGGATTATTATCGGGATTATTAAAAATACTGTTTTGTTTTAAATTATTTTGCAGGATTGCTTACAATATGTTCCTTACATATTTTCTTCAATGAAAAACTAGGTTTGTTAGTGTGCAGTAGTGTAATTTTTGTGGTTGTTTTCATTCTCTTGAAGACATTCCATCATGTGTAATGAAAATGATTGAGCCCCGGTAATGTGTTTCCCTTTCCATTAGTACCATTTATTTTCCATGAACTTTTGTCTTGCATTTATCAGTTAGGATATAAATTTACCTCTCGTTTCCACTCGTTTATAGTATTTTACATGAAAACGTAATCCATCCCCAAAAAGGCAGTAGGGTTGCAAGTTTCAATGAGGGAATGACCGATACATGCATAATGTGAGTGATTACGCACATTAACAGTATGGAATATTTTGTCACTAGATAATTACGTCATCATTTACGGGTAATCGATTAACCGAATGTAATGGTGACGAGTGTACGTTTATAAAAAAAGTGCTGACCGTCACAACCTTAGTGTCCATTTATCACTGACAAAACAAATATCCCTCTGGCCAATCAAGCATGTGCATTCTGAATGTTAGAGGACAGACCAAGAAAGAAATTGTTGTGAAACCACTTTTAACACCTCACCCCAATTC
The DNA here is from genome assembly GCA_020152595.1 of Chiridota heheva. NCBI lineage: Eukaryota > Metazoa > Echinodermata > Holothuroidea > Apodida > Chiridotidae > Chiridota > Chiridota heheva. The sequence goes on from JAIGNY010001174.1 coordinate 1,175,211, forward strand.
ACGTTTAACAATCAGATACAAATTTTACATAAGGTCGGTAACAAATTCAGTGTGACACTTTCACATTTTCCAAAATATAAATATATATGTATTTTTTTACTTTTAATTTTTTTCATAAAAACTTTTGAGTAAATTAGCAAATGGGCAAACCATGTTTAAAAAAAAATAAAAATTGTCATCTCACTCTCTGCCTCACATACCAAGCCACACCCTTAAGGAGGTAAGTAAGAAATGAAAAAAAAATCTTAAATTTTGAAACATAAAAATGCACATGTATAAGCACTACACCCTATCCAAAAAATTGAAGAAAAATCACTATTCCATTACCCCAAAATCGTAGTGCTTGAGTGTGGGGGTACAATGGAAAGATCTATATTTGTATATACGATCATTGATGTGTAAGTTCATTTCTAGTGAATGCACTTGCATCTATATTAGTCTACTGTTGTTCTATTAAACCATTCACATATCTTGTTGATTTTCCATTACATTTTTTTATTTTTTTATTTGTTTTCTTTAAAGTACCCAAAAATCCAGAATTCTGAGAAAATCCGAAAGGTGTACATCCCTGCACCCTACATACCATCACCATATGCCACCCACCCTACATCTATACCCTGTCCCATCATCAATCCCACCCTTCATCTCATATGCCATTCTATTTTATAACCCACCATATTCCCAATGTGTGATTCAATTCATCATCCCATATGCCATACCACCCAGTCACATGCTTGACAAAAAAAATCAAACTCCAAGTTTTATAGGTTTAAATTCCTACGAGGTAAGTAATGCTTTGACTTCCTTTAATTTCTTGCATGTTTCAGCTAATCCTCAAGTGACACACGGTAACAGTTTGAAGTTGAGCAAAGAGTTTTCATGGATTGATATCCGGCATGTCAGGTTTTTGCAAAAAGTTGATAAATGAGTGAGTGGAATGGTTTGCCTGAATAGAGCTCACGGATTGACATCCGGCATGTCAGCTTTTTGCAAAGAGTTGATAAATGAGTGGAATGGTTTGCCTTAATTGGTGGTTAGCTCCAATTCTATTTACATTTTTAAAGTCAACATTAAAAAGTTCTTTATCAATTCAGTGGGTGTCTTTGATATTGTGTATTTTTCTTTTGTGGTTGTGGTGGTAGTGATAGTTTGGGATTTTTATGAGGTGCCTGACCCTCCTCATCCCGCCACCTTCTTATGTTATGTAGATATACTTGATGAAATAATGCTGACTGCTATTAATGGAGTTGAGTAAACACAAACAATTACTGAGAGGAGTTTACTTACATACTACTAGAAAAAGAAAGACGATTACAGCCATTACTGATATAATGATCCCTGGAACAACAAAAGACCAACCCCACGCTGTGTCGACAAAAGCACCCGCCACGACGGAACCCAGTATGTTTCCAACGCTAGTGTGGCTGTTCCATACACCCATGATAAAACCCCGTCTGAATGCAAGAATATAAAAAACAAACATTATATATCAGTAGTAACGTAATACATTATATATCAATTGTAACGTAATACACTATATATCAGTTGTAACGTAATACATTATATATCAATTGTAACGTAAGACATTGTATATCAGTTGTAGCATAATATATTATATATTAGTTGTAGCCTTATACATCATTTGTAGCAAAATACATTATATATCAGTTGTAGCATAATACATCAGTTGTAGCCTAATACATCAGTTGTAGCATAATACATTATATATCAGTTGTAGCGTAATACATTATATATCAGTTGTAGCATAACACATTATATATCAGTTGTAGCATAATACATTATATATCAATTGTAGCATAATACATTATATATTAGTTGTAGCATAATTCATTATATACAGTATCAGTTGTAGCATAATACATTATATATCAATTGTAGCATAATACATTATATATCAGTTGTAGCATAATACATTATATATCAATTGTAGCATAATACATTATATATTAGTTGTAGCATAATACATTATATACAGTATCAGTTGTAGCATAATACATTATATATCAGTTGTAGCATGATATATTATATATCAGTTGTAGCATAATACATTACATGTATATGTCAGTGGTAGATTAATACATTATATATCAGTTGTAGCATAATAAATTACATATCACATACTTCATATTAGTATGCCAATTACATACCTCACATTAGTATGTCCATTACATACCTCACATTAGTATGTCCATTACATACCTCACATTAGTATGTCCATTACATACCTCACATTAGTATGCCCATTACATACCTCACATTAGTATGCCCATTACATACCTCACATTAGTATGCCCATAACATACAGTACCTTACATTAGTATACCCATTACATAAGATCAGTACACTTTCAAGCAGAATTTTGTTTGACCAAGGAAAGTTGTTGTTTTTTAATCATCATTTTCAGTTCACTTGTACATATTTATAGAGCACGTTTTGCTAAGGCTTTGAAGCACTGAAACTTGGTATGCCATCACAAACAGAAACCTTTCTTATGTCCCTGGGAATTTCTTCTTCTTCTTATATATGACTATTTGCACAAGCTACAGTACCGCCCGCAATAAATTGGTCATGGCAACGTGGAATATCGCGATGCCTCGTTAGTGACGTTAAAAAAAATTGACAAAAAAAACATACCCCAAAAGTCAAAGCATGACAATTCACGATAACCACGTATGCCACGCAGCAATGATTTGCATAATATTCATTGTGACAGTTGCATGGCGGCCGTGGCGGCATGAAAAATGTTGAAAGGTTAGGTCGAAAATCATAACATTGGTAATAACTTTAATATTACCGACGACGAGGCGTTGGAGTTTCGCAAGATTTGTTGCATGCAAATACTTTAAACCTTCAGATCAATAGCGTGTGAAATACACAATGGTCCATGCCGTTACTTGCTTTTTTAACTTGAAGCTTATTTTCATAAACTTTGAAGTATATCATTTCCTTAAAACTTTGTCATTCTTTTTCTGAATTTTTCTATGAATGTGCCTTTAGTTTTTCTCCAAACATTAATCTCCGGAAAGAATGTTTAGATAATGAGAACAGTTTTATTTTATGTAGCCTATTTTTAAACACGGCACACGCAACGGCCATTAACTAAAATGCTATCACATGATGAATTGCGAGACTGAAATATTTTAATTTGCCATGGCGCGGCGGCTTACAAACCATCTTCCTGCACGCTCTAGACAGCATAGTCACATAGGCCTACATTATATTTGTTTGTCCTTGTGCCGATGAAAGTGAAAAATAAATTTAAAAAAATCTTTTTTATAATAATGTTGAAGATTTTGGCCCGTGGTTTAAATTTCAAAGGTGACCTATAAAATTCACAGAAATACAAATTCCCAACCCGATCTATTTTGAGAGTAACAAAAAATATGTACTTACTCATTTAGTGGAATTCTAAACTGAAATGCACAACTTTATTTACAATGTAATCCGATTATTAGTTATTTTGAACTTAAACGTACTCCATTTTTATGTTCCACGAGCTAAATATATTCCACAATAAATTACACCATTTAAATCAAGCTTTTTTAAATCCAAGATAATAAAAAAATATTAAAAAACAGGTCAATGTTTCACGAAGCTCCACAGTATTTTGCTGAAAACAGTAGCCACAAATATATGATGATGAATAACTTTTCTTAAGAACTGTCGGCACTGATTTGCGCCCACCGTGAACGGTTTGTGAATTGTATGGGTCCAAATGTGATTTAAATACTTTAACAACAGTTCACAGAACTTTGCTGCAACTTTGTAGGAACTTGAAGGGAGGGGGGGGGGGAGGGAACTTGGTGAAAGTGTATAATTACTGTCGTCGTATGCTCTGCTTTTTCTGCGGTGTTAGTACATTTTACCTCTCAGTTTACCCGGAGCTGGGTTTTTTTTTCTTCAATTAAATGTTTGTGCATGGGTCATTTTAAAATTTATTTGGTGATATGTCAGTGATATCTTGTTTTGATTATTTCTTAAAAAGTTACGTGACTCTTTTTGTTTGTATTATTATTTGGATTAAACTCCACACTACTCTGTAAGTTTATCTTTATTTCTTATTGTTCAATTGAGTTGGGCCCCTATAAATTATTGTCACATTTATGAAAGAAATTAAAGCTTAATGTGGACGTCATTTTCAAATTGAATAATGTGGACCAGGATAATTTGTCTTACAAACTGTTTTGTTTGGAAATAGAAAAAAAATGTTGATGCCTATATCTAAATTAAATAAGTAGTGAATGGACGTGTAGGAACGTCCGCCACATCAAGCGGGGTGCTACATTGAAAGGACCACATGTCTTTAAGCCCAGGCGCGGACTAGTTTATTTCACCTTTATATATATTTTGGATGAATCTGAACATTTACTATTGGCGTTTACAATTCCAGAACTTTAAGTCATTTACGAAGAATTTTAAATTCGGAAGATCACTGCAATAATTATTTATTATTCATGATGTTTTGTTTTTTCTTTATTTGAAGGTCTGGTATCAGAAGCTCAAGAAATTGGGTTCGGCTGCGAGGAAATTGAAATAAATCACACAATTTTAAGAGTGTCATTTCGTCTACTTCGTAGTTCGCTCGTACCCTTCTTGGTTTTTATCTCTTTAAGTCGCTAGTTTTCTGAAGGAAAAAAAAAAATCCATACCCCTCTAGTCGATAGTAGAAACTGATTTTAAATATTTGGCGTTAAAGATTAGGTTACAAAGAAGTCTGATCTGTACCATGTGTAAATTGCACCTTTTTCGTGATTTAATATACGCACAGCAAAATGGACTTGCTATATTATCACGTCCCATTTTAGTGATGTAAACATATACTTCTGGTATTTTTTTGCATTATAATCAAACGGTAGCACAACGAAAGTTGCAGTGCTACAGTGGGCCGATAACATTTTTTTTTTTGATTAGATTATCAAATGGGTGAATCGAATAAGCACAAACTGACAAAGTCGTTGCCCATTCCGTGATTTGTGCACTTGTTTATGTAAATATTTCGCCCGCCACAGTGGTCACGATAGATTCATGATAGAGTTGCATCAATTATCTCGTTAATTAGCTACTGCTACGGCACAGAATTTAGAACGAAATAGCGGCTATTTGAAGCTGATTTCTAACGTGACTAACGTGGTGTCACGATATTTCACATTGCCACGACCAATTTATTACAGGCGCAGTACTGTATGTCTCGAAGACCCAACATTTAACTTGACTCGCTTTACATACACCGACAACAATAACCATCACCACAAATTAAACACTTCTTCATTGGGCATGACTGAAGCCACACGCAACATGTCATCAAAAATGTTCTATCAATATTTGAAATACTTGTTGACAAAGACAATAATACACAAACAAAAATAACTAACTAACCATTATTCAACTTCTTTAGTGGACCTGAAAAGGTTATCAAAAGGGGGAGAGGGGGGATATTTGAAATACTTGTTGACAAAGACAATAATACACAAACAAAAATGAATAACTAACCGTCATTCAACTTCTTTAGTGGACCTGATTTTTTTGCTGGGGATTTTTAAAAAAGGGAGGATTTCTTTTTGGAAAAAAAAAAAAGGCCAAAAATTTCACCTCCCAAAAAGAAGTTAAAATTGGCTGGAAAATGCCAAGGCATTTTTTCAGCCATTTTTTTTGGGCAGGAATTCCCCCACCCCTCTTCAATTATTTTTGAGGGGGAATTTGATACTATGTGTGGGAAGCCTGCAATCAGGCACCAATGTGAACACTGCAGCCCAATCTATTCCAAATAATCCAATAAGTTTTGCATCTCACTTACCTTCCCTTCCCAAACCAATTTGCAACAACCGCCACCACACTTGGCCATCCGGTGGCTTGAAACAGTCCTCCGATAATCTGCATGAAATGAAATTTGTAATCAAATTCATAGAAACAAAAAACGCTGGTTGGTGAAGTTTAACTGCATCAGTGACATGGTCAAAACATGCTAGAGAGGTTCAATTAGATCAGTGGAGGAGAAAAGAGTGAGAGAAGGTAGTGATAGGGGTAGGATCGTAGACAGGTGTAAGGGGGAGGGGCCGGTCAGACGTCTGTTGTTGATGTGATGCAGGAAGGATAATTTTTCATTTATTTTTATTGAAAGAGCTCGGTGATGGAAGCAGAGGGATTGAGACGGGTCCTGTGGAGGGTCTTGAGGGGGAAGTCTATAAGAATGTGTCTGTGGCACCAGTGTTTCAAGTGTTCATGGCAATTAACAAAACTGTGGCAAATACAAAACTAAGATTCCTGCATATTATCAAATAAAGGAAAAAAAAGACGTCCTATACAATGTACTTTCCACATATTGGTCTGACGTATGTTAAGAGTACTAACCATCTCCAACCACCTAGTTACAAAAGTTTTGTTGAAGCACTCATAAAACTTACTTGTTGAAAATGTGATGCAATTATCAAAAATAATTTGTTTAAATTTAGTTATGTAATCTTGTATTGTAAGCTTCTTCTTTGAAAATTTGTTCCTATCAGTTTTCCTAACATGACCAGCATACATAGTCTACTTCAGAAGTGCGATGTCTTGTTCCTTCACTCTCTTCCAAAACATGTCTTCATATCCCTGTTTTACTGTCCACTACAATATTCAATGGCTGCAAGGTACAAATTATTTTTTTGAATACCTCAATTGACGTAATAGGCGCTCGTGGCACTTATGAAAAGAATTGCACCACTTTTTAGGCCTGAGGTTTCCTTATAATTAGCACTTATGCTATGGAGTCACGTACAAGAAATTATGTTATCAGTAAACAAAGTAGTTTTGGTGGGCGCTTATTAGGACAGGGCGCTTATTAGGACAGGGCGCTTATTAGGACAGGGCGCTCATTAGGACGGGGCGCTCATTAGGACGGGGCGCTCATTAGGACGGGGCGCTCATTAGGACGGGCGCTCATTAGGGACGGGCGCTCATTAGGACGGGCGCTATTAGGACGGGCGCTCATTAGGACGGGCGCTCATTAGGACGGGCGCTCATTAGTACGGGCGCTCATTAGGACGGGCGCTCATTAGACGGGCGCTCATTAGGACGGGCGCTCATTGGGTACGGGCGCTATTAGACGGGCGCTCATTAGACGGGCGCTATTAGGACGGGCGCTCATTAGGACGGGCGCTCATTAGAGGGGGCGCTCATTAGGACGGGGCGCTCATTAGGACGGGGCGCTCATTAGGACGGGGCGCTCATTAGGACGGGGCGCTCATTAGGACGGGGCGCTCATTAGGACGGGGCGCTCATTAGGACGGGGCGCTCATTAGGACGGGCCGCTCATTAGGACGGGACGCTCATTAGGACGGGACGCTCATTAGGACGGGGCGCTCATTAGGAGGGGGCGCTCATTAGGACGGGGCGCTGATTAGGACGGGGCGCTCATTAGGATGGCGCGCTTATTAGGACAGAGCGAATAATATATAAAATATGGTATGCTTTCTGAGGGAGGTGTGGCTGTGATGTTACTACTAGCTTGTCATTTCTACAATTACATGTACTTACTGTATTAGAACTTAAGCCTTCAATCTTTAGCGTGTTCCAAACGTGACTGCAATTATTATTATTTATCTTTTTAAATCAATTTTCATAACTAAAATTCAAAAAAAAAAAAAAATCAACATAAGTTTGCAAATTTCAGGCAACAATTTTTTTTAAGCTTCTTTTGAGCTTGTAATTTTTCTTGTGAATAATGAAAATAGAGGTTTTTTTTAAATAATTAGATTGTTTGTGAAATTTCCTTTCCATTGATACCAGGTCTAAATGTTTTTCTCTCTCAAAGAAAAACATGCAAAAACAATGAATATAAAAAAGAAATAATCACCCCTGTAATTACTCACAAAAATTAAAGCTGTGTTTCCAGTTCGGTTGGAAAAAATCCAGTCATATTTTAAATCGCGTGAGTCTTTAAGGGTTAAAGCCTATTAGAGAATCTCTAAAAGGAAATGATTTTTTAACACTGTTCTGTATATTGTTCTCAATCTTATAAGATGAACATGATTGACCTCTGAACTTGTCCTTAAACAAATTATTTTTTTACAGAATTATGCCAGAAGTTGGCACACTGATGGAAAAGCCACTGCAATTCATAGAGATCTTTTACATAAAACAAACATGTATAGCTATATAGTTATTTATCCAGACTCTTACCTGTATAATAAGAAAGAATGCAAAGGAATGTATGTTGTAAAAGTATGCCATGCCAACAGCAGCAGTGAAAACTCCGCTGAGCAACATTCCACCAGTCAGGAAATATCGCAGGTCCATTCGCTCAGCTATATGACCACTGAAAATAATGAAGTACATGATAATGTGAATAAAAGTAATAATGATAAATTACATGTCATATGTAAAGATTTTGTATACAAGGATAAGATTTACAAATCAACCTGATAGTGCCTTGTCCACCTGCCACTGATCATGTATTTTGTCCACCCACGAATGATTTTTACAGGCACTGACCACTGCATTTTGTCCACCAGGTACATGATCATTCACTGCATTTTGTCCACCAGGTACATGACCACTGCATTTTGTCCATCAGGTACATGACCACTGCATTTTGTCCACCAAGTACATGACCACTGCATTTTGTCCACCAGGTACATGACCACTGCATTTTGTCCACCAGGTATATGACCACTGCATTTTGTTAACCAGGTACATGACCACTGCATTTTGTCCACCAGGTACATGACCACTGCATTTTGTCCACCAGGTACATGACCACTGCATTTTGTTCACCAGGTACATGACCACTGCATTTTGTTCACCAGGTACATGACCACTGCATTTTGTCCACCAGGTACATGATCACTCACTGCATTTTGTCCACCAGGTACATGACCACTGCATTTTGTCCACCAGGTACATGACCACTGCATTTTGTCCACCAGGTACATGATCACTCACTGCAGTTTGTCCACCAGGTACATGACCACTGCATTTTGTCCACCAGGTACATGACCACTGCATTTTGTCCACCAGGTACATGATCACTCACTGCAGTTTGTCCACCAGGTACATGACCACTGCATTTTGTCCACCAGGTACATGACCACTGCATTTTGTTTACCTGTACATTTATGGTTGTCCAGAGGAACATCAGGTCGTGGGGTAGATTACAGGTTGACCCAAAAGGTTGATGCGGGCAGACCTTATTCTTCTGTTATTTTTTTATTTTTTATTTAGGGCTGTCCAGATCTGATTATTGGGTGTTTTGGGCAGACGGACGAGTGATTAATCCATCTCTGTTTTAATTTTTATGGCTGAAAGTTCAAAAAGGGGGACAAATATTTTACAAAAAAACAATTGACTTAACATTTTAAAGACAATAAATTATTAGTTGGTTTGGTTTGGTTTGTTGAAGTTTAATGGCACCGCAACAAATTATTGAGGTGTGTTTTAAAGTGTGCCTGGTGCTTCCCTAGTGCTTTGTATCTGCTGTTGATCAAGGGATGGACACATCTATCATTCTGCTTGCCTCGATTATGGCTTCCTTTTGTTCTTCTATGGTTTATATTTCATATCAATTTAGTTAATGCTGCTGCAACTCAAACAGATATTTGAGTACCCACCATAGAATGTAAAAAACGTAGAAGGTCGAGCATTCTCCATTTACTATAATGCTACCCACATTGATTTAGAGAACTCACGGTACACTGTGATATTGGGTCAAATTATTGGCGCCATGGTCTCCATAGTGCTCATCCCAATACATTCAATCCATTATGAAAACATCATCCAACAGATAGAACCATATCAGTATTTTTCAATAACAGCATGACCTCACCGTCAACTTTACCAACAACATTGCAACAACACAAGATAAACATATCTATTGCAAGTTATTCAAATAACACAAAATAAACAATGATCGCCACCCTTTGTTAAAATGATTTAACAATGCTATCACGAAACGCTTAATTTAAGAACACAGGTACAACGACGGACAGACATAAGATCGACAACCAAGTCAATGTCCACGGCCTTTGACAAGATAAACAAGATAAATAAAAGATATATAGAGTTCAAGAAATACTAGGTGCAATCTGTTCTTTCTAAACTGAATTTCCATGCACATTTTCCATAAAAATGATGATTTATACTGTAGAAGTAAACTTTTTAAGATTTCAAAAGCAAAATTCCAGCATCTATTTGGGCAATGGAGTCAATACTTTTGATTTTTTTACTTTAAGTGGTTCTGCATGGGGGTCAGATCTTACCTTAAATATTTTATTTGAATTATTTGATTGGCAAAAATGTACCTTTTTCTGCACAATTGGTTGCGAGAAAATCGCAAAAGAAAAAAGCATTTTTTCAGCTTGATGCAAAAATCCAGAATAAGGCTTAATACGCAATGACGACATTTTGGGAATGACTGTATGTAAACAATGCATCGATGCCACATATGACGTGTGGCTACCATTGAAATTTCACAACTAGTATCAACAGCATCTCTGTTTGTTCTTCTAAAATATTACATTTTCCAAGCAAATATAAAACAAAATGCCACAGTGTTGTGTAGTTGGAGGATGCAGTAATATAAATTCTCAAATTAAAAGTCATTAATCAATGGCAAAGGGCAACAAAACGAGATAATTCTGGACGTGTTTTGTGCACTTGACATGAACCATGAGTTTTGGGGCTTACCGGGTACAGTGTCATATTCAGCTCATGCCAGATTGCTATCCCTGTTCTGTTCGATTTAAACAGCTTGACCGCATCATCTCTGACATAAAAATTAAACTGTTACTCGAGTAATAAAATTCAAAGGAAAGAAACAGAGGAAGAAAATAAACTAGAATGGTAAATACCATCATGGTTCGCATGCCCATGCAAATTGACAGCCATATCATGACCCGACCAATTATACAAATGGCATCTAACACTAAGTTCCACATGGCATCCCATGTCCCACATGGCATCCCACCCCATGTCCCACATGGCATCCCACCCCATTTCCCACATGGCATCACCCCACCCCATATCCCACATGACATCCCATCCCATATCCCACATGGCATTCCACCATATCTCCCACATGGCATCCCACCCCATGTGCCACATAACATCCCATGTCCCACGTGGCATTCCATCATATGTCCCACAGTGCATCTGATCCTATGACCCACATGGCATTCCACCCTATGTCCCACATCCCATGTCCCAAATGACATCCCACCTCATGTCCCACATGACATCCCACGACTTGTCCCACATGGCATTTCACCATTTCTCCCACACAACATTCCACCATACAGTGTCCCACATGGCATTCCACCATATGTCCCACATGGCATCCCATGCTATGACCCACATGGATCCCATCCTACATGTATGTCCCACATTAATCCAACCATATGTCCCACATGGAATCCCTCCCTGTGTCCCACATCAGTGGCTTCCCACCTGTCCCAAATGGCATCCCACCATATGTTCCACAAGGTATCCCTCCCAATGTCCCATTGACATCCTACTTTATGTCCCACATGGCATTACATCCCATGTCCCCATGGCCTCCTACCCTATGTCCCACATAGCCTCCTACCCTATGTCACACATAGCATCCTACCTTATGTCACACATGGCATCCTACCTTGTCACACATGACATCCCAACCTTTGTCACACTCTTGTGTTACTGTGGCATCCCACCATGTCCCACATGGCATTCTACCCTGTCCCACATGGCATCCCACCCCATGTCCCACATGACATCCCATCCATAAGAAGTCTCATCCTAGCTATCAAATGTTTCCCATATAACTTATATGCAAATGATGACATCCCATAGGACATTGCATCCCACCCTATGTCCTGCATGGCATTCATAAGAAGCATTCCACCATAAATCCTACATCTTATCCTGTTCCACAGCATATCACAGTCCCTGAATAAGTCCCATATACTAAGAAATCCTAGATACCACATATGCAAATGAGTTATTGAATAAGAAAAAAAGGTGGAGTCAAATAATTATGCCTGATTGGTTCGCATTATGCTTTGCATGCAAACCAATAAAAACAAGACTGTGAGATTCAAACTCAGAACCTCTCGCTCAAAAGACAAAGCTGACTGGGCTGCTTAATCAGTTAAAAATTTGTATAATTTATTTAGATATAGTGTGGAATATGATCGAACAAGGAAGAAATATCGATCAAATAGAACTAAATTGTAATTATTGTCCATATGCCAAGCCGATCCTTTTAGCATATCAAAATTAAAAAATTAATTACCAAAATGCTCACAATTTCTTCGCAAACTTTCAATTCAAGTGCAAAAATGCAAACAAAATTGCATGAATGAAGTATTAAGTTCATGTAGGCCTGTTGACTATTAAAACGTCAAGCAACAGAGACTTGCAGATTGATAAAGAAAAAACTTATATTTCATAAGACGTAAAAAAAAGAAGGTAGATGTTGTAACAAACACTTCAATTTAATTATGTTTAAGAAAATGTTGCTTGCAAAACAGTAAAAATTTCATGCCAACTCACACAGGCTTTGTACTGTAGGACTGTGTAAGGGTTGTAAGCCTGATTCTTCTTTCTTGTTTGCAAGCAGTTCAAATTCAAAAAGAATGACAGCCCTTTATTATGAGAATGTTCTTCATTCATACTGTAGCTTGAACTTGAAAATGACAAATTAAGATCTGGACAGCCCGAAAAACTTTCGCAATCAGACGCTATTTGTATGTGGTAAGTATGTGTGTGATGCATTGTTTACAATCAGCAGTCCCTGAAATGACGTAGCAAACTGTTATGACATCACAAATCCCTTTCAATTTTTTTTTTTTTTTGAGTAAGCAATAAATGAAGTCTTTTTTCATCATGAAAATGGACTTAAAACCAATATTTCTTGACGGAGGATATGAAAAACCTATATCAGGTTAAATCTCTAATTTTTTAGAAGGCATGGCAGGACCACTTTAATAGTAGGAAATCTAAAAACTGCATTGAAAAAGTACCATTTCAAGTGTATTTAAACAAAGAGTATTACAAATATATATATAAATATGCATCATTATTGATAATCAATTTTAATGTATTGCTAATCATTTTTATAAAAATTGTAGCAAAACTGCTAATCAAATTTGTACAAACAAATTGCTACCTGGTTTAGTACCGTAATTTTCAGAAGTACACCAAAATTGCTCCAATTACGATGCTAAGTAACAAAATCACGCAACCAGTATGGCAAAAGTATCAACTCCATTGCCCAAATAGACGTTGGAATTTTGCTTTCCAAATCGTGAAGTTTAGTTCTACAGTATAAATCATCATTTTTATAGAAAATGTGCATGAAAATTTGGTTTAGAAAGAAAAGAAAAGTTCCCATTAATGTCATTTAATCTTAACATTACATAACTTTTTTGTCATACTCGCTACGGCTTTCAGTGAAAATCTTGCACACTGTGATACATCGGCGCCTCGCCGTTACCATTTTCAAAAGTACACCACCACCCCGGAAATCCAGTTCATATCAGTCCTCTGGTAAAATGGCTGCAATGTTTGGGTAGCATACTGAATTTCAGCTCTGTTGAACACTTTTTGTTCGTTTATTTTGCAATATTTTTTCTTTCTTGCAAAATTGATATGCCTCATCAGGTATTTAATAAGTAAATGTACTGATCACTCCAATAAAGTATTTTCACCATGTATTTTTTGGTCAATTTTACAACTTTTAAAACAGGTCTTGATCAAAGCCTATCATTATGTTAATGTCAGTTTCACTGTCAAGACTTGTTTACTACTGCACATCGTGGTGCATATCGCAAGTTGATACTCAGATTTTGACGAAATCAAAGTGCAAAATATCCCCATTCGGTAGTGATTACTGCGCATTTGTGATTCTCACATTTCAAAAGGATTATGCTAATTTGGTTAAGATTTTGTAACAGTCATTGAATGGAGTTTTGTCAGCCGAATGTGTGTGTGAATTAAATGATATTGATTTTCAACAACAAGACTGACTATGAAAAATGATTATTCAAATTTAATACTTAGTACACATTCATTTGTGAACGTTTAGTGTATACACACTATACGGTCACAGCTCTAGTGCCATTCTCATTTGCATACACACATGTATACAAGAATAAATTAAAGTGTTCTTACCTGGCAAACATTCCAATGGCATATGCAAATAAGTATGCATAATCCAGACTGCCAAGAAGTTCTTTTGCATTTCCACCATCTAAAAAAAAAAAATGATGTAATAGCTAAAAATAGAGCAATGACTGAATAGCTAAAAAGAACAAACTTCCTTGATGTATGTACAGTAAATCATTACAACTGCAGTAAGACACCAACCAATTTAAAAAGCTTGCACCTGAAAAACTTGTTCCATTACTAAATTTTCAATGGTAAATGTCTGACCAGAAGAGGCCATTTTGACTGCTTTAGTTTGCACATGCCTGTAATGACATCACTGGCCGGCATCCATTCCTTAATCAAATATATCTTTTTTATAATTAATAATGATAAGCAATTTATAACCTACTTTGAAAACCAAGGTTCATAAAATCACTTGTCCAGTTGCCCAGGACAACCAAAATCATTGTCAGGACAATCATAAGTCTAAATAAATATGCCTGGCATGCAGGCAAGCTCATCTCCAGTTGAACCACGTTTGAAACAATATTTTGAACCCACTATATACTGCATTACCATATTCAATGTATTAAGCGCCCCTGCTCTATTAAGCGCCCACCAGACATTGTTTTGGCTAATAACAGAAATTGCTTAAAGACCTACGATAAGTTCTGTTACATTATTTGCTTATTTTGCGTCATGATATTTTTGTGGAGGTACAGTGGTTGTTGTGAGGCTAGTATAGAACCAGTTCACACAATGAAGTGTGAAAAACACACTGTACGCAACACCAGACTTATTGGGAAGAAACTTTGGCCTTATAGAGTGGTGCAATTCTATTCCCGTAAGCGCCCCGGGCGCTAACGTCAAATAAGGTATTTAAAATTTCTTACTCCCTTCCATAAAGTCACCCTCACCCTGACTAACCAGACTTTTACCACCATAAGCTAAGTCAACCTCAGTTCACTATCGGTTCAAATCACATAGTGCACATTTTCTAGTTTTGTCTGACTAACCAGACTTTTACCACCATAAGCTGAGTCAACCTCAGTTCACTATCAGTTCAAATCACATGGTGCACATTTTCTAGTTTTAATTTTTTTCGCAGTATCCAAACGTACCACCTAGGAATTTTAAAGCGCTACATAAACTAATATATATGATATTGTTTGAGGATTTTTTTAAATATTCGCTTGGTAAACCTTCAAATCTTGATATCTCAGAAAGCACGGTTTTGCTGGTTGGTTTTTGAGCTATGTTAAAGGAGACATAAAGTCTGATATAATCCTTATTTCATATGATAGAGGATTACAATCTAAACCAAGTACCAAAAACAGCAAGTTAAAATCTCATTTCTATCTCAAGTTATTCATCTTTAAAGTCAAGACACGGAGGCTGCCACTTTGCTCAATTCTGAATTGAAATCTTGTGAATGATGAAATTAGTTCTCCAAAATAGACTAAGGAATGCAATTTCTTTATAACTGTACATTATGTTTCCATTCCAAAATTATGTGACACAAAGTTTTAATAGCATGTTTTGACAATTCCATGTGTAGATTATAAAAAAATACAAAGGATTCCAACATCCTGCTGGGCTGATGACATTTGCATGTTTTGAAATCAAAATGGCAGCTCCCATGCATGGTACTATTTAGTAGTGGGATTCAAGTTTTTAATAATTACAAAAAATGTGTTAAATTTATTCTTTGGTCAGAAGATTTGTTAGTTTTAATTCTATCCTATGAAATAAGGATTATGTCAGACTTGATGTCTCCTTTAAACTGGGCTTCTACATGTGTTATATATAGAAAGTATACAATTTGGGGTTTATGTCTCAACTTTTCAAAGTACAGTTTAGAAGACTTGAGGGCACAACTTGCATGTTTCCATCAAGAGGGAGAGTTACACTTTAAAATTTTGACATTTATGTTTAAAGGATCAGTTTTGCAGGGTCTGGCAAGTTCATCTTGAGAGGTCAAAAAAAACAAAGTGGCAAAGCATTCCAAAATCATATTCAAGAAATATTTAAAGAGGTAGGTTCGTCTCAGTAAAATACGGTAAAAATGGGGGATCCTTTATTTTGACGTCACTTCCGATTGTGGAGGCAAGATCCGATCCTCTGTCTGTTTGTACCACACAGTACAGCCAGACACTAGCATGTACGTTGTGTGTGCAGAATTACATACACAGCGCATTACGTCACTGTGACGAGAAACTTATTTGTTTTTTTCAATGCTTTTTTGTCAGAAAGTGAAAGTGAAATTTTAGTATTATAATACTACAATGATAGTCACCAAATGAAAATTACTGAGAAAAAAAGAAGAAGATGAAAGCAAAAAGTCAAAATAAACAATTTTACCGGGGCTTGAAATCACGACATGATTTGAAAAAAAAACGTTACTTGTGATCGCCGCAACCATTTGGGCTATCTCGTGTGGTAACCTTCAAGGCATTTTAAATAACTATATACCTTGCAATACAAGACAACAAATCACGCAGCAAAATTTCAACCAATCAAAAAATTTGAAAGGAATTCTAAATATTGTGCACATATGACAATATCGCCTCTTTAAGTTTAAAGTGTAAAATCATTTGTGTAGAAACGACTGAAATCTGACTAGAGATCAGAATCAGACATCACAGCCCCAGATTCCTCAATCTTTATTCTATCATATTTTGTCTTGCAAATAAACCAATGGATATGTCAGGAAAGTAGTAAAACAAAATCTATTAAAGGTAATTATAATTCACCAGTTGAAGTACGAGGACAAAAATTCAAAAGGTAAAAAGTTAAATAAATTTTCTTCAAAATACATTAACAATTGTTAAGAATGTTAGGATAAGGGCACCAACCTTCCATAGCTGTTTTACTACACCTAGTCATTTCTACACAAATCTTTCAACTTGGATATCTTCTTAATGGCATATGATTTCTGAATGCTTTTTTTCATCATTTTGTTTCTTTTAAATTCCTTTCATATAAAGCAAATATCATGCTTGGGCACTTATCAAATCCTTTAAATGCACAAAAAGCATTTTTGTTGTTACCCCTTTGTTCCCTTGTTATAAAACTAAAACAAGTTTAAATTTTTGCAGAGTCTTTTACACTCAGTTTTGATACCATACAGTGCAATCATAATAAAACATTAGTTACAGCACAAAGTATATTTATATGAATTAAAGTGAAAGGAAATTTTTCTTAAAGAGCACTGATGGAAATGAAAGTTGAATCAGGGAGGTGAAACTACAGTAACTAATTAACCTAATTATCAAAGTGACAAATGAGCTAGATAATTACTCCAAGAATTCCATTGTACTATATGACAGAGATCGCCTCTAAAATTGATCGCATCAATGAAACATTTAAAAGAATGCATTATTTAAAGATTTAAATCTAGAAGATATTTTATATCATCTAAAGCCAATCGCCATGATTTGACCCAATGTCTGACCATCACACAGTTAATAATGAGTCAAGGTTTTTGTGGAAGAGTCCCTTCCTGTCCATCGTGAAAGATAGTGGATATTCACTTCCAGGTAAAGTTCTGTGCTACAAAATTATAACTGTTAGAATGCTACAACAGTATTTGACATTTCGGATAAAAAATACTATGCTTATAGTATCTTCATCAGGTAGAAAAGTACGCCACCACCTTAGAGACCATCACAGTGTTCACATTAAGGTACGGTATTACACGATTCCTGCACATATTATCATATTCCCACTCAAAAAGATTTAAAGGGGGAGGGATTTCCCACAAAAAAGGCAAAAAATATCTCCCCAAAGAGCCAAAAATGTCCAATTTAGCATTTCCAGCCACATTTTGGCATTGTTTCTATTTTTGGGTGTTTTTGGCCTAATTTCTTTCTTTCTTCAAAATTCCTACCCCCAAAAAAATTACACAAAGGGGAAAACAAAATCATGTCAAGCCCTGCCCACTATGCATATTTATGAAATCTAACATTTTTACATCACAAATATGCATGTACACACCAGCTAACATCATAAATATACCAAATATAAAACAAAACAGACATGCGGTTGCTGAAATATAAATATTTCCAGATTTTAACATTAAGCCCCACCTACTCATTAATATACATGACATCACTATAATAAAAACTATAGGGCACATCTACGGACTATGGGCTATCTGTGTACCCCATATGATATGAATCCTGTGTATTGTTCTTGCTATATCGAGTTTACGAGCTGGAATCACACACATACACACACATACATACATACACACATACGCCATCATGACCGCATTGGTTCCTGATGCTATCGCATCAGAACCTAAAAGATGTCTTGAACTTGCATGTGGTCATTACAAACATAATGCACTGAGCGTGAAGCTCATTCATCTAACATATCACAGAGGGATACTAAACAGACAGTGACTGAACTAACATGTTCACCCGGTCACATGATGTAAGTGTAGTATCAAAAGTGCAGTAGTTCCAGTTTCACTTTCACTCTGTAAAGGAAACATAACAATTACTGTATAGGAGATAAACACAGATACAAAGAATTATTTGCCCCACTGAAACCTATGAAAAGAGAATCAAGTTCAGATTCCATTCTGTACCAGAATGTGAATGATTTGGGATATTTTGTAATGTTTTCAAAAAATGTATTATCTCAAATCTTTTGGATGAGAGTAATTTCAGTAGGGGTTTTACCAGAGGTTTAGGCCCTTTTTCAGTTTGAAGTGAAAAAGGTGTTATGCACCCTTGTCGAATGACTCAAATTTTGGTATTGATCCATGGCAAGTTAGCTTTCTATATAAACTTTTTCTAAAGCAAATCTGGTCCAGTTTGGACCTCCTGCAAAGTTAAGACCTATTTCTTTTCTACCATACCTGAAATTTTAAAGTCCTAAGCTTTCTGTTCCATGAAAAGGAGCTCCCGAGAATACTTGTATGCAAAGCGCCCTGAGCATCATTTACAGCAAAAACCAGCACTTTTAAGAATGCGAACTCTCTGGAATTATCATTTTGGGCTGTTGGAGTAATACCTAATTAGTTCTGTGCTACCTGAACTGTATGTTTACCCCTTATCACATGATATACAGACCCCAAGCGTTGCTGTTTCACAGAGGCGGCCCGCCCCTCCCCTCTGTGGGCCTGCCCTTTCCCCTAGGGATCCGCCCTGCCCCCTGGGGATCCACCCAGCCCCTCATGAGAAAAAATGCTATTTGTTTTATTAATTTATTTATTTATTTTTTATTAATTATCTTAATCAACCTCATAAACGAAATACCTTACAATGATACAGAACACAGAATGATAGCATAGTAAGAAATACAAAAGTATTCTTGGAGTAATGATAATGGTGGATTAACATATAAAGTTGATAGACACAGTGCACTGATGGAAAACAAGGAGATGATAATGAACTTTTGTTGCAAAATTATAATTCAATTTTTTGCAAAATAAGTTAATTGCTTTGAGTAATAAAGAAATTCAATATTGAGTTCCAGAAACCTAGACTCCACTTGAAGGTGGGAGGAGGAGGAGGAGGAGGGAGGGGGAGGCATAACAAGAAGGTACCACTTACTTACCTACTTAATGTACATTGTACATACTTTACATGTACATAATGTACATGTACATACTGTACATGTACATACTGTACACATGTACATACTGTACATACTGTACATGTACATACTGTACATGTACAGTATGTACATGTACATACTGTACATGTACATATTGTACATCCTGTACATGTACATACTGTACATGTACATACTGTACATGTACAGTATATACATGTACATACTGTACATGTACATACTGTACATGTACATACTGTACATGTACATACTGTACATGTACATAATATACATGTACATACTGTACAAGTACATACTGTACATGTACATACTGTACATACTGTACATGTACATACTGTACATGCACAGTACAAGTCCAAGAATTATTGCTGCTGAAATACACCATCAATCAATGGGGAGGAGTGGGAGGGGAATTCCCCAACTTTAAAGAAAAACCTTTAATTTTGGGCAAAATTAATTAAGACCCAAAAAGCTCAAAAATATATCCAAAATACCGAAAAAAAATATCACCTGGCACATTTTTCAAGTCGATTACTAATTTTCTTGACAAATCAAAAATTGAACATAAGTCAGGATTAAAATTATTTGCACAAAAATATCTTGACCCTGGAATATTTTTGCACTGTATCTTAAAGGATTAGTTCAGTGGTTCCAAAAGTTGATCTTATATGAAAGAAAGTTTTCTTATTATATGACAAATTTTTGGCATGCCCACTACAATGGGAGGCATATATTGGAACACTTCCTGTCCCCCACACCAATCAATGTTGAGAGTAAAAATGAGTGACGCATGTTGTCATAATGACAAACTGTTACAGGCAGGTGGCAATTATTGCAGAGTGGTAGGTGGTAGGGGAGGGACGGGGAAGGGAGGGGAGGACTGGTAAGTAGCTGGGAGTGGGAGAGGATGGTTGGTTGTTGGTTGGTTGGTGGGATTTGAAGGACAACATTGGTCGGTCAAAATTGTGCCAGAGGTTTAAATTATATCTAATTTTCGGAAATAGTTGTAAGAAACTTGAGCTGTTTATAAATCATATTTTACAGTCCAAGGCTTGAGAACACCTGCTGCTACTCCCCTGAATCATTGTTGTCACTCAGTTTTACTCCCAACATTGATATGGGGGTGTGGGACAAGAAGTGTTCCAATGTATACCTTCCACTGAAAAGCGAATACCAAAAATTGGTTCTGCATGGGAATAAAAGCTTCTTGATTTTAAGGGGAACAAAATTTGATTCTTGGGTTTCCTCCCCCTCTTCTTCCTCACATACTTGATTGACTACAGTCAATCAATTGACTTTGATTGACTCAGAAATCCGGCATTATAGGGAGAAAAATCTAGAAGGTCAATGATGCTCTCGCTCAACAGGACAAACTGAAACCTTCAACTTACTAAATGGCTTCCAACAACACCAGCAGTCATAATTTGAGCCGTTCTTGGTGGTATTGAAAACTGGAAATAATGGTGTTGATCCTCCATCTGGTATCTCAGAGCAATTTCTATTAAGAACGCCCTATGGGTTGAAAAAAATAAAGAAAACAAAACACCCTTTAACAAAATTTTAGCGAGTTCTCTCTTCTATTTCACACTGAGATGATGATAAAGAAAAAGAAAAATTGTCTTTTATAATCCTTCGCTCGGAACACAGCTGACTACTGTATAATTAAGCAAACTAGCTATTTATCAGTGTTCACACTAATGTGCATGATTGCAGCATTGCAGGATTCCGGCACATATTATCGAATTCCCTTTCAAAAATGATTGAAGGTGGAATTCCACCAAAAAATAATAATAATAATAATAATTGGCCCAAAAAATGCAAAATTTGGCCCTTTTTTGTATAAAAGAAATCCCCCTTTTTAAAATCCCAAAAAAATTCAACAAGGGGGGAAATCCTCTCCCCTCCCCCATTTTGAACTCTATGTGTTCCCACTGCTATTTATATTATAGAATTTAAAGACTTCGTTTCATGAATTTGACACTTTTTGGCACAAGCATGAATTTGTGGTATCATCAGATCAGATCGTTAACTCACTTCAAATCAACATCAAACTGGGAAAATACACTTTCATCATCATTGAAATAATTATAATACCAAATTACTATACAGTGCTTTTCCACTGTTTTTGAAATCTTAAAGGATTAGTTCAGTGGTGAAGCATGTTCATCTTATATGAAAATAGGATTTCAAACGAAACAAAATGGTGAAGAAAGCATTCAAAAATCTTATTTCCATTAAGGAGATATATATTAGTTTAAAGTTTGGTAAAACTGAATCTATGAAGGGTATTTATGATATACCACCTGAAGAAAGTTTAAGGAAAAAAAAATCATTTAAATAGTGAAAAATTAAATAAACTCTCTTTAAAATTCATAAAGACTTTGAGGAATCTGAGGCTGTGACATCACAACTAGTGTGATTTCAGTTGTTTATACCAACATGATACTAAAATTTAAATTTGAATATCTCCTTAACGGAATAAGATTTTGCAATGCTTTCCTCACCATTTTAATTTCTTTATAAATCCTGTTTCGTATAAGATGAACATGCTTAACCCTGAACTAATCCTTTAAGGTATGACTTGACCGTGGATTGAACTCACAACCTTCCGGCTGGAAAGCTGGACGTGGGTGCTCTACCAATTGAGCTGACCAAATTATTTACAATAATAATTTACCAGTGTTTTTGTAAATAAGTCTACCACCTTACAAACAAAAAATTGCACTTTGCATGTTCAGTACCTGCCCTTAAAGTACCTAAAACCTCTCTTTGCATTATGACAGAAGTTCATAAAATTATCTTTCATCAACATTTATATCTATCTTCTGCATTTTCCATCTGTTTAAACTATTAAGATAAAACTGTACTTCTGCTTATAAGTCAATATACCTTTGACACTCCAGCAAGTAAATAAAAAACTGTAAGTCTCACCTTCACAACACCTATAGGCTTTCTTGATATATGGTAACTCGTGTATGCAAAAAATGTCAAAACCAGAATGAAACCTTTATACCTGCAAAAATAACAGAAAGAGAGACAATGTGAATGGAATATTTTGATTTTCTTACAAACATATCAAAATTCATGTATCACAAATTGTTATCATATTAATACCAGCTCATTTTCACATAAATTGTCTTTTTATGAATAACAAATATGTCTTGTGAAGATCAGAATATCCAACTACCAGTTTTTCAAAGCAATTGGAAGCGAAATGCACACAGATAAAACCAAAATGATTTCACAACTATTAAGACACAGAAAATGAAGTTTTAAGACCAGGTTAAAATTTTCAAAGGATTTCCACAAATCTGAGATCTAGTGGGCGAGAATTCTGAAGTCAGGGTGCCATGTTCAGAGTGAAGGTTCAGTCAACGAAACAGCTGTCCTGAAGTTGATATGTTAGACGAGCTTGATATCATGGCCGAGGCAGAGGTGAAGACAGATTTCAAAAAGTGTGTGGAGTGGGGTGGGGGGGGGGTCCAAATGTGACTTCTAATGTCAACATCCAAGTGGGGGATTCTAGGGACCTTCATAATGTTTTTTTTTGGAAAACTGGGGGTCCAAACTTCCTACATCTTCATGAAATCTCATCTTCATGAAATTTCTAACTGTGAGATTGACTTCATCAGGAGAATGTAACTCTTTTGAATTTTCAATATGGGTTTTAAACTCAGACAATCATAGATTTAAACTACTAATTGTTTACCGCCCACCTTATTCAACAAATCACCCAGTTACTTGTAATGTATTTTTTGATGACTTTAGTGATGTACTTGAACAGTTCCTTGATACAAATGAGCCTGTTTTAATTACAGGGGATTTTAACATTCATTTTGAAGACAAACTGAATCATGATCAAGTGAAAGTTTGTACCCTAATCCAAAGTATGTGCCTTGAACAACATGTTGTCACTCCTACTCATATCAGTGGTCACACTTTAGACTTATTTATAACATGCTCAAATATTGAACTCCAGTTATCATTCCCTACATCAGTTTTTACATATCAGATCATTGTTTCATTTCAACTTTCCTAAGATTCCCTAAACCAAAACTTAATAAAAATACAATTGTTGACAGAAAATTCAAAACCATATCCCCTCCAACATTTCAATGTTAATTGGATTTGTCTAGAAGCTTTGCTTCAATGTCTGAAATAGAGGATGTTGAAGAGGCGGCCTGCATGTGTGACTCATGTATAAGACAAGTAATCGACAATCATGCACCTGAACATGTTAAACCATTGGTAACTCGTCCAAAAATACCCTGGTACAATGATCAGATCAAGGATCTAAAAAGAGAGAAACGCAAAGCGGAAAAGATTTGGCGCTATTCAAAATCTAATGTTAGCTGGATTACTTACAAAGAAAAGCATGACATCTACACAACCGAATTGAATAATGCCAGACATCAATTCTACTCTAATGCTATTGCTGAAACAAATGGTGATCAAAAGAAACTTTTTAGAATCATGGATACTCTGCTTGATCAAAAGCCCATCACCCCACTACCTCCTCACAATGATGCTTCTTATCTTGCCTGAGAATTTGGCGAGTTCTTTGTTGCAAAAATTGCCAAGATTAGACATGAGCTGGATAGAAAGGTTGTGATCACACCCTTTGAGTTCTGAAGAAATGTTCCCATATGGACTTCATTTCAGCTCTTGACAGAGGAGGATGTACAAAATCTGATACTAAAAGCAAAATCTACTCAGTGCATCCACGACCCACTATACCCACTTGGTTATTAAAGGAAAATATCAATGTTTTCCTTCCAACTCTTACTAAACTGGTTAATCTTTCTTTGCAACAAGGGAAATTCCCTAAGCAATGGAAAGAAGCTGTAGTAAAGCCATTACTGAAAAAACAAGGGCTTGATGTAACATATAATAAGTATCGACCAGTAAGCAATCTTAGTTTCTTGTCTAAAATAGTTGAGTGTGCTGTTGAACAAAAGATTAAGCATAGTCAGCAGCATGACTTATTACCTTCCTGTCAATCAGGGTTTCCCCCATTCCATAGCACAGAAACTGCTGTAGCTAAAATTCAGTCAGACATACTGATGCAACTAGACAAACAAAAATGTGTCATTCTAGTACTCCTTGACTTAAGATTGGCATTTGACACAACTGATCATGGTATGCCTCTCACAACCTTAAATAGGCGTTTTGGCATTGATGGAACCGTCTTAGGTTGGTTTAAATCCTATTTAGTTCAAAGGAAACAAAAAATCCTTATCAGCAATGCTGAATCAAGGGCATTTGATGAAGAATTTAGTGTGCCTCAGGGCTCTTGTTGTGGACCCCTCTTATTCACATGGTATGCATCTTCCATTTTTGATGCTTTAAAAGCCGCTTCTCTCAGTATTCATGGTTATGCTGATGACCACAGCTTATACATGTCGTTCAATACTAATGATCCATCAAATGTGATCTCAGTCATAGCTGAAATTGAAGGTTGTTGGAAAATAGTGAAAGATTGGATGATTTACAACAAATTAAAAATGAAAGATTCAAAAAGTGAAGTCATTATTTTTTGATCCAATTACCAACTGAAAAAATTAAATATTGGCAGTATTGCTATTGGTAACGACAGTGTGAAATTATCTTTCACTGTCAAATATTTAGGCGCTTGGTTAGATCAAGGAATGACAATGGCTGACCATGTCAATCACAAATGCAAAACTGCATTTTACCATTTATTTAACATTAGAAGGTGCATGAAGTTTCTGGACAGAAGCTCTGCAATATCACTTGTAAATGTACTTGTGCATAGCTGCATAGATTATTGCAATATCCTCCTTGCAGGGGTGCCAGGTGTTACAGTAAAAAAGTTGCAGCGCGTTCAGAATTATGCTGCAAGGCTCGTCACAAGAAGTAACCGTTTCACTCTATCACTTTATCTACTGCAAAATCTTCATTGGCTAACTGTCTCATATAGAATTAAATTTAAAATTTTAATACTCATTTTTGAATCCCTTCATAACATGGCCCCGTTATATTTGACCGAAATGCTTCATTATAAACAAACTAGTTACCCCCTTCACTCTCAAAACCACCGCATCCTTTATGTTCCAAAAAGTAAACCTACATATGGCAATCACTCTTTGCAAATATTTGGCCCAAAACTTTGGAATGACTTACCTCTTGCAATCAAGTCTGCTCAATCCCTTAAACAATTTCATACCTTGTTTAAGACTCACTTATTTAATTGTGCTTTCAAGTCCTCTTCATAATTTTCTTGTTCTTTGTTTTCTTTATATTTCATGCTTATCTTATTTACACATTTTTATTTATTTTCTTTAAATGCATATTTTGTAAGATGCATTAGAATAAGTTATTAAGATAATGCGCCATATAAGTGTAATAAACTTAAACTTACACCAAAGTATTGGGCCAAGATGATGAGGAACATCGCAGTACAGTATGTTTCTGTTATGGGACAATAGCTAATAAGGGCTTGGATGTACAGTAGCATTAACATACCACCCTTATTTGATTAGAAGGAGGAAAATTCATTATCACACAATTTCTATTCAATTTTCAAATCAAAGCTGTGAAAACAAACTAATCGTGTGTAATCAAAGTAAAAGTAAACATTGTTCAACTTTATATCTACATTTTATTTAATTCTACATTTCACAAGCCTTCCAAAAATTTGTTACAATTTGTATCCTTTTCTACATGTAATTTCCACGGAATAGGTTTGTTTACATTGCAGTCGGCATATCACCTGCAACCAGAGCTTCACATCTGTCCTCTACTGTAAAACTTTTTTCTAAACATCTCCATCTAGAATGTGACAAGCTATCGTTCTGCTTCACTTCTTGCTTCATTGCTTTAAACATTCAATTCTGCCCATTGCCTTTCTGAGAAACATAAACACAGACCGACAAACAGAAAGACAGGCAGACAAAGAAACAACTCCATTTATCACCAAAAGTTAATCACTTCTTACTTAAAAGGGTTTTGGGTTGGGTAGACATGCCAGTGCACCACAACTGATTACCAAAAGCCGCGGACATTGGACTTGGTTGTCGATGTTATGTCTGTCTGTACGTCGTACCTGTGTTCTCATCCGGGTTGTATTAAGCATTTCGTAATAGCATTGTTACTATCATACCCGAATACGCAGGCAACGGCCCGTCATTGTAATTGTGTGTTCACTCATCGTCGTTGTCAAGCCATGCACAAAATTGTAAAATCCATTCAGTACAAGTGTTCCTAACAAACAGACAAATGAACCCAACCAGGAAATAACCTCTATCCCAAATTGTATACAGTGTTTACAAAACAAAGCAATTATTATAGAAACTTGGAGATGTATTTAAGCATGCACAGGAATGTATAATCATAATAAATGTAAAGAAAATTTCTTGCTTTACACAAAATTTGCTTGTTTCTGATTTGCTAACAAGAAGTAGTGAATGCATATGTACAATTCAAGTAATAAATTATTGAGGAAATAACAATTTTCACTTCTACTGTAAGAACCGAAAGAACTTTTGATCGTAAATTGTTTTGTGAAAAATGACAGTGAAATCTGGTCCGGAACAGTGTTATTTGAAAAACACTGTATATAAATTAGTACCTCAGTATGGACAAGAAATCTCAATATGGTCTCAAATCCCTAATATGGACAAAAAATCCCAATATACATGTAGACAAACAAAATCCCAATATGGACAAGAAATCCCAATATGGACAAGAAATCCCAATATAGACAAGAAATCCCAATATGGACAAAAAATCCCAATATGGACAAAAATCCCAATATGGACAAGAAATCCCAATTTGGACTAAAAACCTGAATATGGACTAAAAACTCCAATTATCCAATGTAAACTCAAAATCCCAGTGTTGATTATGGACAAAGAAAATTCTTATATGGACTAAAATTCCCAGTATGAATAATAACACTGTATATATACATTACAGTATTTCTCGAGAAAAAAACAGAGAACAAAATATCAAATACAATCAAAATGGATACAGCTAAAAACCAGATAACTAAAGTGTTTAGTGGTTCTGATGCATTCTTTGGTTGATTTTCAAATTTAATACTAACTGGCATTACATACAATAGAATTGGCACATATACGGACCATAATGCACCTGTTCACCACATACATTACGACATGTATGCAATGTGTTTTACAGGTTTTTTGGAGCATTTTCACATTAAGGCATATACACTAGCTAACAACATAAATATATCAAGTATGAAACAAAACAGACATGGTAGTTGTTAAAATACGAGCATTTGACAATTGTTACATTAAGCCCCGCCTACTCATTAATATGCATGACATCACCACCAAAACCAATATGACACATATAAAAATAGGCACTGCGTGTGTGTGGGGAGGAGGGAGGGGGTCTCACATGTAGATGTAGATTTTACCTTTTTTTTTTCTTCTTTCTTTTATTTTCAATGCAGAATTTTAAGTATTGTTTATTGTCCAAATAAAATGAGCAAGTGCTCAAATCTTATCTTATTTGATATTCATCTAAAACTAATTAACACCACCAGCAAAGGGAACTGTCCTATCTCAAAGGGAAAAACAAACTTAACTTTTAGTGCATTTGCCTTAGGATGAATCGTTTGCATGGTGAAAACTTGATTTATTTTCAACTTTAAAGGAGACATAAAGTCTGACATAATCCTTATTTCATGTGAGAGAATTGAAAATAACAAATTTTATGACTAAGTTTCTGACTAAAGATGTGCACTTAAAATCGAAAGTCTGTGCATAGAACTTTGCACCAAAATCATGAAAATAATTTCTTCCCCATTCAAAAATAAACACGGAAGATCTTCCCCGCTAGAAAGAAGCTATGCAATCTGGCACTCCACTTGCTCTTCGATTATATGTGTACACTTGCATCTATCATACATTTGGTAAATCTGATTATGCGATTCTCATGCTGTTGAACGGATTTGAGTCCATTTCATAATAAAAACCTTGCTTTTTTTTCTTCTACATTATGCACCTGCCGATTGAATGTCCCACCCCACTATACCCCCGGCAAGGTGAGTCAAAGGTGGGTCATTGCAATTTAAAATGTGACTCACACGTGCGTCATTTCACCTAAAATGTCAGTCATAAATGTGACTGTCGGGTGAGTCATTTTACCAAAGGTCATTTCAATGACATAGGGTTGGGTAAATGTGGGTCACTTGCTTAATCTGTTTGTTGTGTGTGATTAAATGTACAATTTGTGAAGGCCAATGATTATACCCTCAAAAGATTCTATTAACACTATTTTATTTTAATTTTAAATTTTACTTTTTTGGTGCGTCAATATGTGCATCAATGTTAATGTGATGTTCCTAATTTACGTGACTGTGGTGTGCTTCAATTACACTGAAATATGTGTCTTTTGTGACCCAGTCACCCAGGTACAGTCATTTTGAGACAAAATGTCAGTCATTTGTGTGACTGGAGGGGTGCGTCAAAATACAACACTTGCATGATCCAGGTCGTGCAATGATGCACCTTGTCCTGGGTATAGGGGGTGGGACATTCAATTGATAGGTGCACTGTAGGAACAATTTTGATTGGCCTACTCAGTTCACCAGCCATCCAGGTTATGGAACATTTTAAGTGCAAGGTAATGTAATTCCTTAACATTCAAAGATATGGGAAACCAGTTAGGCATGTACATGTAGTCTGAGATTCCTCTGACAGTGGACAGGGCATCCATTTTCATTCAATTTTTGCATTTTTTGACATTTTGCACTTGTTTGTTATTAGGCCATATCACAGAGGCAGAGAAAATTACGATCTCAGCCTATACACTTTCCATATGGAATTCCCACCGGACATTGGGTGAGAATTAAGAGCCACATTTTGTAACAAAACATTCCCATTGGAAATTCTCTATTCACATGGAAATCATATGAATGTCTGCCTAGAGATGTTAACTTTGTACCAGAGATCGCATTAACGACAAATTTGTCGTATATTACGCCATGGCTGAAATTTCTTACGACACAGGTTGTACCTGCGTCGTAAGATTTAGATATAGCATGTGGAATTTTACGCCAGAGTTTTTCATTAACATAAATACAAATCATGAACATCTTACCTCTCTGATGCGATTCAAAGTTTTATTTCACACAAAAATGATTTTGAATTACTCATAAATAAAAAATTAAAAAATGACACAACTACGAGACTAACGGGCGAATGATCCAACATGCTCGTAGTGCTGTACATAAACACATATACACTGTAGGCTAGTACATAGGCCCTATGCATAATGTACATAATCTGTACAGTGTACGTGAAAGTTTTGATGTTGTTTTGAATGCAGGCTGGCAATTGTCAACAATATTATTAGCTAGGATTCTACTTTCCTTCTGTACTGTGTTGATCATGTATTTGTGAAGTGATCACAATCAGCAAGTCAAGTTACTATACTGTAAAGAAGTAGGCATGTTCGAGATCTGAATAGTACATTATTGTAGACAATTGGTGAAAGTTCACTAAAACCTCATGAAAGTTTGGATACGATAAACTAAAGTATTTTCTAGTTATTTTAGGATTGTTAACCCAAATTTCATGATTCAACAATCAACAATATACAAGGAATGGGCATCAACTTTTTCTTGATATTTTTATGATAATAATAATAATCCGATTTTTTAATGTTTATGGCATTTTAAGCACCTTTTTCATTAACTTTAGCAAAACAGGCCTACACAAGTGTGTGTGATAACAATTACTTGCATGCTTCGCTAGCGCGCAGTGCCCTGTACATTATGCAATGCCCTGTACATTACACAGTGCCCTGTACATACAACAGCAAATTCACAAAATACGCCAAAATTCAAGGGCTTGTCGTAACCAAATACTCCAGGCAAAAAATTATAACACAACCTCTGCTTTGTATGAATCCTCGCAAAAACAATTATGATGAAGGTAATGCACCTATCAATTGTATGATGCACCCTCCAGCCCCGAGATATGACATCAATGTTCATGGATGCGTCATACATTCATACTAATTGACGCACCCCTGCGTAGTATTTTTGACTGACGATTGCCAACTTTTCACACACCTCAAAATGATTTTCTGATGGACATATTGGTGAAAGTGACTGTCATTTCATAGAATTGAATTTTTTTCAAACCTAATAATCTTAATCAACCTCACAAAAACAAAAACAAAAACCTTACATGTACTGTACATGAATACAGAACACAGAATGATAGAATAGAAAGCAATTATCCTGTTTGGCTCATGAATGGTCAATATCAGTCGGGATAGTTTCATTTGAGGTATGATTATAGCTAAAAATCCAGAGCTTTTTACCAGGGGATTGAGCCTGAAGGGGGACTGGACTCCACGCCAAAAGACGCAGCGCTTCGCAATCTAGTGCGCAATAATGTGCCCCTCGACAAGTCTAGCACCCTGCCCCTTTTTAAGCTAGGGGCCTGCTGTCCTTGTGATGCTGTAGCAGTTTATAATGCTCGGCTTATAAACCAATACTATTACTTTTAGTAGTAATGACAGAGTATTTTGATTGGTTCTTAGTCCTTTGCTTTTTATTCAGTGTGTGGGTACATGCACATGTGCATTCTTATCTCATTTCTGACTGCAGCAGAATAGGGAGAACAAGGCTTGTCTTGGAGTTAATTAACCAGCTTGCCAGCTGTTGCTTTAGTTTCTCTAAATACTTTGATCTTACCTATCAGCTTGATCATCTAAGTACCTGTGCTTTCTCTGTGTGCCTCTACTGTGTACTTATGGTTATTATGTCTTTATTATACCATGCACTTTTGCCTTATATTACCTTTGCAAGTTATATTATATTGTGTATGTAGGTTATTATGTCTTTATTATACCATGCACTTTTGCCTTGTGATTATATTACCTTTGCAGGTTATATTATATTGTGTATGTAGGTTATTATGTCGTTATTATACCATGCACTTTTGCCTTGTGATTTTACCTTTGCAAGTTATATTATATAGTGTATGTAAATCAATCATGTGTACCATACATTATCTACAGTATCAATGCATTGTGTGTGCCAAAGCTAGCTCACCTGCTTGGTATACATTACTTAAATCATATGCTTTGGCTATGGCAATACTGCCTACGGTAAAGCCTATGACCCAATGAATGCAATCTTATTTTGATAAGTAATGTATACTAGTGATTATGATTTGCCATTCATTTACTAAACGTTTAATTGCCAAAATTTGCGAGCGTTGTGCGATTAGTCGCAACCAAGCTTCACTTAAAAATCTGTAAAAAAAATAATAATTGGGGAACTGGTCCAGTTCCCACTAACATAACATGCATTTTTTGACCACAAATAGGTGTGTGTATGTGGGTTTTTTTTATTGAGTTTATTGCATTTGGAATGGGTGATGATTACTGGTGAGTCACTGTAATAAGTATAGAGGTTACAAATGGCTTCATTTTGTGAACTATTGTTATTTTGCAAAAGTTTTCTACTTTAATGCTTATACTTAATTGTTGCAAGTTTTAACAAGCTTGACTTCCTTCTTAGATAAGGGTGCACTAGATAGCCATTAGGCAAGTGACGATAGTTTCATTATTATGCAAAAAAAGTCAAGGTTAACCAGATTAATGCTATAGTTCAGACCCAAAACAATTGGAGTGATTGGCTCAGATCATGTATTCAGTGATGAAATTATTAGAGTTTCTTTCTCCCTTATTTCTTATTGAGTCCCGTATGTTATTAAACTAATTTTACTTGATAAGCACACTTGTTTGATTAATTTAACTTGAACTGCACTATCTACTTTTAGTCATAGCTATATTATATATAATCAGGTGATTTTCAGTTAAAATTCATGAGTTTTTAATATGATGTAAAATTGTAATTATGTGAATCCAAAATAGTTTTTTTGTGATTGAAAATGAAATGCCATTTATGAAACTCCTTGTTAGGTGTATATTTGTACCTTCTGTTATATTGTTATCCTGCTAGAAGAGGATTTTTCTTTTCCTGTACATGTTGCATTTTCATGCTACAAGAATGTATTCCTTTTTATGGTCTGCATGATAGTTAGTATAAGAACAATTGAACTGATCGTGATTTGTTGAATTGTCATTATTTTTCTTTTAATCATTTGGATAGCTGCAATGAGGAGCAGTGGTTTTCTTGATTTGATGGGTGTATCATCTTTGTTATTTGTGTTTCACCTTTGCTTTGTTTCCTGATTCTATACTGCATATATTATTCTTGCTTGTGTGCCATCCATCCATAATGATTATATTCTATATTTAGTTAGTATTATAGCATTTATACGATTTGTAACTAATGTATTCATGTATCCGTATTATTATAACTTTTTTTGCCCTTCACCATTGTCCCGAAGATGTGACAATATTTGGCAGGGAGAGTTGTAAGAGATATATTCTACCTCATGACCCATCTTGATCTTTTCTCGTTATGTCCCTTTAACCATAATTATTTACCAGCTTATATCCTACAGTAGCAGCATTATCATTCAGTGATTACTCCTCCTAGTGATATACTTATTCATTCATGCAAATTATCTCCTCATTCACCTATTTTGTACCTTATATCATGGAGCTATTAACTATGACTAATAGCTCCATGCTTATATGGATCATAATGATACCTCTTACAATGTACGTACTCACTATTCAAAGAAACGTACTTGTGGTTGACCTACCTGTATCCTTCACTGACCAGCCAATTCCTCACTTTCTCTCTTTGTTAATGTTTTTACTTGGTTTTATAATACAGTATTGTTCACTTAATTTTATAATTTTGTTAAGTAAAGTTACATCTGTTTGTGATTTGGAGATCTGAGTTAAAAACATAAATTAAAATTTTGAATTTAATTTGTTTGCTGTTTTTGTTATTAAAGTGTAATATTCCATGTACATGTAGCTCCCCACCCTAGCCTCCATCCTGACAATGTGAGTCTGAAGATCTACATATATATATATATATATATATATATATGTATATATATATATATATATATATATATATATATATATATATATATATATATATATGTATATATATATATATATATATATATATATATATATATATATATATATATATATATATATATATATATATATATATATATATATATATATATATATATATATATATATATATATATATATATATATATATATATATATATATATATATATATATATATATATATATATATATAAAAACACAAGGTAGGTCACCTCCTACCGCGACTTTCAAACAGTAAATGAAAATTCCTTTTTTTAACCACTCGCGAATCTTAATTACATTTTTTGACTCAACTCACATTTGCCGGAGACTCCCTTCTTCATTTATAAGCCACAGTATTTGTTATTTTTTCAGATGAGATGTACAAACGATGAATTTTCTAACCCTATTACAGTCATGACAGTTTAAATGCCTGACAATTTGCTGCAAACCAAAGAAATGTTGCGATGACATCATTGCCGATGCGAGCAGTTTGACACCGGCGAGTTTTTTCTGTGTTTTACTGGCCGCTTTACCAGCGCTTTACCGGCGAATTTGAAAATGACAGAATCGGAAGATATTTTGTTCAGTTTCACAAGCCATCGCCACTGCGGAACAATTTAAATTAGTGTTGTTATAACATAGTGTCATTATAACATCAAAATATTACAGTGCCCATTCACTTAAGTAATCAATGAAAGGTCTAAATTAAGTGAAAACTTTCAAAAATATCAGAAACGCAATGGAAGTTTGAAACATCATATCAAAGTATTACAAGGGCCTACTGTACATCAATATATCACATTGGAATATTCACATCGGAATATTATTAGAACATCACATTGAAATAATTAAATTCATTCATTAATTTAGTCGTAACTGGAAATAAAGTTTCTACTCTCCTTCAAGTTAGTGTTTTCCTTTTCAATATTCAATGTGCAGATGATTAATTTTAAGTTTATTACACTTATATGGCGCATTCTCTAAATAACTTATTCTAATGCGCCTTACAAAATAAGCATATAAAGAAAATAAATACAAATGTTGAAATAAGATAAGCATGAAATATAAAAAAAACAAAGAACAACAAAATTATGAAGAGGACCTGAAAGCACCATTAAATAAGTGAGTCTTAAGCAAGATGTGGAATTGTTTAAGGGATTGAGCAGATTTGATTGAAAGCGGTAAGTCATTCCAAAGATTTGGGCCAAACATTTGCAGAGAGCGATCACCATATGTAAGTTTACTTTTTAAAACATAAAGGATGAGGTGGTTTTGAGAGCAAAGCGGTAACTAGTTTGTTTATAATGAAACATTTCTGTTAGATATAACAGGGCCATGTTATGAAGGGATTTAAAAATGAGTATTACAATTTTAAATTTAATTCTATATGAGACAGGTAGCCGAAGAAGATTTTGCAGTAGATAAAGTGATGGAGTGAAACAGGTGCTTCTTGTGACGAGCCTTGCAGCATAATTCTGAACACGTTGCAACTTTTTCACTGTAAAACCTGGCACCCCTGCAAGGAGGACATTACAATAATCTATGCAGCTATGCACAAGTACATTTACAAGTGATATTGCAGAGCGTCTGTCCAGAAACTTCATGCACCTTCTAATGTTAAATAAATGGTAAAATGCAGTTTTGCATTTGGGATTGACATGGTCAGCCATTGTCATCTTTGATCTAACCAAGCGCCTAAATATTTGACAGTGGAAGATAATTTCACACTGTCCTTGCCAATAGCAATACTGCCAATATTCAATTTTGTTAGTTGGTAATTGGATCCAAAAATAATGACTTTACTTTTTGAATCATTCATTTTTAGTTTGTTGTAAATCATCTAATCTTTCACTATTTTCAAACAATCTTCAATTTCAGCTATGACTGAGATCACATTTGATGGATCATTATCATTGAACGACATGTGTAAGCTGTGGTCATCAGCATAACCATGAATACTGGGAGAAACAGCTATCAAAGCATCAAAAATAGAAGATGCATACCATGTGAATAAGAGGGGTCCACAACAAGAGCTCTGAGGCACACCAAATTCTACATCAAATGCCCTTGATTCAGCATTGCTGATAAGGATTTTTTTGTTTCCTTTGAACTAAATAGGATTCAAACCAATCTAAGATGGTTCCATCAATGCCAAAACGCTTATTTAAGGTTTTGAGAAGCATACCATGATCAATTGTTCGAATGCCGCACTTAGGTCAAGGAGTACTAGAATGACACATTTTTGTTTGTCTAGTTGCAGAAGTATGTCTGATTAAATTTTAGCTAAAGCAGTTTCTGTGCTATGCTATGGAATGGGCGAAACCCTGATTGACAGGAAGGTAATAAGTCATGCTGCTGACTATGCTTAATCACTTGTTCAACAACAGCACACTCAGCTGTTTTAGACAAGAAACTAAGATTGCTTACTGGTCCATAGTTATCATATGTTACATCAAGCCCTTGTTTTTTAGTAATGGATTTACTACGGCTTCTTTCCATTGCTTAGGGAATTTCCCTTGTTGCAAAGAAAGATTAGCCAGTTTAGTAAAAGTTGGAAGGAAAACATTGATATTCTCCTTTAATAACCAAGTGGGTAGTAGGTCGAGGATGCACTGAGTGGATTTTGCTTCTAAAATCAGATTTTATATATCCTCCTCTGTCAAGAGCTGAAATGAAGTCCATACGGGAACATTTCTCTAGAACTCAAAGGGTGTGATCACAACCTCTCTATCCAGCTCATGTCTAATCTTGGCAATTTTTGCAACAAAGAACTCGCCAAATTCTGAGGCAAGATGAGAAGCATTATTGTGAGGAGGTAGAGGGGTGATGGGCTTTCGATCAAGCAGAGTATCCATGATTCTAAAAAGTTTCTTTTGATCACCATTTGTTTCAGCAATAGCATTAGAGTAGAATTGATGTCTGGCATTATTCAACTCGGTTGTAAAGATGTCACGCTTTTCTTTGTAAGTAATCCAGGTAACATTAGATTTTGAATAGCGCCAAACTTCTTTCTTTTTAGATCCTTGATTTGATCATTGTACCAGGGTATTTTTGGACGAGTTACTAATGTTTTTACATGTTCAGGTGCATGATTGTCGATTACCTGTTTATACATGAGTCATACATGCAGGCCGCCTCTTCAACATCCTCAATTTCAGACATTGAAGCAAACACTTTTAGGCAAATCCAATTGAAATTGAAATGTTGGAGAGGATATGGCTTTGAATTTTCTGTAAACAATTGTATTTTCATTAAGTTTTGGTTAAGGGAATCTTAGAAAAGTTGAAATGAAACAATAATCTGATATGTAAAAATCTGATGTAGGGAATGATAACTGGAGTTCAATATTTGAGCGTGTTATAAATAAGTCTAAAAAGTGACCAGGGAATGATAACTGGAGTTCAATATTTGAGCGTGTTATAAATAAGTCTAAAGTGTGACCACTGATATGAGTTAGAGTGACAACATGTTGTTCAAGGCACAAACTTTGGAGTAGGGTACAAAATTTCACTTGATCATGATTCAGTTTGTCTTCAAAATGAATGTTAAAATCCCCTGTAATTAAAACAGGCTCATTTGTATCAAGGAACTGTTCAAGTACATCACTAAACTCATCAAAAAATACATTACAAGTAACTGGGTGATTTGTAACTGGGTGATTTGTTGAATAAGGTGGGCGGTAAACAATTAGTAGTTTTTAGTCGCTAGTGCAATATTGCTTGTACTTTTTTCCTTTTCTGTTATTTTTAATTCCAACATTTTGTAACCTACATTTGTGTATGTAAATTCAATCTCGGTGAAATAGATACATGTATAACCAACAATTTTAAAGCAAACATTTTTGCTATATAATTGATCCATGGAATATTTCGAAGGCATGTCAAGTTAAAAAAGGTTTTCCAACCTCAAAAAATGCAATTCCTTGGACGAGAGAAAAAAGCTGCGCAATGTTTATTGCAGAAGAACAGCAATTTGTTAAGACTTTAAAATTACGGGAAAATATGTACAAAAGCGCACTTGAAAATAGTATGGGATAATACACAACGAAATTAACAACATCAAGTTACTCAGATATTTATAATCCGAATATTTAGTCCTGGTCAAAAAAATTGTGTATAACTTTAACAAAACAAGTTTCTAAAGATAAAGACAATTTTGTTAAAACTTCTCCATCATAGAAAATAAAGGAAAACAAAAAATATAAAAGCTGTAAAACTGGAAACAAATGCTATTTCCTTGTTTTGAAAACGTATGTTTTACTTCCATCTTCCAACTTTGCAAATAACAAAGAATGAAAAAACTTCCATAAACCAGTGGTACATTCCTTCCAAACAGGAAGCTGTCGCCCCAGTAAATGGCCGCCAAGTTAATGTATAGCAAATTATTACCACATATCACATCGCATCAGCATAAATTCTACTTTTTAATGCAAAATCATTAGATCTGTGTCAGAAAAACAACAAAATATCTCGTTCAATGATAAGCCGCCGCGTCCCCCTTCACATGTTACTACTTCTGGGTGGTTTATAACCTGGCAACAGGTTTCCTCGAACTCCTCGGCCATGCAGCGCTAAGTTGTTGAAAGACATACTGCATGCATGACACTTTTATGTAAACATTCAAAATGCAGGAAAGCCGTAAAAAAAAAAGACAATACCAAAACCGGGAGGGGGAGTGGACATCTAGCATTTTGTGAGGTGAGAAATATGAGGAAATTCAATGAGCACGGGAGAGGGATGATGGAAGCATCGCCTTATCTTCATTCAGGAAAATAAATCATGAAAATGAGGAGGGGGAAGGACAATATCATATACCAAGAATATTTTCACTGTAAAAAGAATTCCCTCACCTCAAATTTGGTGATCAAATTTGCCATTTGAAACCTGAAACGAGGAGATCTTAACAAAAAACCATGGCACTGCTGCCCCCACCCTGCCCCTATCCACCCCCTTCTTCCTATTCATAATACTTCTATTTTTTGTGGAGAAATTTAAGAAAATGGGGGAGGGGACGATACAATCTACAAATTATGTTTTCATAAAAAAAAATGCCCCCACCCCAAATTTAATAGTTCAACAATCTCAGTTTGTCGCATCAACTTGCAAACGAGCTAGGAGAATATAACAAAGATCCACTCCCCCGCCGCCCTTGCCTTATCCGCTCTCTTCTTGCTGTCGTAATACTTTAATTTTTGTGGAGAAATTGAAGAAAATTGCAGAGGGGACGAGATAATCTACCAAATTACTGTATGTTTTCAAAGGAGAATGCCCCCACCCTTAATTTGATAGCCTGAATATATTAACTTAAACATGTTGAACTTGTAATGTTGTTAAGTGCATTAGAAAAGATTCATACTTTGCTTAAATTTTTATATGCATATTGACATCTGACCATCAGAAATCCAATACTTGTATCCGGTAGATGATAAACAGTCTCACCACCAAAATTAGAGGTGAAAACACATACCCACTTTGCATGTTTTACTAGACAACAAGCAGTATTGCTTCTATATGGCTGAAATGGCACCATTTTAACATATTAGCATTGTTCTTACTGAACAGGGATTTGTATGGAGGCACTGTATTGGGATTCTCACCACACAAGCCAGGGAAACCCAAGGTCATAAACAGGAAATTGCAAGTTTGCTTTGGTGAGTGCAAAATGCAAACACAGGAAAGTCTACAGAAAGACAATAAAAAAGTAAAAAAGAAAAAGTGTAGTCTCTTCTCGTAATCATTTATTTCTTGCAGTTTCAGTTTATAAAATAAGTTTATTTACAATGAATAAATACATTTCGGTGATGATTCATTTTCATACACAAAAGTTTACCTATTAGTGGTAGTTACAGCCACTTACAATCATGAGTTTTTATTGTTTTTAACATGTACATGAAAATCTGTGTCATAATTCCAAGCCTTCACAAATTTTGGTGAACAATCCAACTATATCAGAGAAATCTGTTTCAAAAAGCTCTTTTCAAAGAATCAGAAACACACAAAAAAATTGATTTACTGAAAGAAAGTTAAAGCAATGATTTTCAAAGAACCCAAGTAATATTCAAGAAGAGGATATTCAAGAAGAGGATATTCAAAGATTTCATTTACAATTATTAAATACATTTCGGTGATGAATCATTCATTTTCATATACAAATGTTAGACCATTAGTGGTAAACACAGACATTTCAAATCATGTGAGAATTTTCTTTGTTTTTTTACCAATTTATTCGAAAAAAGTTCAATCCTCAATAACTTTCAAAGAACCTTCCAAGTACAGTAGTCTTCCAGAAGAGGATATTCAAATATTTTCTTACACTCATTTGTTAACACAAATATAAAATATGTTAACAAATTATTATGATCAATTTGCATTTTTGCAATACATAAATGTAATTTGCCTACTTGCAAATTTAAGTAAGAACAGGAGTATCTTCGCTGCTGTTATAAGACTTGGGCAGCCATATTGAACAGGGTACTACAACTATTATCTGATAAGACTTGGGCAGCCATACTGAACAGGGTACCACAACTATTATAAATGTAATTTGAACAGGGTACTTGCAAATTATCTGATAAGACTTGGGCAGCCATACTGAACAGGGTACCACAACTATTATCTGATACGACTTGGGCGGCCATACTGAACAGGGTACCACAACTATTATCTGATAAGACTTGGGCGGCCATACTGAATAGGGTACCACAACTATTATCTGATTATGAATTCCATTCAATATCAACTAAACCAACTTATGTGAAAAAGACACCGACAATGTTTATAAACTTTCTTAAATCATGTTTCTTATAATATTTTGATATGAACAATTAAAAACTACAAATCGTGAAAACTTGAAAAACATTTAAAATAATACAAACAACTACTTGATAAAATTGATACAATTAGAAACAAATGTAGCCTAAAACAAATGATGATGAGAGTACATTGCAAACAATCACTGCCATAATTTACAGCTCGAAGCCCGATTATCGACAGAATTGTGAAGCAAGCACCGATGATACTGAAATGAATAAGAGAAATGAATAAAACATCTTTACACAAACAAAATCAATATAAATATTTAAATACTTATAAATTGATAAAACTACAAATAAATGCCCAACGAAATGAAAATACAATGCAAACAATCACTGCCATAACATAGTGCCAATGATACTTTGCTGAAATTCAAACATGAACAAAATCTGACTCAGTGCCTTATAACTTTGCTGTTTCACGACCACCCGTCGTGAAA
This sequence comes from Chiridota heheva, assembly GCA_020152595.1. Taxonomy (NCBI): domain Eukaryota; kingdom Metazoa; phylum Echinodermata; class Holothuroidea; order Apodida; family Chiridotidae; genus Chiridota; species Chiridota heheva. The sequence continues at coordinate 1,216,168 of JAIGNY010001174.1, forward strand.
CTTTTGTTATCGCGAGATTTTGCAAACCTAATTTTGGTTGTGTTGAGTTGGCTAATACACCTAAGTAATATTCAAGAAGAAGATATTCAAAGACTTCATTTACAATTATTAAATACATTTTGGTGATGAATGATTCATTTTTATATACAAATGTTAGACCATCAGTGGTAAACATTGCAATCATATGAGAAATTGTTTTTTCATTTATTCAAAGAAAGCTCAATCCTCAATTTTCAAAGGACCTTTTTGTAAGTTTTTATTCAAAGACTTAATTTACAATTATAAATACATTTTGGTGAAATGATTCATTTTTATATACAAATGTTAGCAGTGGTAAACACAGACATCTGCAATCAAGTGTTTTCATTGTTTTTAACGATTTAAAAAGGACCTTCTAAGTAATCTTAGATACAAAAGTGCACAAATAATATATTTCATGGTTACACAAAAATCTAAAATGAAAACAGGATATGTTACTTTGCATTTACTGTAAAGAGGGAAACGATACATCCGGATTGAACTTAGAATCATTCTAAAATACACCAATAAAATAATTTATAAAACAAAAGATTTGTAATGTCTCTGATTAAGGAAAAAGAGAGATCTCCAAAATCCTATAAAGAGAAAAATTAATCCAAAGCTAAATGAAAAAACATGGAAGTAATGAACATTCTAATTGCTATACTGTGTCTTAAAAATAGGATATTCACTCAAAAATACAGTCAATCATTTTGCTAGAAGAAAACATATTTCATTCAATGATAAAAATAATCACTAAACATATCTCTACATTTATTTGTGCACCACTGCACATAGATACAAATTCTGGTTAGAATTGATAATGGAAAATCCCCAAAAATTGGGCCTACTGGGGAGAATGGGATAAAATAAAAAAAACCTGCATAAATTACAGTAGTTCCCCATTATAAAAAGAAAATCTGCAAATTCCCATAATAAAAAAAAAAATGTATTTCTGTATTATTTTTGTACCTAGATAAAAAAAAAAGAGAAAAAAGACTGGTTAAAAGAAATCATCTGGAGAAAAAAACAAAAATAGGGCCTACGAGAGAGAATGGATCAAATCTAAAAGGAAAATAAATTAACAAATTTCCTTCATAAATTATGTACTTCTTCATATTTAAAAAAAAAAGGTCAATTGCTGTTAAAAAAGTTAACAAATGTAAATCAATTAAAACAAATTAAATTATATCTATGAAAAACAGTTTTCAGTTAGGAGAAAAAAATCATTTAAAAAAATAGGGCCAACAAAGAGAGAATGGATCAAATTTAAAAAGGCACAATAAAAAAAAAAAAAAAATAGTTTCACTTAAATTACATAATTTTGAAGAAATATACGATAAAATGTTCTTGATTTTCTTTTAATAAAAATACATTAGCCCACAGAAAGCACTACAGGCACACAAACCCATGCTGTAAGTTCGTAACCACAATACAAAATTGTTATGAAAAACCTTACGATTTGCATTTTACAGATTGCACTACAGTAAGCGCATTACAAATGTGTCTACCATCTTAATATTCCAATGCGTTCTCTAAACCACACTATAATTTCTTTAAAAACAGGTGCATAATTATAACTAAAAAGATATCAAATTTTAATGTTTTAACACTTACCAGCAAGAACTCCCACAAAAATACTGATTTTTTTCAGTCTTTAAAAAGTTTAATTTGACAGAACTTTCAAACCACATAGAGTATCACAATGTTTTCAATGCCATAATGAAACCAAGAATGTCTTCTAAAACATCCTGCTATTGGCTGAATCCAAAAGTTTACCGGATGAAAACGGAATCCCATTCATAAAATGGAAGTAAACAACTCAAATTGTAATCACGGAGTCTACACACTGAGTATACAGTAGCTGTTTGGTCCGGTCAGATTTTTCAGTCGATTTCCAGCGCAAAATATTCACAGGAATATGGTAAAAACGACAAAAATATTATAATATTAGCAACAATCAATGTTTCTACCACCTTATTTTCAAAGATTGTGAGAAGATGCGTAATTATAAGAGAGAAATCATAAGATGAAAATCTAGTATCGATCTGAGATTTTGTCCGTCGCAATTACCAACGCTGTCCAGCGGGTCACGTGATTAGTTGTAACTAACTTAGTAGAAGAAGGAATCACTCTGGAGTACCTCTCCAAATCACTGTTAACCGCTGTGATTCCCCGTCCCTTTAATACCCATAACCACCAAACTCAAGTTTATGTCTTTAAGACTTCAAAATTTGAAAGACAACATGAAAATGGGAGGGGGCATATACCTTTTAAGTATTTCCCTTTAAATGTGCCAATCGTAAGTATTCCCCTTTAAATATGCCAATCCTAATTAATTCAACCGCGCTAGGCCAAAGTCCAGACGCAGCTAGCGTCAATTTGTAAACAAATCTGTCAAAGGTGCTGGGAATGGGGAGAGGCATTATTTATGATTCTTTAGAAAGTTTGCCGTGTTTTTGCAGTATGTGTTTCATAGAGATTACTGTTATTTGAGTTTAATGTTCATAAGTTTCAGGTAAGAATTATAATATATCTGTTGGAAGGAAAGTCATTTTACACGATCTATTTTATAAAGAAATAATTCTGCACCTGGGCTTATAAATAGTAGGGGCAACATGTATGTTTCTGTTTACTTACGTCTCTGATTTTGAACTTTCGGACATAGATTTTGAAGTGTTGAAGTGTCTGTACCTAATTAATTGAAAAAACTGTGAGGTCTTCAACATTGGAGGTCTACACAGAGCAAAGAGTGCTTAGTTCAGAATTGTATTTGTTCTAATGTTATTTTTTTTTCTATTCTTTTTTTTTGCGTTTTACTTTTACTGTATATGGAACTACATAATAAAAAGTTTTTGATAACGTTTCTTAATATTTTGGTGGATATATTTCCTGATTTCAAATTTTACTCAACTATTTGGAATATTATATATTTCAAAATAAAACATAAAAATCTTAGTAAGTTAAACTTGTTTATTTTTATTGCACGATCCTTTTTATTACTTTTTTAATTTTTATTTTATGATTTACAAAAATGGCCAAGCCCGCCATGACAGTGCAGACAAAAGTTGCGTTGGGGCCACGGTTCCTTACTTTTCAGGTTGTAATTTTTTGTTAAACTTATTGAAAATAAATAATGATCATAAATCTCTGTGGTACACTCTGCATTGTCGCTACCAATTTATTGTGGGCTGATCTGTGTCCTTTAAAAAGACACGCGAAATGAAATACTTAATTTTGCCAAAACAGCAATTTGCATCAGTTTTAAAGTATCTGAACTAAAGAAATTTGTAGGTTCGCTACATGTGCAGGCGTTAAATGTTACACACAGTAGACCGAGGACTTTCCTCACTGTAAGAAATAAGAGTTGTGATTGGAAAATAACGCTCGTGATAGTATCTTTGTATTTAAAAATTAAATCACAATATGCATGAAAACTAATACCACGTTTTTGGCTTCGAGAGTGGGTTTTTTCTTTGGCGCTTACCGGCAGCATTGGCGGTGTTTTACCAGCAGTTTACCGGCGCTTTACCAGAGTTAAAATTACCGGCGCAATTGTCAAACTGCTCGCATCAGTACTGTATATACGTTGCCATAACGCTAGTAACACCTGTGATCAGAACCATATCAAAACTAGACGATTCTCGAGCTAAGGCTAACATTACATGTAACGTTAGGCCTAGGCTACTCAAAATTATTTCCAAGATTCCAAGAAATTTGTAAACAAAAATCAAGGGAGGTTTCCCCGTATACAGTAGGCCAAACATACTGTATTATACAGTAGCCTATGTCACAAAAGTTGGAAGCAAATATTGACTTTATTTGATTTTGAGCCTAACATTAGTATGAATAACAGTGACACAAAGACAATACATAGGAAGGACAAGGGGCCAACAAGTTTGCCACTTCCAAATATTCTAACTTGTGTCAGTGCATGCTAGCCTGCAGTTAAAAGTCAGTGCTTCGTAATAGGGGCCTACATGTACTGTACATAGTCAGATAATATATGACTGTGGACTGTAGCCATATGCATCAGCTGTACACAGTCAGAAGTCATTGTGCAAATTATAAGGTGAAAAACAGTTTGCATTGCTCAACATAATAGCGTAACTGAATATTGAAGATGCATGCCTTTCTGCAACGAATTTGTGGCTGTTGCCTTTTGTAATTATAAGTTAAATTTTTTTGTCCAATTATGTAAAAATAGCATGAACATATTCAAAAAGACATAAACTTAATAGACACCTACGTTTAAACCTCAATGGCTCTTGTAAATTGGTTAAAACAAGAAATTATTTCACTAATCCTTCTCCGCGATGGTTCACTGTACAAAGCGTTAAAGTGTCCTTACCTAATTAATTAAAATCACTGCGAACGTCCAAGCGTCAAAAAAAACCACAGGCGAACACCACTAAATCGGACAACTAGCGTGCGTACCAATAATAAGAAAGCTTGGATTTTGAAAGTATAAACGAGATTAGACAACAATATGTAACATATACCACATGGTGAATGTAAACGAGAATAGCAACCATATCGGTCACTGTTGTTCATGTACACAGGCAGGATTTGAGAGGAAAATTGAAAGAAAGGCTACCCCCTCCCCACACACACACACACACACACAAACTGATCCCAAATTTGTACCTTTTGTAAGATTATTTTTTAAATTTTAGAGTGATTTTGTCCATCCAAACTTTTGATTTTGCCCCACTTTCGATAGGAAAATTCCGCCCACTATTCATGTTGGTATGCGTCATGAGGCTGAATTGGTCTGGGGTAAGGAGTATGGCAATTACTGAGCCAAAATATATTAATTTTGTTTGAACGAAATATTTTGTTACAGGTCTATAATTTAATTGACAAAACAGTTATCGTCTTAATTTCATTTTTTTAATTAAATGGAAATCTCCCCCCCCCCCTCCCACACCCAGTAGGTAGAATTTCTGAGCCCAAGCGGTATTCATTAAGAAAAGGCACTTTTGTAATATTTGTTTAAAAGTATCCACAAATTCCGCCACAAATTCTTGCACCTTTGACAGTAATTGAGGTGAACTTTTCATTTTCAAAAGGGGCACTTTATTCATTTTTTGTATGGGGCACCGTTCCCCTGCCCTTCCCGTTCCTACACTTATGTATTGAGCATCACAACATGGACATGAAATTCATTCAAACAAATATGCAATAACTGCCTGAAGAACAATTATTGACTAAGCTAGACTGTCTTTTAGTTGCATAGGCCTAAATTCTTTTCCCAAATATTTGTTTTACCGTTTTGCCACTTTTCTTTATTTCGCTTAAATGATTTTTTATTGCATATCAAACATGCTCCCCCATCGTATTATGTAATATAAACTTTTTTTGCGCTGGTGACTTGTTGTCTCTCGAAGAAGATTGAAAGTGCAAATATTTGAAAACTAACACTCGCCAGCGTAATCTGGCCTGAGCTGTACGTTACTTTTGTACGCCCATTGCGAGTCAGACGGACAAAGTTGTCAAGGTAAACGATTAGCTCCGAAATGATTCAATTTATTCCTTTTTGTTGTAGGCCTATATCAGGAGATAAAAATGTATTTAGTAAGTTGTCTACCAACTGTGGTGTAGCGATTATCATACTGTACATGTCTACAGACCACGAGGCCCTGGGTTCAAGCCTGGGTTGGGTAGACACGCCAGTGCACCACAACTGGTTATCACAGGCCGTGGACATTGACTTGGTTGTCGATGTTATGTCTGTCCGTACGTCATACCTGTGTTCTCATCCGGGTCGTATTAAGCGTTTCGTGATAGCATTGTTACTATCATGACTGAATACAGAGGCGACGACCCCGTCATTGTAATTGTGTTCACTCGTCCATCAATTTAGTAAGTTGACAATATAATTGTCATTCAATTGGAAGCTCGTCAGTACTATTTTTAATGGTTTTGCCATCATAATTTGTTAAAGTGTTAAACATATGATAGGTCAAAATGAAAACCCCAATGGAAGTTTGTGTTGAGTTGTCTCACTCAGTATTGCAAGTAGGGCCTAGTAATTAGTATGTATCGCATAGAGTGAGTTCTGAATCTGAATCGGTTAAGTCGGCAAAAATCCTTCAAGAGGACATGAACGCCAACCGAGCGTAAATAGTATGAGTAAAAATAATATAAAAAAACTAGTTAGCAATACAGGTGTTAGTAAGTTTAGCTTTGAAACAGTTGAGACCTAGTGCATGAACAATGTCTGTGGGTAAAGCATTCCAATCCTTTAGTGTGTGAGGGAAGAAAGAGTGTTTATATACATTCTTTTTAGCATAGGGAACCTGGAAATTAAGGTCATGATTATTTCTTGTATCAGTTCTAACGGTGGGGATAAGTTCATCTTTATTGATGGCGACAAGATTGTTATTGATTTTATATAGCATATGCAGCCGGGTGTTGTATCGTCTTGTTTTAAGCAGGGGCCAATCTAATTTATAAAGCATGTTTTTTACACTAGATTTATAAGAGTAGTCTGCCATACAGAACCTGGCTGCTCTCCTTGAATAGATTCAAGTTTATCCACATCGCACTGGTGATGGGGGGTCCCAGACTGCAGATGCGTGCTCAAGTACTGGCCTGACTAGAGCTTTATAGGCAGTGGATTTAACGTCGGTGGGACAGTTTGAGAGGTTACGTTTTAAAAGGCCAAGTATAGAGTTAGCTTTCTTGGTTATGTTATGTATATGTTTATCCCATCTAAGTTTATTATCAATTTCAACACCTAGGTATAGGTGGGAGTTGACATGTTTTAGTGGCTGGTTGCATAAGGTATAAACAGGTGATTTAAAGCATTTCTTAGAGGAAATTAAGAAGATGTAGCATTTAGAGGTGGAAATTCATTTGCCATTTGTTTTGCCATTGTTCAAGTTTGTTAAGATCATCTTGGAGGATTTGTTGGTCAGAGGGGTTATCAATTGTTCTGTACACAAGGCAGTCATCAGCAAACAGTCTGACTGTGCTGTTTATATTATCAGGGATGTCATTTACATATAAGAGGAAAAGTAATGGACCCAAGACAGTACCTTGTGGTACACCGGATAAAACCTGTTTAGAATCAGAGATTTCACTATCGCAAACAACACGCTGGATGCGGTTGTTGAGGAATGATGCAAACCAGGCCAGAAGATTTCCATCAATGCCATAGGCGGAAAGTTTGGATAACAGGCGCTGGTGGGGGACTTTATCAAAGGCTTTTGAGAAGTCAAGAATAGCCATAGAGACGTTACTGTTTTGGTCAATTTGTTTAGAGATATCATTTATTGTTAAGAGGAGTTGTGTTTCAGTCGATCTTTTGCACGGAAGCCATGTTGTAAATCAGTTAAGATATTATGCTCATCAAGGAATTTCATCACATGTGAGTGGATTATATGCTCAAGGATTTTACTACAAACGAGGTGAGGGTAATAGGTCTATAATTAGCTGGGTTTTGTTTATCACCTTTCTTAAAAACACTACATATGTTTGCTTCTTTCCACTTGTTAGGATAGTACCATTATCGACAGAGGTTTGAAAGAGATCAGTTAGAATTTCATAGAGGTCATCAGCATGTGCTTTTAGAAACCATGGTGGTATTTGGTCAGACCTGAGGCTTTGTTGGGGCCTAGGTTATGCAGTTGCTTTTTGACACCTTCTGGGGTAATTATAAGTTGGTTTATTTTGCTGTTGGTAAGTGGTTTAGTTACAGGAATTTGGGAGGTGTTTTCTACTGTGAAAACACTGAAAAACTGGTCATTTAGAATGTTAGCTTTAGTTTTACTGTCACTGCAGAGTTTACTGTTATTTAGTAGATCAGACACACCTACAGAGTTACTTCTTAATCTTTTGATATAGGACCAAAATGCCTTTGGGTTTTCAAGTTAGTGAGTTTTTAAGTTTATCACAGATGAAGGTGTTTCTAGCTTCTTTGAGGTTTTTATGGACAGCCTTTCTAAAGCTTTTATAGGTAGTCCAGTCATTGGCTTGTTGATTAGTCTTAGCTTTTTTAAACAGTTTATGTTTTTTCCTGCAGAGACGGCGTTGGATACGGGTAAACCAGGGCAGATTTAGTTTAGTTGAGGTGAATTTGTGAGGCGTGTTTTTATCTATAATCAATTTAATTTCTTGTTCAAAGAAATTCCATTTTTCATCAACATCAATGGAGGAATTAAATTGAGTATAATATTGCAGTTTAAATTTGGTCAGGTCTTCTTTTATTCGTGTTATGTTGGCTTTTTTCTTTAAATAGATTTTACGTTTAGGTAACTTTTTACGAGGGGGAGATATTTAGGGTCAATTCAACAATATCATGGTCACTTATACCGGGAATGACATTAGCTGAGGTAACAGCTGGTGAATTGTTAGTAAAAACAAGATCAAGGATGTTGTTATCTCTGGTGGGTGACTGCACCATTTGAGTGAGATTGAATAAATTAGTCACTTCAAGAAGAATTTTGGCTGCTTCGGAGGAAGCGTTAGTTCCTGAAATAATGTTTTGACTCCAGTCAATATTAGGTTGGTTGAAATCACCAGCAAGAATAACATTGTTTTTGTCAGCATTTTTACTGAGTTGTTTATCTCACTAACACTAACAGTAACACGTACAGTACTTGGGCATATGGCCTAAAACTTTATTGGACTGAAGTGCAAGTGAAAACAAATAACGTTAATCTTCCTTACCAAACATCTTTCTTGGGTCCTCTAAAAATTTTCCCCAAGAGCCAAGCACCAAGTGGTACGCGCGCCATGATCGATGGATTTCTTGGTTGGTCTTCCAGGTCATCTAGTTTCCATTCTGACAGTTTTTTAATACATTTTGTGAAAACTTTGACGACTGTATCGGATTTTGATCAGCTAGTGCTAGCCACAGATGAATGTTGAAGAAATGCAGGTGCAGATTATGCGAACATCACATAAACTCAAAGTCACAGTGTTTTGTTGCGTTAATTTCTACCAGCCTGCGAAAAATGGTTACGACAGTACGACGGTGATTTTTGGACACATATTGAACCAAATAATTCAAAAAAGTTTTGTGCATCTTAAACACTTTCTAGTAAAAAGAAATCCTGAGTGTCACAGTGTAGGTGTGTTTAGGTCGGTGCTGTAAACTGATTGGGAAGGGTCACTTAGGGCGTAGGTGGCACATTCCTAACCCCTCCTCCATTGCTTCCTCAACCCAGGCACGTTGTCAAAAACAATTTTTTTTTTTTTTTGAGGGAACGAATTGTTGTAGCGGTTATGCTTCTGAGTTTGTCTGCTTGATGTAGTACAAAAATGATGCAAAGGCCTACTGCAACACTCTTATCAACTTTTGTTCATTCCTAATTTCTGCACAAAATATATTAATAAGATAAATCTCATTTGCTCCGGTCACTCAGGTGCAAATTATTGTTCATTTAGGTCTGCCCCCTCCTTAAACTTTGAAATTTATACAGGCTACGTGTTTTATCATTAGCTTTCTTCCTTTCTTGATTGATAACAGATTTATCAAACTTTGCTATATAAATTGAAGACTTAAGTTAGAATATTTTACATATTTCTACAATGACTGTTTGAGGAAGCTATCACTACCACTATGCTGTGCATGTTCTTCTCACAAATAAAAGAGTTTTTCCCATCTGATATGCTGATATGAATAATTACGGATTTGAATGAAATTATAATGTTCCATAGATCTGGAACCGGGCCCCAACACAGGTTTCAAATTGAGGGGCCAAGACCGATGTTATTATTTCAAAAATAATTTAGGCCTATTTAAAAACCATTGCTTTGAAAATCATTGGGACCATGCCCCCCCCCCCCCTCTTCCTCCCCCGGCCCGGTGTCGGGGCCCTGTAGAGACATAGGAGGCCTGGCATGAGGCCAACATTTTCAGGGGTAATGGTTCTGCCCATTTTTTTAATTGATGTACATCCTTGACCATCCATGGGGAAATTAGGTTGCTGGCCCGAAGGTTGTTCTTATTTTCCGGTTTTTAGCCTTTTTGATCCTGCCCTCATCATTGTGGCCCACCAGTCACTTACCTTTTTAAAAAGTGTATACTGGTGGGCCAACTTGCACTATTTCATTAGCAATTTTCATATGAATTGGAGTGGAACTGTACTTTTCAAGAGAACTTTGGCCAATTTTGCCAATAAGCAATAACAATCTAAAGGACCCTTTGTTTTTTAGAAAAGTGAGGGATAATTACCCTCTCCTACCACACGTGGCAACGCCGCTGGGTGAAATTCACTAAGTTTCTACCGAGTTTCGCCATCATTACCTTGGCCAGCAATAAAAATTCCTTAAAAAAAACACTGCCTCATCAAAGCGCAAACTGCCAAAACCGAAGCGTTTATTGTTTTTGCACAAATTTCAAAGATCTTTAATCTATCAACGGTTGGGGCTTAATTCCCCTTCTGCACACCAGCAAACGTTTGTGGTCCTTTCGAAATGTTTTCAAACATAAATCCGAAATTTCGGAGGCGAATGCTGTTTGCGCAGCATATACGCATCTTTTTTTCTCAGCTTGTCAAGCGCTAACCATTTGCTGAACAAACATCTGTTTGATTTAAGAACAGGTAACTTTGATTTTAGAGGATTGGTTTAGGTTCAAGCAAGTCTATCTTATATGAAAGAGGTCTCAAAAGGAAACAAAATAGTGAAGAAAGCATTTACAAATTTTATTCCGTTTTAAGGATATATCTAAATTTAAAGTTTCGTATCATTTGTGTAAAAACGACTGAAATCAGACTAGTTGTGATGTCATAGCCTCAGATTCCAAAAAGTCTTTATGTATTCATCATATTTTGTCCTGTGACAAAAAAAGAAAGAAAAAAAGTAGTAAGAATAAATGTAGGAAGGGTATTTATAATAAACCACCTAAAGAAAGTTTGAGGAATAATAATTCAAATAGTGAAAAATTAAATAAACTTTCTTTAAAATACATTAAGAATTGTCAAGAATGTGAGGATGAAGACACCATCTTTCCATATTAGACTTACTACACCAGTCATTTCTATACACAGATAAGACAGAGCTTTAAACATGAATATGTCCTCAACATAATTAAGATTTTCTTTTCTCACCATTTTGCTTCTTTTGAAGTCCTTTTTCATATAAGACGGACATGCTTGACCACTGAACTAATCTTTGATTACATTATGATAACGTTCAGGCTTATCACATGCACATGTACTTAAAGGACTGGTGCCATGTAGCAATTTTGGTATCAACTGATGTATTTTTTGATTTCGAACAACTTTTAATACATATGTACCGGTAGTTCAAAATGTGTCTATTATTTTATTTATTTTTTCAAACAATCTTACAAACCTTTAATGGCCGCTAATACAAACGACTTATCTTCCTATTTTAATTTATAATTATTAAACTTTTGTGACGTGTCAAGTTGGACAGTATCACTGATCTGCGGCTGGCCGTACGTATAAGTCAGAATGCTGACTACACCGGATGCGTTTTTGAAATTTAAAGAGCCAACTTAACAGGTTAAGAAATTGTTAGCGTCCATCACGTATACACTGTATCTTGCAACCTGTCAATTCGGCGTGGGTATTATTTATTTTAGGAGAACCAAGTTGCAGATTGTCTTTATTTTTGTATCTTTCTGTTTTATAATGAATAAATTAAACCCTACATAACTTTGTTCTCTTTCTTTAAGGGTCGTGTATAGCTTTTCGTTTTTGAGGGGCTTAAGCTACCCCCTCCTCCCTTAAAAAAAAAATAATCGCGAAGACTTTGGTGAAAGTGTGAAATTAATAACATAAATTTGAAGGAAAGTGCGTAAAATTGTTGGAAATTTTGTTCGATTTTCGCAACACTTCACTCAGAATTTCTCGAATTGACAGCTTGCTTCACTGGAAAGTGAATTATTTTCCAAGAAATTAAAGAAGATTTCACCAAAGAGCTTTAAGCTCTTTGCTTTCACAAAAATGAAGGAAATTTCCCCCAAAATGAAGGAGAATTCCCGAAAATTGACGAAGATTTCCTTAAAATTCATGGAAGTATCGCAGAAGTTGAATAATGTTTTTTGTTTTTTTAAGGGAAGGGTCTATGATTTTTTAGGGGGCGAAGCCCCGCTCCCTTAAGATACGCCACTGCTTTCTTTATTACTATCCATACAAACAAACAAAATGCCACGACAGCCCCTTTTTAAAGGGTGTTTCTATCAAAACTTAGGTTAACCGCAACTAGAAAGAAATCTCTTCAGCCAACGCAGTCAATAGCTCATTCGTCGGCTGTGTGTAACATGCGCTCAGTTTAAACTGATAATGGTTGTAACACATGTTACACAAGCCAGTTTTTACTGATGTATGCTTGATGATACTTAAAACGCAAGGTGCTCAACTTCAGGAACGCACCCCTGGAAATTCCTGGTTACTGGATAACAACGGATTGTATTACCTCTATCTATTTGGTTATGTGGTATCACCTGGCACCTGCCCCAAACTGCCAAATGCCTATCAATTCATGGTCACATGCACAAATCTAGTTATCTGGTTATTGTCACATGTTTCTTCAATGGCACACGAACACTGCCTCTTATCAGGATCTAAATGACAACTTCCTGCTCTTTTGTCATCTTATTGTCACACGGCGAAACATGTCGGAAAGATCTTCTTAACACACACGTATGCCGATATATCTGAAGAAGATCAATTCGTGCGAAAATGAGAAGCGGGTGTAGAAGTTTTAGAATTAACCGAAAAAATGGTCTGAAATTCAACAATAGTCCCTATTAAATTGACCAAATTTACAAAAGGTGGTATTACATCTATAGCAACACACACCTTTCATTTAAGTATCAATTGTATTCATAAGTCGATGCCTGTCTGGCTGTTACAGTTTGGGCATTGATGGTAAAATATTTTTTTGGATAAATACGTTCGTATAAATGGGCAATTTCAGATAGTATTTATACCTTCCGCTAAGGAACTAAGTTTATAACCCCTCCCACCAATTACCCTATCACGGCACTTTCAACCTCCCACAGTCATACCAAAAGCTTCTCTGTAGAAGCTCTTTGATTAATGTCGCACACGTGATACAATAAAGCACGTTTCGTGTGACAATAAGAAGCATGCATGCATCGTGTGATAATAAGAAGCGTGCATGTTTCGTGTGACAATAAGAAGCATAAACTTGTTTCGTGTGACAATAAGAAGAATAAACTTGTTTCGTGTGACAATAAGAAGAATAAACTTGTTTCGTGTGACAATAAGAAGCGTGCATGTTTTGTGTGACAATAAGAAGCGTGCATGTTTTGTGTGACAATAAGAAGCATGAACTTGTTTCGTGTGACAATAAGAAGCGTGCATGTTTCCTGTGACAATAAGAAGCGTGCATGTGTTATGTGACAATAAGAAGCATGAACTTGTTTCGTGTGACAATAAGAAGCGTGCATGTTTCGTGTGACAATAAAAAGCGTGCATGTTTCCTGAGACAATACGAAGCAAGAGGATGGAAAACAAGTAAAGGATACTCTTTGAATGGAATTTACACGAATGTGAGCTGTCGATTATGATAAAGAATTTGTGTAATCTTTCTCCTCGCCCTGTCAGCCTGGTCCAACCAAATATTAATGACATCCTGGATTATCCTTTTCACTAATTTCAATTCAAGAAATAGAATAACAGTCACCCCATATCAATATATTCAACTCAAAATATTGATGTTGGGAATGGAAGGGGGTGGAGTGGGGTGGTAATGAGGTAGGTCGGGTAATGTGATAACATCTGTTCACCTAAAATTAATAGGGGATAAATCGCCAGCACCGGCTCCGCCGCCCTGTCTTAAAACGGTTGTGGGTAGGTGGAGGCAAACTGTTTATTTTTTTCTGGTCCAAGTTGGAGAAATTTTCGTTTCGAATTTCTAGTTTAGTTGCTCAAAAAGATTTTTGATTTGCGCTCCTTGACTGTTTTACATTTATACATGCTTTAATCATGTCAATGGTTTTGTCATGAACCAAAGGCACACTTTATGAATTAATGCTCGAGCTTTATTTCTAGACAAAAGACTGGTAAACAGCCTGCCAGCCAATCATAAAACTTTTAAGAGGAAAGGCATTTAAATATTTTACCGCTGAAAGTTTCAATTCGATATATATATATCCTTTCACCAGAGTTATATTCTAGTTATCTTTGCGCAGAGGCGATATCGTAGTCAGTGAGGTTTAACCGAGACGCGATTATTGCTAATTGAAAACTTATCCCAATACCCCGCATTGGCGACGTGAAATACCGTCGACAGATGCAATTTTTCTCGGTTTCGAACGAAACCTAATTTATCAATCTAAACATACTGCAAACATAATTTATATAATAGAAATCAAGGAGGTTGTATTTGCATTCATTCATCTTTCACTTTGTTTGATGTTGCAAGATAACTCAATTGGCTGCATTGTTGAGTATTTTGCGTGCAAAATGTAATAAAGGTATGGGCCAAAATTTTACAAATGGCTCCTTTTTAAGCTTCCCCATTGCTCAGGAGAACTGTTTTCAAATCCATTTGTTTTCTGCAAATCTTTGTAAGCTTTGTATTTATACCCAGCTGATTCATAACCTTCTTGCAAAGGACAGAGCTTTAAACTTGAATATCTCCTCAATGGAATACACTATTTGAATGCTTTCTTCAGCATTTTCTTTCTTTCAATGTCCTCTTAATGAATTTTAAAATAACTTATATACTTACGTGAACTCTGACCTAGCCTGTTATTTGAAGCGATAATTGCTAATCATACTTATCCCAATACCCCGCACTGGCGATGTGAAATACCATCGACATTAGCAATTTTTGCAAAATTCCCGAAAATTTGCTTCAAGTCCTTATAATTAGCCGGCAGCAGACTATAGTTTTCCATCTACCAGGTTTTGGGGAGGCTCCGACTGAGCCTCCTGTATCCTGATCTCATAACATTTTGTCAATATGCGGGGCGATGTTCAATGGTCAACGTGTCGGATCCAGGGGCGTAACTAGATTTCGAGCACAGGAGAGTGTAAGACAAATTTGCCTGACGAAAGTTTGCACTTGTCTACAATCACACAATATAAAACAATTTGGAGAAGATTTCGCCCCCTTCCCTTTCCCCCCCCCTCCCCTATCCCAAAAAAAGCAATGTCATCGCCAGACATATTGGCTTAGGACACAATACTCAAGTAGCAAACGCGGAAATGCAAAACAGCGACGCATTTACCCGCTTAACAGCTTAAGGCTCCTGGCAACGTCCAGAGGTGAAACCTTGGATGCTTGGTAACAGGCTGAAAAGGCCTTGTTTTTGTTGGTCCAAAACGGCTGAAAATCAACACAAAGTTCGAAAATGTAATTGATGAAAAGAAGACAATTCTAAATCATGTTATTGTCTAGGTTACCAGTTAAGAACAGGAAGATGAGAAATTCCCCCTCAAAATTGAGAGGAATTTGGGCAAAAATGTAAAGTTCGTGGAGCAAAGATTTGCCACCAAAATGTCTTAAAATTTAACACAAAGTTCCGAAATATAAATGAAAGATTCTGGAGTTCTAGGGCAAATCATGGGTATGGATTCAAAAAGGCACTATTGGAAAGGGGTCCAGGGGCGAAGCCCCAAAGTCTTTGAAGGTTTCTTGTCTTTGCTGCCCCAAAATGGCTGAAAATAAATACAAACTGACAAGGTTGGGAAAAATTAGTGAAGATAAGAAAAATATATTCATGCGAAAATCAAGCATGATAAGCTTACCATATCTAAACAGGCAGAGAGAGAAATTTTTCCTGAGAATTAAGAGAACTCGGGAAAAGTTGCGCAGGTGTTCATGTGTAAAGCCTTGGTCTGAAGCTGTCTTGTTTTTCATCCCCAATATAGCTTAAAATCAACACAAAGTTCCCAAAATGTAAATGAAAAATCGTGGGTCCTGGGGCGAAGCAAGGGTAGAGAACCAAGAGAGGACCCTTTTAAGGGGTCACAGAGCGAAGCCCCCGGAAACTTTTGATGTCCCAATATGGCTTAAATTTAAGATAAACTGACAATTTGAAAGTTATAAGAAATGGTTATACTGTTATAAGAAGACAGTTTGAAATTCTAATGCTAAAATCCACTCAAGATATAAGCATTATCAGATTATAGGGTTATCATTTCTACACAGACAAAAAGTGATTTTTTTTCTGAAAATTGAGAAAATTTGGGCAAAATTGTGCAGGCTTTGGGGATCAAGCCCCCTGTCCCCTCCCTCTCTTCTGGCTACGCCCCCTGTTTTTGATGCCCAAAACTGGCCCATGGTAATTCTGGCTCTGGATTTTAAACGTGTGTAGACAGGTAGACGGCATCTTTCATATAGTCCAAGTTGCCCAAGTCGAGCATGCCAATCAGCATCATGCAGAGTCGAGGGGAGGTGATTGTTATATCTAGCAGTTTAGACGATTCGGGAAACATTGCGACATATCTCTGATTTAAACAGTGCATCCAACATTTTAAATCTCTGTCTGACTAAGTGCCCCAGCAGTCAAGTATGATGTTGTGATAGCATCATGATGCCGAGTCGGGAGGACATGATTGTGATATCTATAGACGATTCGGGCATGATTGAGATATTGCTCTCAAACAGTACATCTGACATTTTACATCTCTGCCCGACTAAGTGCTCAAGTACAAAATGTACAAGTATGATGTTGTCAGAATCATCAGATCATGCCGAGTCGGCGGTCGGATTCGAGGATATGATTCTGATATCTAGCTGAGTCGGGCATGGCTGACATGACTGAGAAATACTCTGATAAAAGTGCATCCGACATGTCTACAATTCTGCCGACTAAGATCGGTGTCCAATCAACAAACCAACTAATGTTATTACCCAGAACAAGTATTTGGTCTTTTTTGCGAAGAAACAAAAACATAAAGGTATAACAATATTAATAACAATAAGAAGCATAAATGTTTCGTGTGACAATAAGAAGCGTGCATGTTTTCTGAGACAATACGAAGCAAGAGGATGGAAAACAAGTAAAGGATTCTCTTTGAATGGAATTTAGGCGAATGTGAGCTGTCGATTACGATAACGAATTTGTGTAATCTTTCTCCTCGCCCTGTCGGCCTGGTCCGACCAAATGTTAAAGACATCCTGGATTATCCCTTTCAATAATTTCAATTTATGAAATAGAATAACAGTCATCCCATATCAATACATTCAACTCAAATTATTGACACTTATATTGTGATGGGGAAGGGGATGGTGGGGGGAGGGGATGGTGGGGGGAGGGGGGGGGAGAGGGGTCCGGTAACATAATGAAGAGTGTTCACATAATATTGGAGGGGCTAATGAGGTCGGGTAACGTGATAACATATGTTCACCTAAAATGAATAAGGGATATATCCCCCGGCCAGCACCGGCTCCGCCACCCTGTCTAAAGACGGTTGTGCGTAGATGGAGGCAAACTGATTATTTTTTCTGGTCCAACTTGGAGGAAAATTCGTTTCGATTCTCTAATTTAGTTTTTCAAAGAGGTTTTTAATTTGCGCTCCTTGACTGTTTTACATTTATGCATGCTTTAATCATGTCAATGGTTTTGTCTTGAACAAAAGGCACACTTCATAGATTAATGCTCGAGTTTAATTTTTAGACAAAAGACTGGTCACCAGCCTGCCAGCCAATCATAAAACTTTCAAGAGGAAAGGCATTTAAATATTTTACCGCTGAAAGTTTCAATTCGATATATATATATCCCTTTCACCAGAGTTACATTCTAATTATCTTTGCGCAGAGGCGATATCGTAGTCAGTGAGGTTTATCCGAGACGCGATTATTGCTAATTGAAAACTTATCCCAATACCCCGCACTGGCGACGTGAAATACCGTCGACAGATGCAATTTTTCTCGGTTTCGAACGAAACCTAATTATCAATTTAAACATACTGCAAACATAATTTATTTATTAGAAATCAAGGAGGTTGCATTTGCATTCATTCATCTTTCATTTTATTTGATATTAATAAGTTAGCCATGTTGCAAGATATCAACAAAAAAAACAGATTGGCTGCATGGTTGAGTATTTTACCTTTAAAATCTAATGGAGGTATGGGCCAAAATTTTACAAATGGCTTCTTTCTAAGGTTCCCCATTGCTCAGGAGAACTGTTTTTAAATCTATCATGTATTTGTTTTCTGCAAATCTTTGTAGGCTTTGTATTTATATCCAGCTGATTCATAACCTCCTTGCAAAGGACAGAGCTTTAAACTTGAATATCTCCTTAATGGAATACGCTATTTGAATGCTTTCTTCAGCATTTTCTTTTTTTCAATGTCCTCTTAATATATTTTTAAATAACTTATAAACTTACGTGAACCCTGACCTAGCCTGTTAACCGAAAAGCGATAATTGCTATTCATACTTATCCCAATACTCCGCACTGGCGATGTGAAATACCATCGACAATTTTTCTCGGTTTCTAAACAAAACCTGCAAAATTCCCGAAAATTTGCTTCAAGTCCTTATAATTAGTTGACAGCAGACTATAGTTTTCCATCTACCAGGTCCTGGGGAGGATCCGACTGAGCCTCCTGTATCCTGATCTCATGACATTTTGTCAATATGCGGGGCGATGTTCAATGGTGAACGTTTTGGATTCAGAGGCCTAACTAGATTTCGAGCACAGGAGAGTGTAAGACAAATTTGTGTGACAAAATTTTGCACTTGTCTACAATCACACATTAAAAAAAAGAGAGAAAATCCCCCACCCCCCAATCCCTCCCCCCCCCCTTCCACCCCCACCAAAAAAAAGAAGCAATGGAAGCCCCTGGAAAATGTTGATGCCCCAATACGGCTTAAATTCAAAACAAACTGACAATTTGAAAGTTATAAGAAATGGCTATACTGTTATAAGAAGACAGTTTGAAATTCTAATGCTAAAATCCACTCAGATATAAGCATTTTATGATTATCATTTCTACACAGACAATGAGGAGAAATTTTTCCTGAAAATTAAGAAAATTTGGGCAAAAATGTGCAGGCTATGGGGATCAAGCCCCATGTCCCTCCCTCTCTCTCTCTCTCTCTCTCTCTGGCTACGCCCCCTATTTTTGATGCTTAAAACTAGCCCATGATAATTATGGCTCTGGATTTTAAACGTGTGTAGACAGGTAGACGGGCATCTTTCATATAGTCCAAGTTGCCCAAGTCAGACCCAATCAGCATCATGCAGAGTCGAGGGGAGATGATTGTTATATCTAAACGATTTGGGAAACATTGCAATATATCTCTGATTTAAACAGTACATCCAACATTTTAAATCTCTGTGCGACTAAGTGCCCCAGCAGCCAAGTATGATGTTGTTATAGCATCATGATGCCTAGTCGGGAGGACATGATTCTGATATTCGGGCAAGATTGAGATATACTCTCAAACATTACATATGACATTTTACATCTCTGCCCGACTAAGTACTCAAGTACAAAATGTACAAGTATGATGTTGTCAGAATCATCAGATCATGCCGAGTCGGCAGTCGGATTCGAGGATATGATTCTGATATCTAACTGAGTCGGGCATGGCTGACATGACTGAGATCTATTCTGATAAAAGTGCATCCGATGAGTCTACAATTCTGCCGACTAAGATCGGTGTCCAATCAACAAACCAACTATGTTATTATCCAGAACAAGTATTTTGTCTTTTTTACGAAGAAACAAAAACCCAAAGGTATAACAATGTTAATAACAATAAAAAGCATGCATGTTTCGTGTGACAATAAGAAGCGTGTATGTTTCCTGTGACAATACGAAGCATAAACTTGTTTCGTGTGACAATAAGAAGAGTGCATGTTTCGTGTGACAATAGGAAGCGTGCATGTTTCCTGTGACAATACGAAGCATGAGGATGGAAAAGGAGTACGGGATACTCTTTGAATGGAATTTATACGAATGTGAGCTGTCGATTATGATAAAGCATTTGTATTATCTTTCTCCTCGCCCTGTCGGCATGGTCCAACCAAATGTTAAAGACATCCTGGATTATCCTTTTCAATAATTTCAATTTAGGAAATAGAATAACAGTCATCCCATATCAATACATTCAACTCAAATTATTAACACTTATATTGTGATGGGGAGGGATGGTGTGTGTGTGTGGGGTAAAAAGGTCCGGTAACGTACTGAAGAGTGTTCACATAATATTGGAGGGGCTAATGAGGTCGGGTAACGTGATAACATAGGTTCACTTAAAATGAATAAGGGATATATCCCCCGGCCAGCACCGGCTCCGCCACCCTGTCTAAAGACGGTTGTGCGTAGATGGAGGCAAACTGATTATTTGTTCTGGTCCAAGTTGGAGGAAATTTCGTTTCGATTCTCTAGTTAAGTTTCTCAAAACGGTTTTTAATTTGCGCTCCTTGACTGTTTTACAATTATGCATGCTTCAATCATGTCAATGGTTTTGTCTTGAACAAAAGGCACACTTCATAGATTAATGCTCGAGTTTAATTTTTAGACAAAAGACTGGTCACCAGCCTGCCAGCCAATCATAAAACTTTCAAGAGGAAAGGCATTTGAATATTTTACCGCTGAAAGTTTTAATTCGATATATATATATCCCTTTCACCAGAGTTATATTCTAGTTATCTTTGCGCAGAGGCGATATCGTAGTCAGTGAGGTTTATCCGAGACGCGATTATTGCTAATTGAAAACTTATCCCAATACCCCGCACTGGCGACGTGAAATACCGTCGACAGATGCAATTTTTCTCGGTTTCGAACGAAACCTAATTATCGATCTAAACATACTGCAAACCTAATTTATTTATTAGAAATCAAGGAGGTTGCATTTGCTTTCATTCATCTTTAATTTTATTTGATCTTGGTTAGTTAACCATGCTGCAAGATATCAAAAACAAAAACAGATTGGCTGCATGGTTGAGTATTTTACCTTTAAAATCTAATGGAGGTATGGGCTAACATTTTACAAATGGCTTCTTTCTAAGGTTCCCCATTGCTCAGGAGAACTGTTTTTAAATCCATCATGTATTTGTTTTCTGCAAATCTTTGTAGGCTTTGTATTTATATCCAGCTGATTCATAACCTCCTTGCAAAGGACAGAGCTTTAAACTTGAATATCTCCTTAATGGAATACGCTATTTGAATGCTTTCTTCAGCATTTTCTTTTTTTCAATGTCCTCTTAATATATTTTTAAATAACTTATAAACTTACGTGAACCCTGACCTAGCCTGTTAACCGAAAAGCGATAATTGCTATTCATACTTATCCCAATACTCCGCACTGGCGATGTGAAATACCATCGACAATTTTTCTCGGTTTCTAAACAAAACCTGCAAAATTCCCGAAAATTTGCTTCAAGTCCTTATAATTAGCTGACAGCAGACTATAGTTTTCCATCTACCAGGTCTTGGAGAGGCTCCGACTGAGCCTCCTGTATCCTGATCTTATAACATTTTGTCGATATGCGGGGCGATGTTCAATGGTCAACGTTTTGGATCCAGAGGCGTAACTAGATTTCGAGCACAGGAGGGTGTAAGACAAATTTGTGTGACAAAAGTTTGCACTTGTCTGCAATCACACAATATAAAATAATTGAGAGAAAATCCCCCACCCCAACCCCTCCCCCCCCCTTCCACCCCCACCAAAAAAAAAAAAAAAAAGCAATGGCATCGCTAGACATATTGGCTTGGGACACAATACTCAAGTACCAAACACGGAAATGCAAAACCGCCGCACTTACCCGCTTAAGCTCCTGGCAACGTCCAGGGATGAACCTGAAAAGTTCTTTTTTGTTGGCCAAAATTGCTGAATACCAACACAAAGTTCGAAAATGTTTTTGATGAAGAGAAGACAATTTTAAATCATGTTATAATCTAGGTTACCATTTATAAACAGGCAGATGAGAAATTCCCCCTTGAAATTAAGAGGAAGTCGGACAAATTGTAAAGTTCGTGGGCAAAGACTTGCCACTAAAATGTCTTAAAATAAACACAAAGTTCCGAAATATAAGTGAAATATTCTGGAGTTCTGGAGCAAAGCATGGGTATGGATCCAGAGGATCCAGAAGGGGACTGTTGAGAAGGGATCCAGGGGCGAAGCCCCGGAGTCTTTGAAGGCTTCTTGTCTTTGCTGCCCCAAAATGGCTGAAATTCATCACAAACTGACAAAGTTGTGGAAAATTAAGTGAAGATAAGAAAAAAATGTTAATGCTTAAATCAAGCATGATAAGCTTACCATATCTAAACGGGCAGAGAAGAAATTTCTCCTGAGAATTAAGAAAATTCGGGAAAAATTGCGCAGGTGTTTATTAGTAAAGCCTTGGTCTGAAGATGTCTTGTTTTTGATCCTCCAATATAGCTCAAAATCAACACAAAGTTCCCAAAATGTAAATGAAAAATCGTGGGTCCTGGGGCTGTGGGGCGAAGCAAGGGTAGAGAACCAGGTGGGGCCCCTTTGAAGGGTCCACAGGGCGAAGCCCCGGAAACTTTTGATGCCCCAATATGGCTTAAATTTAGAACAAACAGACAATTTGAAAGTTATAAGAAATGGCTATACTGTTATAAGAAGACAGTTTGAAATTCTAATGCTAAAATCCACTCAGATATAAGCATTATATGATTATCATTTCTACACAGACAATGAGGAGAAATTTTTCCTGAAAATTGAAAAAAATTTGGGCAAAAATGTGCAGGCTATGGGGAACAAGCCCCATGTCCCCTCCCCTCTCTCTCTCTCTCTCTCTCTCTCTGGCTACGCCCCCTATTTTTGATGCTTAAAACTGGCCCATGATAATTATGGCTCTGGATTTTAAACGTGTGTAGACAGGTAGACGGGCATCTTTCATATAATACAAGTTGCCCAAGTCAAACCCAATCAGCATCATGCAGAGTCGAGGGGAGATGATTGTTATATCTAAACGATTTGGGAAACATTGCGATATATCTCTGATTTAAACAGTACATCCAACATTTTAAATCTCTGTCTGATTAAGTGCCCCAGCAGCCAAGTATGATGTTGTTATAGCATCATGATGCCGAGTCGGGAGGACATGATTCTGATATTCGGGCAAGATTGGGATATACTCTCAAACATTACATATGACATTTTACATCTCTGCCCGACTAAGTACTCAAGTACAAAATGTACAAGTATGATGTTGTCAGAATCATCAGATCATGCCGAGTCGGCAGTCGGATTCGAGGATATGATTCTGATATCTAACTGAGTCGGGCATGGCTGACATGACTGAGATCTACTCTGATAAAAGTGCATCCGATGAGTCTACAATTCTGCCGACTAAGATCGGTGTCCAATCAACAAACCAACTATGTTATTATCCAGAACAAGTATTTGGTCTTTTTTACGAAGAAACAAAAACCCAAAGGTATAACAATGTTAATAACAATAAAAAGCATGCATGTTTCGTGTGACAATAAGAAGCGTGTATGTTTCCTGTGACAATACGAAGCATAAACTTGTTTCGTGTGACAATAAGAAGAGTGCATGTTTCGTGTGACAATAGGAAGCGTGCATGTTTCCTGTGACAATACGAAGCGTGAGGATGGAAAAGGAGTACGGGATACTCTTTAAATGGAATTTACACGAACAGACAAATGTGAGCTGTCGATTATGATAAAGCATTTGTGTTATCTTTCTCCTCGCCCTGTCAGCATGGTCCGACCAAATGTTAAAGACATCCTGGATTATCCTTTTCAATAATTTCAATTTAGGAAATAGAATAACAGTCATCCCATATCAATACATTCAACTCAAATTATTAACACTTATATTGTGATGGGGAGGGATGGTGTGGGGGTGGAGGGGTGGGGGTGGAGGGTGGGGGTGGAGGGGGTGGGTGGTGGAGGGTTGGAGGGGGAAGGTCCGGTAACGTAATGAAGAGTGTTCACATAATATTGGAGTCGCTAATGATTTTGGGTAACGTGATAACATATGTTCACCTAAAATGAATAAGGGATATATCCCCCGGCCAGCACCGGCTCCGCCACCCTGTCTAAAGACGGTTGTGCGTAGATGGAGGCAAACTGATTATTTTTTCTGGTCCAAGCTGGAGGAAATTTCGTTTCGATTCTCTAGTTAAGTTTCTCAAAGAGGTTTTTAATTTGCGCTCCTTGACTGTTTTACATTTATGCAGGCTTCAATCATGTCAATGGTTTTGTCTTCAACAAAAGGCACACTTCATAGATTAATGCTCGAGTTTAATTTTTAGACAAAAGACTGGTCACCAGCCTGCCAGCCAATCATAAAACTTTCAAGAGGAAAGGCATTTGAATATTTTACCGCTGAAAGTTTCAATTTGATATATATATATCCCTTTCACAAGAGTTACATTCTAATTATCTTTGCGCAGAGGCGATATTGTAGTCAGTGAGGTTTAACCGAGACGCGATTATTGCTAATTGAAAACTTATCCCAATACCCCGCACTGGCGACGTGAAATACCGTCGACAGATGCAATTTTTCTCGGTTTCGAACGAAACCTAATTATCAATCTAAACATACTGCAAACATAATTTATTTATTAGAAATCAAGGAGGTTGCAAAAAAAACCTTGAACCATTCTAAGGACCCCTTATTTGCTTATCATATTATTTGGGACTGTCTCATTGAAGTTTCGGATTCATGCTAAACTGATAAATGTATTCTCCCAAATTTTGGTTCTAAATATCTTGATCTAAGAGTTTTGTGGTAGCAAAAAAATAAGGGTCACGAGAAATGTTCAGACCGATAAAAGTTGGAATTTTTTTTTGGAGAAGGGGTGGGTGTGGGGAGATTGCCTCTAAAGCTATAATGCTGTCGTGTATGCTTTCGAAATACGTCAATCGAAAAGTGTCTCTAATATCCTGTGTACCCCCTCCCTTGCTCATTAGATTCACATATCTTCCGCCATCCCTGCCTACCAGGGCTTCGCCAATGGACTACAATTTCACCCGATTTTTCTCAATTTGTATAGGAAATTTATTTCTACTCTGCTGCTCTGCCTACTTAAAAGTGGTAATCCTAATATACGAGTAGATTTTAACATGAGAATTTAAAATAGTCTTCTTCTCATCAAGTATACATTGTTAAACTTTGTGTTGATTTTAAGCCAGTTTAGGGTATCAAAAACAAGAAATCTTCAGACCAGAGCTTCATGAACCCCACAATTTTGCCCGAATTGTCTCCCTTTTCAGGAAAATTCCCAGGCTCATGCCTGTTTATAAACGGCAGTAGCGTATCTATATAAGGGGATAAAGGGGTAAGGGAGAGGGGGCTATTCAAGGCAAAGTAAATTCCGTAGGCCCCTTCACCATGCTTTTTATATATATTTTTTTTATTAAAACCATAAATATAATTCAGTGAAATATCAAATGAAACAGAAATTTTAGATGTTGGCATTTTTTATTTGTGTCGACTGAATTATTGTTAATTTTGTATCAAAAATCCTCAGTTTTAGATTGAACAACCTTCAATTTTGGACCAAAATTTTCAATTTGCGGTCAAAAATTGTTCAATTTTACATTTCAAGATCTGCTCCTTCAAACTTTTGCCACAACTCTATTCCTGTTTTTATCTATACTGCCATACCATAGTATGAAGGAGAAGGTGACACACATGCCAGCTGACCGGCCTTTGTACATGTCGTTAACATGGTCCCACATTTAAATGACTGAGATCCTAGTGGGAGTTATGATTACATAACATTACACATGCCGCCATTTTGGTAAGGAATGACCTTGGGTGGTCTCTAAGTGGCAAGTCCCGTTGACTAAAGAACAGATCTTGGAATGTGATCAAAAATCATACACATGCCGCCATTTTGGTAAGGAATGACCTTGGGTGGTCTCTAAGTGGCAAGTCCCGTTGACTAAAGAACAGATCTTGGAATGTGATCAAAAATCTCAAATTTTAAGTCAAAAATCTTCACTTTTGGACTACAAATCTTCAATTTTTCGACCAAAAGTTACAATTGAGGGTCAACTGTTTTGAAGTTTGGACCAAAACCTACAACTTGGGATCCGCAAAAATCTTTAATTTTGTACCAAGTGTCCTTCCAAAATCTTCCTGTAGGCGGTGTGTTTCATGATGATATTAGGTTATGTTTTCTTAATTCAAATTTAAATTTGAATTATGTCGGAAATTGTGTGCGTGTGGTTTAACATAAATTAAGGTCCTGGTTTTGATAATCCACATCATGTCTCTCAGATGAATATTTCGTCACAGTCGAAGTGTCATCGCTTTACAAGTTTTCCCCAACGGATTGACCTGTTGAATGCCTGACAGCCTGATCCATTTACACCTGCATATGCCAATGTGTATAGCCGGATAGCCAATGTGTATAGCCAACAGGCCAATACGTATAGCCAATGAGTATATAACCAATGCGTATAGCCAATATAGCCAATGTGCATAGTATTTTTATTTCATTTTATCTCAACCTGCTATAGTGCAGATGACTCACAGGCCGTAATAAAAATACCCCTTCTTGAGTTTCGTCCGTGGCACTATTAGATGGCGTCTATGTCCCTACCGACTGGATTTGCCCCACTCCAGGGTCATAAATCCTGGGGGTATTTAACATAATGGTTTTGAAGAAAAAAACAGTGTTGGTGAACACTGTCTGACTAATGGGGAAAATATATGCATAATTAATTAAAGTAAGGCATTACAATTTTAAATGGTGGGTCAGCAGCCAGTGAGTTCACAACTAATTATCAAAGGCCGTGGGACATTAAACCTTGCTATGCTATGCTAAATGCTGTAAAATGGTCAATTGTTAATCCATCTTGATGGAATGTTCTACTGCATACTTTCTTCCAATTAAAGCTCAAGGTATTGCTGAAAGCCAGGGTTGTAGGGAGCTTTTGAAAAGTGCGTGTGCGTGAAGAAAAAGGGGAGAGGGGATGGGGGGTTTCAAGTCATATGCAAAAGTCCGCCTCTGTTTGTAGACAATAAAGTGACCTCGAAGGGCACTTTAGTTTTAGAGAAAGGCATTTTTCCAATGGGACCACATTCCCCCGTACATGGATGGTAAAAATCGCCATTTTCCTACTATTGGGTCAGTAATTAGGGGGAATTTCTGAGATTATAAGCTATCAACGAATCGATTAAGCGTTAATCACGGAAGATTGTAAAGTGCATACACGGCAACTAACTCTTGTAAGCGTGTGTGCACTTACACTGAGGTATATGGGGATATTTTGCTGCTACCAACTTTCCAGGCTACCGTATAATATATGGCAAAACCGATGTAATGAACGTGGGCAGCGGACCGATTGGTTTAATCCCTAAAATGGGCTTTCAGACAAAAGATTTAAAAAAATGGGAAAGAAAGAACGGTTAAAGGTGAACTAGACCTATATTTCAGGGTGTCTTTATAGTGAATTTTCAAATCTCCATTTACCTGTTTTCCCTCCCTAAGTGAAAAATTTGTATTGTTTATAAATCTCAGAAAACTTTACTTCGTATAAATATTTGTGTTAGAAAAGTTTTGAGGCTCTCTAAAAGGATCGAAAAACATTTGTGAGTCTCTGGAAAATTATGTCCTCACTTTTCGGTGTAGTGCCCCTTTAATATGATTGAAGGAGATTGTATGAGGTCACGATGCAGGTGTCAAATGTCAATGAATGCAGGAAAGACGCGGGAAAATTTGGAATGTTTGTTATTCTGGATTTAATCAATGCACTTCGAAGACGTCTAAGGCTTGCTTGTCTATTAGGCGGGAAAATCAACCTCTTCGGAAAAGGTAATTAATGCTTAAATAATTTGTTGTTATATCATAATCTAAGAAAGAACGAGTTCCCATGTTTATTCATTGTAACTTACATGTGCTTTCCCTGGAATATGCCTAAAAAAAGTGAAATACAAGTGAAATGTTTTTTGTTAACATAATTCTGAGTATTAGACCTAATTAACGTTCATTGACAAATATCTTTGATTGTACTAATACAGCCTTTGATTCCCCACGGTTGCAGAGCTTTCGTTTACCCTAAATGTTTCCCTAAATTACCCATATTCTCCATCAAGCTATTTAACACTGATTTTAACCTTAAATTACCCATATTCTCCATCAAGCGATTTAACACTGATTTTAACCTTTTCCATTTTTTCAGAGACGTTTTGCTGTCTGTTAGGCGGGACAATGTCAATGAATGCAGCAAAGTGAGTGCAAAAAAACAAAAAGACGCGCGAAATTTTGATCATTTGTTATTCCGGATTTGTTCATGGCACGATCGGACACAGTTTATCTGCATGCAGTCAGGCTGGGGCAATGTCAATACAATGATGCAGGAAATGAATTTTATATAGCAAAGGACGCGAGAAATTTTGAATATTTTTCTTATTTTGGATGATCATGGTTCTTTGGAGACAGTCTGCAGGGCAACCAGGCTGGGAAAATCAACCTCTTTTGAAAAGGTAATGCCTTTTTGTTAAATTATATATATATATATATATATATATATATATATATATATATATATATATATATATATATATATATATATATATATATATATATATATATATATATATATATATATATATATATATATATATATATATATATATATATATATATATATATATATATATATATATATATATATATATATATATATATATATATATATATATACATATACATATAATAGCATGATCTAAGAAATAATGATTGATTATGTTTATCAATGGTTTTTATAAAAGAAATTTGAAAAATATGTAGGCCTAAGTGTTATTTTTCTAAATACCATTGGATATGTTAGAAAAGTATACAGATTCTACTTTATAATTTACCACCTGAAGAAAGTTTGAGCAGAAATCAATTTTCTTCAACATACATTAACAATTGTTGACAATGTGAGGAAGAGAGTGCCAACATTATACAGTTCACTTTTTAAACCAGTCATTTTTAGCTTGACTATTCGAAGAATAGTAGAGCTATTCTACTACCCCTGCGTCGGCGCCGACGTCCGGTAAAGTTTTGGTTAAAGTTTTCATAACTTAAGTTATAAATGGTGTACATTCATGTGACTTGGCATATGGACAGACGACATGGGTACTGATCAAATAAGCATGATTGGAAGGTTGTGTGTGCATACTAATTAGCTTATTTGCATAACAATGAAAATATTGTTCATGTTTTGCTTAAAGTTTTTGGTTAGAAGTTTTTTGTTAAAGTTTGCATAACTTATGAATGGTGTACATTCATGTTACTAGGCATAGGGTAGAGGACATGTGTACTGTTCAAATGAGCATGATTGCGGGGTTGTGTGTGCATACTAACTAGCTTATTCCATTACAATGTAAATATTTGTATCTATGATATCTCTTAAATTAAAGTGGATGTGGGATTTTGTTTGCACAAATGATCATATATGTAAAGAGTATCGTCTACACTTAATGATGAGGTGAAGTGAGCATATTAATTAGATTATTTGCATAACAATAGACTCGTACAAAATGTTTAATATTCATGAGCGCATAACTTAAGTTATGAATGATGTACATTCATGTAACTTAGCACAGAGGTAGATGACATGGGTACTCTTCAAATAAGCATGTTTTGGGGTTGTGTGTGCTTACTGATTAGCTTATTTGCATATCAATCAAAATATTTGTATCTAAAAATAAAATGGGGGTGGAGATATTGTTTTACACAAAAGATCATATGTGAAGAGCATTGTCAACACTCAATAGTGAGGTATAGTGTGCATATTAATCAGGTTATTTGCATTACAATAGACTTGGGTACAAAATATCTAACCTGAGATAATAACTGCTTTTTGGTTCAGTGGTAGAGGGCATTGGTACTCTTCATTTCAGCATAATTGGGGGATTGTGTGTGCATAATTATTAGCCTATTTGCATAGCAATGAAAATATTCGTATATGTTGTATCTCTTAAATTAAAGTGGGTATGATGATTTTGCTTAAACAAATGATCATACAGTATACATGTATGTGAAGAGCATTGTTCACACTTAATGGTGAGGTATAGGTGTGCATTTGCTGCAATATGTTTGACCGGAGATAAAGAATGTATGGCTTATGGCTTACTAACTTCACATTTCTAGTTTTGTTATGATATTGACATTCCTGACATGAATAGCAATAAAAATGTTTGTCTTCTCATGAACAAAGAAGCAAATAAAAGTGTCCTTGCTTCTAAAGAATGTTAAATTAGGGGCTCGGGAAATATAAACAATAAGCAGAATGTAGAGTAGAAGATGACATGATGATAAAGTAGCTGAAGGAATTAGGATGAGGTTATGTGGGACAGGGTGAAATTGTATGTTATGGCAGGGTGCGGTGGGATGTTAAAGATGGTGGATTGGTTTGTAGAACAGGGTTGGTTGGCATGTGGAACAGGATGGGTTGGCATGTGGAACAGGGTGGGTTGACATATGGAACAGGGTGGGTCGACATGTGGGACAAGGCGGAATAACATGTGGTGGGATGGCATCTGGATTTCAGTTGTAATGGCATATGGGTCTTGCAAAAGGTGTAATGACATACAGTATCTGGTTTTCAGGTGTGATTGCTTGGAGTATAGACGTGGGATGACATTTGGGACAGGTTGGGACGGAATGTGGGACAGTCTGGAATATGCATTATTAGCGGTGAGGGGATTTGTATAGTTTCCAATGTCTTGTTTGTCATACCTTAAGCAATATTGTTTCGCATAATCTTGCTTTAATGTTATTGTACATTTTGACTTTGCTTGACACACATCTTAAATTGGAAGTTGTATTACAATCCAAGATGTAGTTCTGGGAATGTGTAGGGGCTTGGGGAGGGTACAGGTTGGAAAGGGGGTTGGATGTTATTCTTTCATTGGCATTGACAAGTCAGGGCCTCTCCTTTCTTTGTTATTCAATTGATAGAACTAAAAGAGGTGTTGTACTTATAAAGACTGCTAGGTTTTACATGTTTTCTGAGTTACTTTAACTTTTTTGTCTTAAAATATCTCGGAATATCTTAAAATATCTTGAAATATTTTGAAGCTTGTAGTGCAAATGAAAATGTAAGTGCATCTATCAAAGCTCAAGTAATTTGAAATCATCTGCCGCTGCTGCCCTATTTCTGTATATACTTTCCTCTATACGCCCATTCTCTACATTAGCTTTGAATAGTGAAGCATACTGTCCTTCCGACAGTTCTAGTTTTTTTCATATGAAAGAGGACTTTGAAGAAAAAATGGTGAAGAAAGCATTCAAAAATCTTATTCCATTAAGGAAATTTCTTAATTTAAAGTTTGGTATCATTTAGAAACGACTGAAATCAGACTTGCTGTGACATCACAGCCTCAGATTCCTCAGAGTCTTTATGTATTCTATCATATTTTGTCATGCGATCTTGTGGCTTAAAAACCATTGCATATGTAAGGAAAGTAGTAATACAGAATCTTGAAAGGGTAATTATAATCTAACACCTGAACAAAGTGCGAGTAAAAATAACAAATAGTAAAAACTTTCAATCAATTTTCTTTAAAACACATTAACAATTATTGATAATGTGAAGATAAGGACCTCAACCTTCTATAAAACGGAACTTTAAGTTTAATGACTGGGCTCCACAGCTGCAGGCCGTGCTACAAATTCACAACAAAGAGATACAAGCAGAAATGAACGAGGAACGAGCACGGACAAACCCTCTATAGTAGACTTACAACACCAGTCATTTCTCCATAGATAAGACAGAGCCTTCAACTTGAATATCTCCTTAACCGAATAAGATACTGAAGTAATTTCTTCACCATTTGGTTTCTCTTCGATTCCTCTTTCATGTAAAATAAACTTACTAGACCACTCAACTAATCCTTTAAAGTCCGGTCTATATACACACACAGTTAAAGTATATGGGAAGTAGGGTGCATTATGGGAACATGCATCAAGTTAAATAAATTTAAATTTAAAATTTTTAATTCCAAAGAAGTGAGCCCTTCGAATTACTCCCTGACTGTTTCTGTGCCTCTACCTGCCCACAAAAAAAAGAAAAAAGTATTGATCAAAGATTTATGGACAGGTGTCATATAACAACAACATCAACCATGAAAATAGCACAAAAAAAAGTAACATATTCGGTAAAAAAAGCGACCATTTTACTACTGCATTTTGAATTTTCAGGCCTTATTATAATAAGTTATCTTATTCGGCTCCCCTGCCCCTCTCTGCCCCACTTGCAACATCGATTTCTCCATCAAGCATATATTCTTGGCCTGTACCCTCTACCAGAGCTCTAGATCTCTTTTCTCCTCAATCTCCTCAATCTCGGACCGATTCGGAAACAACTCAAACATCATCAACTTCCTTCGCTACAAGAACCTCTTCCACCATATATTATCTCCTCCCCTTCTACACCTAAGCTTATACACCCCTTTCTTTTCACCTAATTTTTTCTCCCATATTCAGCTTTTCCCCTGTATCTCTCTTACAAACCTTCCATCTCCTCACTATTCTTACTCTTACACCATTATTTATTCACACCCTCTTGGCACATTTGACTTTAACTGTCGCGGTGCCGTTAAACATCAACAAACCAAATCAAACCTTATAATAAATTATGCAAATTTACAGAAATTGAGACATAGTATCAAGTTAACCTATTGATTTTAATCCTCCAACAACCTTTATTAAAATTTAACAGAAGAAAATAGTCTTGATTTTCAGTGACTGACATTTTGGAGAGAAAGCATAACTTTAAAGATATTCAGCTGTCTTATATACATCAACACTTTTGCAAATATTTCAATTATAATTTGTTTTTGCATATATTTTAATTAGCCAAGTATCGAAAACTACGGGTGCTTTTGACATAATCAAAAGACATCCTCCTGTTCAGCATTTCAAGATCTTTGTCAGTTTGTGATGAATACAACATCTCTATCTGTTCATATATACATTTCCATCAGGTATTTGTTCTATAACACATCAGGCTAAGATCCAACATGCTATTATTCATAGTTTTTATCATTAGTATTATTGCTGTTGAAAATCTTCTTAGGTTCTTTAATATGGAATGTGGAATACAATGACATGTCGGTCATCAGATGGCATGTGGATCACAGGTGGGGTGGCATGAGGATCATAGGTGGGATGGCATGTGGGTCATAGGTGGGGTGGCATATGGTCATAGGTAAGATGGCATTCGGTCATTAGTGGGTGGTATGTGGGTCATAGGTGGAATGGCATATGGGACGTAGCTAAGATGGCATGTGGGTAATAGGCGGAATGGCAAATGGGGCGTAGCTGAAATGACACGTAGGCCATAGATGGGATGGTATGTGCGTCACAGATGGGATGGCATATGGATACAGTTTTGGGGGGGGGGGGCGGTATTGGACAACGGGTGGGTTTGTGTTTAAGAAATTGGGTGAGATAAAATGTGGGACATAGTGTAGAATGGCATATGGTACATATAATGTGATGGCACACATGATACATCACAGTGGACACGTGATGGGAGGGAGAGTTGGGTGGCCTATATGGTTCATAAGATGGAATGGCATATAGGACATAGAGTGGGACGTCATATGGGAATTGATTGGGATGAAAAGTAAAGAGTGGAATTGCGTATAATGGATTATCATATGGGTTATATGGGACATCGCGTGAGTCGGTATATGGGATGAAGTGGGATGGCATGTGTGAGATGGTGGATATGATGGCGAACATGTAGAAAACAGAGTGGGTTTTGAGGCACAGCATTGTATGGAAAATAGATGCGATGGAATGCGAGGCACGATATTGTATGGGAAATGGATGAGATGGGATGCGAGGCACAGTATTGTATGGGAAATGGATGAGATGGAATGCGAGGCTCAGTATTGTATGGCATATGGGAAATGGATGAGATGGAATGCGAGGCACAGTATTGTATGACATATAGAAAATAGATGAGATGGAATGCGAGGCACTGTATCGTATGGCAGATGGAAAATGGATGGGATGGAATGCGAGGCAAGTATTGCATGGCAAATGGGAAATGGATGGGATGGAATGTGAGGCACAGTATTGTATGGCATATGGGAAATGGATGAGATGGAATGTGAGGCACAGTATTGATGGCATATGGGAAATGGATGAGATGAGATGTAATGCACAGTATTGTATGGCATATGGGAAATGGATGAGATGGAATGTGATGCACAGTATTGTATGGCATATGAGAAATGGATGGGATGGAATGCGAGGCACAGTATTGTATGGCATATGGGGCATAAGGTGGATTAGGTGATAGATTTGAATCACGTATACGCGCATAGGGAGCGACGACATATGGTGGCTGCGTCGATGATGAATGTGAAATAGGCTGAGATGGGAAATATGAAATAATAAAAGTGGGGGATGCATGAT
Source organism: Chiridota heheva (assembly GCA_020152595.1). NCBI lineage: Eukaryota > Metazoa > Echinodermata > Holothuroidea > Apodida > Chiridotidae > Chiridota > Chiridota heheva. Next base: position 1,250,486 of record JAIGNY010001174.1, read on the forward strand.
AATGGATAGAGGGTTGGATTGCTATACGGAAAATGGTCGAGTATAACGTGGGACAGGGTGGGATGGTATAGTGGGTGTAATGGCAAACGTGTATAAGACATACAGTTTGCTGTCATATGAGACATAATTTGGGGTGGCGTATGGGACAAGGGTGGTATGACTTATGGCGCATAGCATGGAATAGCATATGAGGCAAAGGTGAGATGGATGGCATATAGTACATAGGTTGAAATGCTATGTGAACATACTGGCATGTGGGACATGTATGTTGAGCATAAATGGTAGATAGAAAATATTAGATAGAGGATGGGATTGATTAAAAGAGAAAGGGTGGGATATCACGTGGAACATGAGGTGGGTTGGCATAAGAGACGTGGGGTGGCATAAAGGGGATAGTGCGCGTACGACATGGATGGCATATGGTACATAAGTTGAAATGTCACATGGAGCATGTGGGTCGTATACTGCGATGGAAAATATTGGATCGAGGGTGAAATTGATTATATGACACAGGTTGGGATATCATATGGGACATATAGTGTGGAATGTCATATGGGACAAGATTGAAATGTTACATTGTGAAATGTCTTTTGGAACAGAGTGATATGTATATGATAATAAGTTTGGCGTACACTTATGCGACATAGCGTAGGTTGTCAATATGGGACATGTGTTGGGATGGGACATATGGTGAAATGGCAGATGGGACATACTAGTGTGATGTCTTATGGGACATAGGGTGGATTAGGGGCATATGGTGGGGATGGTATGCGGGACATAGAGTAGGATGGTATGTGAGACAAAAGGGTGGGATGGAACACACTGGATAAAGGTGGGATTGCGTATAAGAAAGAGATAAATACCATTTTGGACATTGGATATGGGATAAGGTGGCATGTGTAGTATATATATATATATATATATATATATATATATATATATATATATATATATATATATATATGTATATATATATATATATATATATATATATATATATATATATATATATATATATATATATATATATATATATATATATATATATATATATATATATATATATATATATATATATATATATATATATATAAATATAAATATATATATATAAATATAAATATAAATATAAATATATATATAGAGAGAGAGAGAGAGGGAGCGATGGCGTACAAGCAAAGAAAGGGATGTGTGAAAGTATAACACTGGATAGTATATGGGCATAAGATGAGATAAAGAGCTGGATGGTACATAGTTGGAATCGCATGTGGGGCATAGGGTGCGATGGAATGTGTGACATAGGGGTGGCATAGTGTTTTGGACATATGGATGGAAGGTATTGCGGAAGGGTGATAATTGCGTGTAAAAATAAGCCTAGTTTGAAATATTATCTGTGATATTGGGTGGATCGACATTTGGAATTAGGTGATATGCATAGGATAGTGGGTTTGGCATACACGTATGCGACATACAGTGGTATGTCATATGGGAAATAGTTAGGGATGGGACATATTATGAGATAGCATATGGGATATAGAATGGGATGACATTTATGACATATGATGGGATGGCACGTGGAACACAGGGAACAAAGTGGAGTGACATGTGTGAGGTGGTGGATATCGCGTACATGTATAATACAGAGGGTGGGTTGTAATATGAGTCATGGGTGGAATGGCATATGAGTCATGGGTGGAATGGCATATGGGACATGGATGGGAGTGTATATGAGGCATGATATTGTATTGTAAATACATATATTGTAATACAATATTGTATATTGTAAGTTGGGACATATCGGGTTGGATGTCATATGGTACATAGGTTTTAGTGATGTAAGGGGCATATAATGCGATTACACGGGTGACGTATTGTGGCTGCATCGATGGTGTATGCGACATGGGCTAAGATATCAAACAGGAAATAGGGTGGGATGGAAGATATTGGACATGTATGGGATTGCGTACAAATATTAAGATATAGGCAGGGGACCTAAATAGCAGGTCCCTGATAGGACATAAGATGAATTGGCATATGGGACAGGGTGGGATGGAATAGTGGGTGTGATGGCGGACATGTCTAAAACAGAATAACCATATGGACATAGGATGGCTTATGGCATAAGGTGGGATGGAGGTTCGGATTATATAGGGGACATAGGGTGGGATATCATATGGGTAGGGATGCTATTTGGTAGGGAGGTTGGGATGGCACAGCTTGTCTCTTATGCTCTCTCTTATGCCCAGTTTATTTTAAGGTATGAACAGGTATGATTTTAATGTTTACCAAAAGATCTTAAGAAACCTTGAATTTCAAAATTTGGAAATTTGTAATGAATGCAAAGTTGTTGTTTCAAATCCTCTTCATTGTAGCCAGATTCTCCCAATCAAAATACTTGAGGGAAGGACCAAAAAAGGAACATCACACTGTGCACAAACTTTAAAATGCAATTAGGACATTCCATATCTCCCTGAGTAGAATATGATATCAACTTGACTTTTGTACCAAATTGGAAGTAAAAGTATGCTTTTTCAAAAAGAATTTTACAAAAAACCATGGGAATAAATCTTTAGGTTGCAGCCGACTGGAGGTTGCGAGCGACTGGAGGTTGCGAGCGACTGGAGGTTGCGAGGCGACTGGAGGTTGCGGCGACTGGAGGTTGCGGCGACTGGAGGTTGCGGCGACTGGAGGTTGCGGCGACTGGAGGTTGCGAGCGACTGGAGGTTGCGAGCGACTGGAGGTTGCGAGCGACTGGAGGTTGCGAGCGACTGGAGGTTGCGAGCGACTGGAGGTTGCGAGCGACTGGAGGTTGCGGCGACTGGAGGTCTGGCGACTGCTGGAGGTTGCGGCGACTGCAGGTTGCGGCGACTGCAGGTTGCGGCGACTGCAGGTTCGCGGCGACTGCAGGTTCGCGACCGACGCAGGTTGCGACCGACTGCAGGTTGCGACCGACTGCAGGTTGCGACCGACTGCAGGTTGCGACCGACTGCAGGTTGCGACCGACTGCAGGTTGCGACCGACTGCAGGTTGCGACCGACTGCAGGTTGCGACCGACTGCAGGTTGCGACCGACTGCAGGTTGCGACCGACTGCAGGTTGCGACCGACTGCAGGTTGCGACCGACTGCAGGTTCGCGACCGACTGCAGGTTGCGACCGACCGACTGCAGGTTGCGACCGACCGACTGCAGGTTGCGGCAGCGACTGCAGGTTCGAGCAACTACAGGTTGCGAGCGACTGCAGGTTGCGACCGACTGGAGGTTGCGACCGACTGCAGGTTGCTACCGACTGCAGGTTGCTACCGACTGCAGGTTGCGACTGACTGGAGGTTGCGAGCGACTGGAGGTTGCCAGCGACTCAAGTTTGCGAGCGACTGGAGGTTGCGACCGACTGCAGGTTGCGACCGACTGCAGGTTGCGAGCGACTGGAGGTTGCGAGCGACTGGAGGTTGCGAGCGACTCGAGTTTGCGACCGACTGCAGGTTGCGACCGACTGCAGGTTGCGACCGACTGCAGGTTGCGACCGACTGAAGGTTGCGACCGACTGCAGGTTGCGACCGACTGGAGGTTGCGAGCGACTGGAGGTTGCGACCGACTGGAGGTTGCGACGCTGGAGGTTGCGGCGACTGGAGGTTCGCGACCGACTGCAGGTTGCGACCGACTGCAGGTTCGCGACCGACTGCAGGTTGCGACCGACTGCAGGTTGCGACCGACTGCAGGTTCTGGCGACTGGAGGTTGCGACTGACTGAAAACTGCAGGTTGCAACCGACTGCAGGTTGCGACCGCCTGCAGGTTACGACCGACTGAAGGTTGCGAGCGACTGGAGGTTGCGAGCTACTGGAGGTTGCGACCGACTGCAGGTTGCGACCGACTGGAGGTTGCGGCGACTGCAGGTTCGCGGCGACTGGAGGATGCGCAGCGACTCGAGTTTCGCGGCGACTGGAGGTTGCGACCGACTGCAGGTTGCGACCGAATTGCAGGTTGCGACCGACTGCAGGTTGCGACCGACTGAAGGTTGCGACCGACTGCAGGTTGCGACCGACTGGAGGTTCTGGCGACTGGAGGTTGCGGCGACTCGAGTTCGGCGACTGGAGGTTCGCGACCGACTGCAGGTTGCGACCGACTGCAGGTTGCGACCGACTGAAGGTTCGCGGCGACTGGAGGTTGCGACCGCTGGAGGTTCGCGGCGACTGCAGGTTGCGACCGACTGCAAGTTGCGACCGACTGCAGGTTGCGACCGACTGCAGGTTGCCACCGACGGCAGGTTGCGACCGACTGCAGGTTGCGAGTGACTGGAGGTTGCGGCGACTGGAGGTTGCGGCGACTGGAGGTTGCGGCGACCGGCGACTGGAGGTTGCGAGCGACTGGAGGTTGCGAGCGACTGGAGGTTGCGACCGACGGCAGGTTGCGACCGACTGCAGGTTGCGAGTGACTGGAGGTTGCGAGCCACTGGAGGTGCGGCGACTGGAGGTTGCGGCGACTGGAAGTTGCGAGCGACTGGAGGTTGCGAGCGACTGGAGGTTGCGAGCGACTGGAGGTTGCGAGCGACTGGAGGTTGCGAGCGACTGGAGGTTGCGATCGACTGGAGGTTGCGACCGACTGGAGATTGCGACCGACTGAAGGTTGCGACCGACTGCAGGTTGCGACCGACTGGAGGTTGCGACCGACTGGAGATTGCGACCGACTGAAGGTCGCGACCGACTGCAGGTCGCCATCGACGGCAGGTTGCGACCGACTGGAGGTTGCGAGTGACTGGAGGTTGCGGCGACTGGAGGTTGCGAACGGCGACTGGAGGTTCGCGGCGACTGGAGGTTGCGGCGACTGGAAGTTGCGGCGACTGGAGGTTGCGAGCGACTGGAGGTTGCGAGCGACTGGAGGTTGCGACCGACTGCAGGTTGCGACCGACTGAAGGTTGCGACAGACTGCAGGTTGCGACCGACTGCAAGTTGCGACCGACTGCAGGTTGCGACCGACTGCAGGTTGCCATCGACGGCAGGTTGCGACCGACTGCAGGTTGCGAGTGACTGGAGGTTGCGAGCGACTGGAGGTTGCGAGCGACTGCAGGTTGCGAGCGACTGGAGGTTGCGAGCGACTCGAGTTTGCGAGCGACTGGAGGTTGCGACCGACTGCAGGTTGCGACCGACTGCAGGTTGCGACCGACTGCAGGTTGCGACCGACTGCAGGTTGCGACCGACTGCAGGTTGCGACCGACTCGAGGTTGCGACTGACTGAAAACTGCAGGTTGCAACCGACTGCAGGTTGCGACCGCCTGCAGGTTCGACCGACTGAAGGTTGCGGCGACTGGAGGTTGCGAGCTACTGGAGGTTGCGACCGCTAGAGGTTGTGAGCGACTGGAGGTTCTGCGGCGACTGGAGGTTGGAGCGACTGGAGGTTCGCGGCGACTGCAGGTTGCGACCGCTGGAGGTTGTGGCGACTGGAGGTTGCGGCGACTGGAGGTTCGCGGCGACTGCAGGTTGCGGCGACTGCAGGTTGCGGCGACTGCAGGTTGCGGCGACTGGAGGTGTCGACCGACTGCAGGTTGCGACCGACTGCAGGTTGCGCGACCGACTGTAGGTTGCAAACACTGGAGGTTCGGCGGCTGCGAGTGCGAGCGACTGGAGGTTGCGACCGACTGGAGGTTGCGACCGACGGCAAGTTCGCGACCGACTGCAGGTTGCGAGTGACTGGAGGTTGCGGCGACTGGAGGTTGCGAGCGACTGGAGGTTGCGAGCGACTGGAAGTTCGCGAGCGACTGGAGGTTGCGACCGACTGGAGGTTGCGATCGACTGACTGGAGGTTGCGAGCGACTGCAGGTTGCTACCGACTGCAGGTTGCTACCGACTGCAGGTTGCGACCGACTGCAGGTTGCGACCGACTGCAGGTTGCGAGCGACTGGAGGTTGCCAGCGACTGCAGGTTCGCGGCGACTGCAGGTTGCGGCGACTGCAGGTTGCGGCGACTGCAGGTTGCGGCGACTGGAGGTTCGCGGCGACTGGAGTTTGCGGCGACTGGAGGTTGCGACCGACTGCAGGTTCGCGACCGACTGCAGGTTCGCGACCGACTGCAGGTTGCGACCGACTGCAGGTTGCTACCGACTGAAGGTTCGCGACCGACTGCAGGTTCGCGACCGACTGGAGGTTGCGACCGACTGAAGGTTCGCGACCGACTGGAGGTTGCGACCGCTGGAGGTTCGACTGCGACCGACTGCAGGTTGCGACCGACTGCAGGTTGCGACCGACTGCAGGTTGCGACCGACTGCAGGTTGCGACCGACTGGAGGTTCGGCGCGACTGGAGGTTGCGGCGACTGGAGGTTGCGGCGACTGGAGGTTCTGGCGACTGGAGGTTCGCGACCGACTGCAGGTTCGCGACCGCTAGAGGTTGTGGCGACTGCAGGTTCGCGGCGACTGGCGGTTGCAACCGACTGCAGGTTGCGACCGCCTGCAGGTTACGACCGACTGAAGGTTGCGGCGACTGGAGGTTGCGAGCTACTGCAGGTTGCGACCGACTGCAGGTTGCGACCGACTGGAGGTTGCGAGCGACTCGAGTTTGCGACCGACTGCAGGTTGCGACCGACTGCAGGTTGCGACCGACTGAAGGTTGCGACCGACTGCAGGTTGCGACCGACTGCAGGTTGCGACCGACTGCAGGTTCGCGGCGACTGGAGGTTCGCGACCGACTGAAGGTTCTGGCGACTGGAGGTTGCGACCGCTGGAGGTTGCGGCGACTGCAGGTTGCGGCGACTGCAGGTTCGCGACCGACTGCAGGTTGCGACCGACTGCAGGTTGCGACCGACTGCAGGTTGCGACCCGACTGCAGGTTGCGGCGACTGGAGGTTGCGGCGACTGGAGGTTGCGGCGACTGGAGGTTCTGGCGACTGGAGGTTGCGGCGACTGGAGGTTGCGACCGGCGGCAGGTTGCGACCGACTGCAGGTTGCGGCGACTGGAGGTTGCGAGCCACTGGAGGTTGCGGCGACTGGAGGTTTGCGGCGACTGGAGGTTGCGGCGACTGGAGGTTGCGGCGACTGGAGGTTGCGGCGACTGGAGGTTGCGAGCGACCGACTGAAGGTTGCGACCGACTGCAGGTTGCGACCGACTGCAGGTTGCTAGCGACTGGAGGTTGCGGCGACTGGAGGTTGCGGCGACTGGAGGTTGCGAGCGACTGCAGGTGGCGGCGACTGGAGGTTGCGGCGACTGGAGGTTGCGGCGACTGGAGGTTGCGGCGACTGGAGGTTGCGGCGACTGGAGGTTGCGGCGACTGGAGGTTGCGGCGACTGGAGGTTGCGGCGACTGGAGGTTGCGGCGACTGGAGGTTGCGACCGACTGGAGATTGCGACCGACTGAAGGTTGCGACCGACTGCAGGTTGCGACCGACTGCAGGTTGCGAGCGACTGGAGGTTGCGAGCGACTGGATGTTGCGAGCGACTGAAGGTTGCGGCGACTGAAGGTTGCGAGCGACTGAAGGTTGCGAGCGACTGCAGGTTGCGAGCGACTGGAGGTTGCGAGCGACTCGAGTTTGCGAGCGACTGGAGGTAGCGACCGACTGCAGGTTGCGACCGACTGCAGGTTGCGACCGACTGCAGGTTCGCGACCGACTGGAGGTTGCGGCGACTGGAGGTTGCGGCGACTGGAGGTTGCGGCGACTGGAGGTTCGCGGCGACTGGAGGTTGCGAGCGACTGGAGGTTGCGAGCGACTGGAGGTTGCGAGCGACTCGAGTGTGCGAGCGACTGCAGGTTGCAACCGACTGCAGGTTGCGACCGCCTGCAGGTTACGACCGACTGAAGGTTGCGAGCGACTGGAGGTTGCGAGCTACTGGAGGTTGCGAGCTACTAGAGGTTGCGACCGCTAGAGGTTGTGAGCGACTGCAGGTTGCGAGCGACTGGCGGTTCGGCGACTGCAGGTTGCGACCGCTGGAGGTTGTGAGCGACTGGAGGTTGCGAGCGACTGCAGGTTGCGACTGACTGCAGGTTGCGACCGACTGGAGGTGTCGACCGACTGCAGGTTGCGACCGACTGCAGGTTGTGACCGACTGCAGGTTGCTAACACTGGAGGTTGCGGCAGGCCGCGAAAGTCGGCGACTGGAGGTTGTGACCGACTGGAGGTTGCGACCGACGGCAGGTTGCGACCGACTGCAGGATGCGACCGACTGGAGGTTGCGGCGACTGGAGGTTGCGGCGACTGGAGGTTGCGGCGACTGGAAGTTGCGAGCGACTGGAGGTTGCGACCGACTGGAGGTTCTGCGATCGACGACTGGAGGTTGCGGCGACTGCAGGTTGCGACTGACTGCAGGTTGCGCGCGCGACCGACTGCAGGTTGCGACCGACTGCAGGTTGCGATCAGCTGGAGGTTGCGACCGACTGGAGGTTGCGACCGACTGGAGGTTGCGACCGCTGGAGGTTGTGGCGGCTGCAGGTTGCGACCGACTGCAGGTTGCGACCGACTGCAGGTTGCGACCGACTGCAGGTTGCGACAGACTGCAGGTTGCGACCGACTGCAGGTTGCGACCGACTGCAGGTTGCTACCGACTGCAGGTTGCGACCGCCTGCAGGTTCGCAGCGACTGGAGGCTGGCGGCGACTGGAGGTTGCGGCGACTGCAGGCCGCGAGCGACTGCAGGTTGGCGACTGCAGGTTGCGAGCGACTGCAGGTTGCGAGCGACTGGAGGTTGCGAGCGACTGGAGGTTGCGAGCGACTGGAGGTTGCGAGCGACTGGAGGTTGCGAGCGACTGGAGGTTGCGAGCGACTGGAGGTTGCGAGCGACTGGAGGTTGCGAGCGACTGGAGGTTGCGACCGACTGCAGGTTGCGACCGACTGCAGGTTGCGACCGACTGGAGGTTGCGACCGACTGGAGGTTGCGACCGACTGTAGGTTGCGACCGACTGGAGGTTCGCGACCGACGCAGGTTGCGACCGACTGCAGGTTCGCGACCGACTGCAGGTTGCGACCGACTGCAGGTTGCGGCGACTGGAGGCCGCGGCGACTGGAGGTTGCGAGCGACTGGAGGGTGCGAGCGACTGGAGGTTGCGGCGACTGGAGGTTGCGGCGACTGGAGGTTCGCGATCGACTGACTGGAGGTTCGCGACCCGACTGGAGATTGCGACCGACTGTAGGTTGCGACCGACTGCAGGTTCGCGACCGACTGCAGGTTGCGGCGACTGCAGGTTCGCGAGCGACTGGATGTTGCGGCGACTGAAGGTTGCGGCGACTGAAGGTTCTGGCGACTGAAGGTTCTGGCGACTGCAGGTTGCGGCGACTGGAGGTTGCGGCGACTCGAGTTTCGCGGCGACTGGAGGTAGCGACCGACTGCAGGTTGCGACCGACTGCAGGTTGCGACCGACTGCAGGTTGCGAGCGACTGGAGGTTGCGAGCGACTGGAGGTTGCGAGCGACTGGAGGTTGCGAGCGACTGGAGGTTGCGAGCGACTGGAGGTTGCGGCGACTGGAGGTTGCGGCGACTGGAGGTTCGCGAGCGACTCGAGTGTCGCGGCGACTGGAGGTTCTGGCGACTGGAGGTTGCGGCGACTGGAGGTTGCGATCGACGACTGGAGGTCTGCGACCGACTGGAGATTGCGACCGACTGCAGGTTGCGACCGACTGCAGGTTGCGACCGACTGCAGGTTGCGAGCGACTGGAGGTTGCGAGCGACTGGATGTTGCGAGCGACTGAAGGTTGCGAGCGACTGAAGGTTGCGAGCGACTGAAGGTTGCGAGCGACTGCAGGTTGCGAGCGACTGGAGGTTGCGAGCGACTCGAGTTTGCGAGCGACTGGAGGTAGCGACCGACTGCAGGTTGCGACCGACTGCAGGTTGCGACCGACTGCAGGTTGCGAGCGACTGGAGGTTGCGAGCGACTGGAGGTTGCGAGCGACTGGAGGTTGCGAGCGACTGGAGGTTGCGAGCGACTGGAGGTTGCGGCGACTGGAGGTTGCGGCGACTGGAGGTTGCGAGCGACTGGAGGTTCTGCGAGCGACTCGAGTGTCGCGGCGACTGGTGGTTGCGACCGACTGGAGGTTGCGAATGACTGGAGGTTGCGACCGACTGGAGGTTGCGACTGACTGAAAACTGCAGGTTGCAACCGACTGCAGGTTGCGACCGCCTGCAGGTTACGACCGACTGAAGGTTGCGAGCGACTGGAGGTTGCGAGCTACTGGAGGTTGCGACCGCTAGAGGTTGTGAGCGACTGCAGGTTGCGAGCGACTGGCGGTTGCGAGCGACTGCAGGTTGCGACCGCTGGAGGTTGTGAGCGACTGGAGGTTGCGAGCGACTGCAGGTTGCGAGCGACTGCAGGTTGCGACTGACTGCAGGTTGCGACCGACTGGAGGTGTCGACCGACTGCAGGTTGCGACCGACTGCAGGTTGTGACCGACTGTAGGTTGCGAACACTGGAGGTTGCGAGCGGCTGCGAGTGCGAGCGACTGGAGGTTGTGACCGACTGGAGGTTGCGACCGACGGCAGGTTGCGACCGACTGCAGGATGCGACTGACTGGAGGTTGCGAGCGACTGGAGGTTGCGAGCGACTGGAGGTTGCGAGCGACTGGAAGTTGCGAGCGACTGGAGGTTGCGACCGACTGGAGGTTGCGATCGACTGACTGGAGGTTGCGAGCGACTGCAGGTTGCGAGCGACTGCAGGTTGCGACTGACTGCAGGTTGCGACCGACTGCAGGTTGCGACCGACTGCAGGTTGCGACCGACTGCAGGTTGCGGCGACTGCAGGTTGCGGCGACTGGAGGTTTTGAGCGACTGAAGGTTCGCGGCGACTGCAGGTTTGCGGCGACTGGAGGTTGCGGCGACTCAGTTTGGCGAGCAACTGGATGTTGCGGCGACTGATGGTTGCGAAGCGACTGAAGGTTGCGGCGACTGCAGGTTGCGGCGACTGGAGGTTGCGGCGACTCGAGTTTGTGAGCGACTGGAGGTAGCGACCAACTGCAGGTTGCGACCGACTGCAGGTTGCGATCAGCTGGAGGTTGCGACCGACTGAAGGTTGCGACCGACTGGAGGTTGCGACCGCTGGAGGTCGTGGCGACTGCAGGTTGCGACCGACTGCAGGTTGCGACCGACTGCAGGTTGCGACCGACTGAAGGTTGCGACAGACTGCAGGTTGCGACCCGACTGCAGGTTCGCGACCGACTGCAGGTTGCTACCGACTGCAGGTTGCGACCGTCTGCAGGTTCGCGGCGACTGGAGGTTGCGGCGACTGGAGGTTGCGGCGACTGCAGGCGGCGAGCTACCGCAGGTTCGCGGCGACTGGAGGTTGGCGAGCGACTGCAGGTGCGAGCGACTGCAGGTTGCGAGCGACTGGAGGTTGCGGCGACTGGAGGTTGCGGCGACTGGAGGTTGCGGCGACTGGAGGTTTGCGATCGACTGACTGGAGGTTGCGGCGACTGCAGGTTGCGGCGACTGCAGGTTGCGGCGACTGGAGGTTTGCGAGCGACTCGAGTTTGCGAGCGACTGGAGGTAGCGACCGACTGCAGGTTGCGACCGACTGCAGGTTGCGACCGACTGGAGGTTGCGAGCGACTGGAGGTTCTGGCGACTGGAGGTTGCGGCGACTGGAGGTTGCGACCGGACGGCAGGTTGGGACCGACTGCAGGCTGCGAGCGACTGGAGGTTGCGAGCGACTGGAGGTTGCGAGCGACTGCAGGTTGCGAGCGACTGGAGGTTGCGGCGACTGCAGGCTGCGGCGACTGGAGGTCTGCGGCGACTGGAGGTTCGCGGCGACTGGAAGATGCGACCGACTGCAGGTTGCGCGGCGACTGGAGGTTCGCGGCGACGGAGGTTCGCGACCGACTGCAGGTTGCGAGGACTGGAGTTTGCGAGCCACTGGAGGTTGCGGCGACTGGAGGTTGCGAGCGACTGGAGGTTCGCGGCGACTGGAGGTTGCGGCGACTGGAGGTTTGCGATCGACTGGAGGTTGCGATCGACTGGAGGTTGCGATCGACTGACTGGAGGTTGCGACCGACTGGAGGTTGCGACCGACTGCAGGTTGCGACCGACTGCAGGTTCGCGGCGACGCAGGTTGCGGCGACTGGATGTTGCGGCGACTGCAGGTTGCGAACGACTGAAGGTTCGGCGACTGCAGGTTCGAGCGACTGGAGGTTCGCGGCGACTTCGAGTTCTGGCGACTGGAGGTAGCGACCGACTGCAGGTTCGCGACCGACTGCAGGATTTGCGACCGCCTGCAGGTTGCGACCGACTGCAGGTTGCGACCGCTGGAGGTTCGCGACCGACTGCAGGTTGCCACCGACGGCAGGTTGCGACCGACTGCAGGTCTGCGAGTGACTGGAGGTTGCGGCGACTGGAGGTTGTCGGCGACTGGAGGTTGCGGCGACTGGAGGTTGCGGCGACTGGAAGTTGCGGCGACTGCAGGTTGCGGCGACTGCAGGTTGCGACCGACTGAAGGTTCGCGACAGACTGCAGGTTGCGACCGACTGCAGGTTGCGACCGACTGCAGGTTGCGACCGACTGCAGGTTGCTACCGACTGCAGGTTGCGACCGTCTGCAGGTTGCGAGCGACTGGAGGTTGCGAGCGACTGGAGGTTGCGAGCGGCTGCAGGTTGCGGCGACTGCAGGTTCTGGCGGCGACTGCAGGTTGCGGCGACTGCAGGTTGCGGCGACTGCAGGTTGCGGCGACTGGAGGTTGCGATCGACTGGAGGTTGCGAGCGACTGGAGGTTGCGAGCGACTGGAGGTTGCGAGCGACTGGAGGTTGCGACCGACTGGAGGTTGCGACCGACTGCAGGTTGCGACCGACTGCAGGTTGCGACCGAATGGAGGTTGCGACCGACTGGAGGTTGCGACCGACCGACTGCAGGTTGCGACCGACTGCAGGTTGCGACCGACTGCAGGTTGCGACCGACTGCAGGTTGCGACCGACTGCAGGTTGCGACCGACTGCAGGTTGCGACCGACTGCAGGTTGCGACCGACGGCAGGTTGCGACCGGCGGCAGGTTGCGGCGACTGGAGGTTGCGGCGACTGGAGGTTGCGGCGACTGGAGGTTGCGGCGACTGGAGGTTGCGGCGACTGGAGGTTGCGGCGACTGGAGGTTGCGGCGACTGGAGGTTGCGGCGACTGGAGGTTGCGAGCCACTGGAGGTTGCGAGCGACTGGAGGTTGCGGCGACTGGAGGTTGCGGCGACCTGGAGGTTGCGGCGACTGGAGGTTGCGAGCGACCGAGTTTGCGAGCGACTGGAGTTTGCGACCGACTGCAGGTTGCGACCGGTTGCAGGTTGCGACCGGCTGCAGGTTGCGACCGGCTGCAGGTTGCGACCGGCTGGAGGTGTCGAGCGACTGCAGGTTGCGACCGACTGCAGGTTGCGACCGACTGCAGGTTGCGACCGACTGCAGGTTGCGACCGACTGCAGGTTGCGAACACTGGAGGTTGCGAGCGACTGGGAGTGCGAGCGACTGGAGGTTGCGAGCGACTGGAGGTTGCGACCGACGGCAGGTTGGGACCGACTGCAGGTTGCGAGCGACTGGAGGTTGCGGCGTCTGAGGTTGCGAGCGTCTGCAGGTTGCGAGCGACTGCAGGTTGCGAGCGACTGGAGGTTGCGAGCGACTGCAGGTTGCGACCGACTGGAAGTTGCGAGCGACTGGACGTTGCGACCGACTGGAGGTTGCGACCGATTGACTGGAGGTTGCGACCGATTGACTGGAGGTTGCGACCGACCGGAGGCGGCGCACCGACCGGAGGCGACGCACCGACCGGAGGCGGCGCACCGACCGAGGCAGCGCACCGACCGGAGGAGGCACACAGAATGGCGGTGGTGCACACATCGGCGGCGGCGCACCGACCGGAGGCGGCGCGCCGATCGGGGCGGCGCACCGACCGGGGCGGCGCACCGACCGGGGCGGCGCACCGACCGGGGCGGCGCACCGACCGGGGGCGGCGCACCGACCGGGGGCGGCGCACCGACCGGGGCGGCGCACCGACCGGGGCGGCGCACCGACCGGGGCGGCGCACCGACCGGGGCGGCGCACCGACCGGAGGCGGCGCACCGACCGGAGGCGGCGCACCGACCGGAGGCGGCGCACCGACCGGAGGCGGCGCACCGACCGGAGGCGGCGCACCGACCGGAGGCGGCGCACCGACCGAGGCGGCGCACCGACCGGAGGCGGCACACAGAATGGCGGTGGCGCACACATCGGCGGCGGCGCGCCGACCGGAGGCGGCGCGCCGACCGGGGCGGCGCGCCGACCGGGGGCGGCGCGCCGACCGGGGCGGCGCGCCGACCGGGGGCGGCGCGCCGACCGGGGGCGGCGCACCGACCGGGGCGGCGCACCGACCGGGGCGGCGCACCGACCGGGGCGGCGCACCGACCGGGGCGGCGCACCGACCGGGGCGGCGCACCGACCGGGGGCGGCGCACCGACCGGGGGCGGCGCACCGACCGGGGCGGCGCACCGACCGGGGCGGCGCACCGACCGGGGCGGCGCACCGACCGGGGCGGCGCACCGACCGGGGCGGCGCACCGACCGGGGCGGCGCACCGGGGGCGGCGCACCGACCGGGGGCGGCGCACCGACCGGGGGCGGCGCACCGACCGGGGCGGCGCACCGACCGGGGGCGGCGCACCGACCGGGGCGGCGCACCGACCGGGGGCGGCGCACCGACCGGGGCGGCGCACCGACCGGGGGCGGCGCACCGACCGGGGCGGCGCACCGACCGGGGGCGGCGCACCGACCGGGGGGGGCGGCGCACCGACCGGGGGCGGCGCACCGACCGGGGGCGGCGCACCGACCGGGGCGGCGCACCGACCGGGGCGGCGCACCGACCGGGGCGGCGCACCGACCGGGGGCGGCGCACCGACCGGGGGCGGCGCACCGACCGGGGCGGCGCACCGACCGGGGGCGGCGCACCGACCGGGGCGGCGCACCGACCGGGGCGGCGCACCGACCGGGGCCGGCGCACCGACCGGGCCGGCGCACCGACCGGGCCGGCGCACCGACCGGGCCGGGCGCACCGACGCGGGCCGGGCGCGACCGGGCCGGGCGCGACCGACCGGGCCGGGCGCGACGACCGGGCCGGCGCACCGACCGGGCCGGCGACCGACCGGGGCGGCGATCGACGGGCGGCCGACCGGGGCGCACCGACGAAGCGGCGACCGACGGGGCGCGACCGACGAGGCGGCGCACCGACCGGGCGGCAGGTACAGGGCGGCGGCAGGTACAGGGCGGCGGCAGGTACAGGGCGCGGCAGGTACAGGGGGCGGCAGGTACAGGGCGGCGGCAGGTACAGGGCGGCGGCAGGTACAGGGCGGCGGCAAGCGCGCGGCGGAGAGAACAGGGCGCACCAAGTACGGGACGGCGGGGGTTGGGGGCGGCAAGTACGGGGGGGGGCGGCGGCAAGTACGGAACGGCGGGGTGGGGCGGCGGCAAGCAACGGGCGGCAGCGGTACAGGGCGGCAAGTGCGCGCAGCGGAGATAACAGGGCGGCGGCAAGTACGGGAGGGCGGGGCTTGGCGGCGGAAAGTACCGGCGCAGCGGGTACAAGGGGCGCAGCGGGTACAAGGGGCGGCAGCGGGTACAAGGGGCGGCGGCGGGTACCAGGAGCGGTGGCGGGTACCAGGGGCGGCGGCGGGTACCAGGGCGGCGGCGGGTACCAGGGCGTCGGCGGGTACCAGGGGCGGCGGCGGGTACCATGGTCGCCGGCGGGTACCAGGGGCGCCGGCGGGTATCAGGGGCGCCGGCGGGTACAATGGGCGGCGGCGGGTACAATGGGCGGCGGCGGTACAATGGGCGGCGGGTATGGGGCGGCGGGTACGGGCGGCGGCGAGTACGGGGCGGCGGCGAGTACTGGGCGGCGGCGGGAACGAGGCGGCGGCAAGTACGGGGAAGTCGGCGGGTACGGGAGCGGCGGCAAGTACGGGACGGCTTAAAGTACGGGGGAGGCGGAAAGTACGGGTTAGGCGGCGGGTACAGAGCGGCGAAGCGGGGGCGGCGGGGCGGGGCGGCGGGTACGGGAGCGTCAGATCCAGGGGCGTCAGGTGCGAAAGCATCGGGTGCGGGGCGTCGAAAGCGGGCGCGTCGGAAACTGGAGCGTCGGGTCTGGGGCGTCGGGTCGGTACGTCGGGTCTGGAAGCGTCGGGTCTGAAGGCATCAGGTCTGGGGGCCTCGGGACCGGGGCGTCAAATCTGGAGGCATCGGGTCGGGAAAGGGGCGAGCTTTGGGATATGATGGGTGTTGTGCTTCGGAGAAAGCGCGTATGCTCTGAGGAGCGCGCCTTTGCTCGGGAAAGTGCGCGTATGCTCTGGAGGGCGCGCGTATGCTCTGGAGAGCGCGCCTATGCTCTGGGAGCGCGTATGCTTTGAGGAGCGCGCGTAAGCTACGGGGAGCCCGCTTATGGTGTAGGGAAGCACGCGTATGGTGTAGGGAAGCGCCGTAATGGTGTAGGAAAGCACCTATGGTGTAGGGAAGCGTGTATGGTGTAGGGAAGCGGGTATAGTTCAGAGTCGTGCAGCACAAGACTTTGGAAGCTCCACATGTCAGAGGATGATACAATAAGTGACATAAGTGTGATTGATGTATGTGTCAGTTTTTATGGGACATGGTCAAAGACAGGTTATACTGCTAACCATGTACAGTGTAGGTATTGTTATCGTAATGGATACAGGTGCAGTCATAGATTGTGTGTGCCTTTCAAAAGTTTGTGGAGAGTGTAGTTCCTGCGCAAAATGGAACAAGGAGAGTGAGAAGTACAAGGCCTGGTATTCTGCTCACAAACCAACTTGTCAAAAAAACTATGATGGAAGTAGCACTAGTATACTGTAGAAACAGCCACAGCTAGCATCTCGTTTCCAACAGGTCAATAGCCATGCACAATATGAGGTATGCTTACATGATATGTGATAAGGACAGCAAGGCTTTCACTGATGTTCAAAAAACTATTTGGAGAATGACAGAACTGGGTAAAAGTTGGGAAATTGGACTGTTTTGGACATGTAAACATACGTACAAAGCCCTGGATAATTATTAGGGGCAGCCATTTTGTTTTCATAACATGCAGAAAGTGAAGTCCTTAACTCAACAATAATGTTTTTCTTTGTAAATTATAATTCATATCTAAATTTTTTACTCCATGAGAACTGTTTTCATGGTGTGAGGGTCAAGGAAATTTTTGTGTACACATGTTATTACCAAACCATTTTAAAACTAAGTGTTCATGATTCTGGAAAGAAAACTTCATGTAAAATCATTAAAAAATACATTAATTCCTTATGAGCTTATTGAGTAAAAATTGTCACTTAACCTTTACTTTACCAGCACTTTTCTGAAAATGGACTTGGGAGGCGAAGGCAAAGATTAGGCTCCCAAAACGGCGATAATATCATCGCCGCATGGTAGAGTGAAGGTTAATCAAGGGCTGATTATTAAAGGGTCCTCTGTTTTTCAAGCAGCAGAATCTAGCTCGTTCCGTTTCAGCGACCCGCTGGGCTGCCCACTGGGTTCATGCTGCATATATTTTGAGTTGGCACACTTGCCGCCGGTTGATTAACCCTTACTCTACCAGCACTCGGTAGGCGTAGTCCAAGCAAGGAGCTTCCAAGATTGGGCACCCAAAACGGCGATAATATCACCAAGTGGTAGAGTAAGGGTTAACATGGCAGGCTCTATGTGTTGACTTTAAATGAGAATAATTGAAATCATATCAAGTTGCTGGTTTGGGTAATTTATTCAGATTTTTATCCTCTATCATATAAAGTAATGGTTGTGTCTGATTTTGTGTCTCCTTTAAGCATTTTGGCTTTCAGTCCATTATTGATGCAGATTTTTTTTTCTGCAGTGTGTTGTTTGGTATGTGTCCCTACAATATGAGGTGACAGCAAGTTAGGAATTTTGATTTCCAATAATCACTGCATTTATCAGAATATTTATACTGTTAAATTTATACAATCTACATTTACTCCATCCAATAATTATTGTGCAAGAGGATCTGTAGGTACTGTATATAAACATATTTATCATTCATAGTTTTTATTATTAAAATATATTTATTGTTAAAATATAGTGGCCTTGATCTGAATAAATGAAACAGCTCCATAACACTATTATTGTCTGTTTTAGCTTTTATTTAAATTTTAATATTGTAAATAAGCATTTCCCAGCTGGAAATATTAGACCATGCAGTCAGAAAAAACAAGACTAGTTCAGACCAGCTGAATATAAGCAAGACCAGTTGGGAATCAAAGACCAGTTGGAATTACCAAGACCAATTGGAAATAAGCAAGACCAGTTGGGAATCAAAGACCAATTGGAATAACCAAGACCAATTGGAAATAAGCAAGACCAATTAGGAATCGAAGACCAGTTGGAATTACTAAGACCAATTGGAAATAAGCAAGACCAGTTGGAAATAAGCAAGACCAGTTGGAAATAACCGAGACCAATTGCAAATGAGCAAGACCAATTGGAAATAATGAAGACCAATTGGGAATAACCAAGACCAGTTGGAAATCGACCGAAATTCCAATATGGAAATTTTTTCCAATTGGAAAATAATTTCTAATTGGAAAAAATCCCAACTGGAATTTTCTCCTGGGTAAGGTCCAAGGGAGCACGCGTAAGGTCAGAGGAGCAGCGTAGGGTTTAGGGAGCACGCGTATGGTTCAGGAAGGCCACGTAAGTTCAGGAAGGTGCACGTAAAGTCGATGGAGCGCGAATAGGGTCCAGAAGCGCTCGTTTGGTTAAAGGAGCGCGCGTTGGGTCCAGGGGAGCTCACGTAAAGTACAGAAAAGCGTGAGTCCAGGGTCCAGGAGAGCTCGCGTAGGGTACAGGAAAGCGCGCATGGTCTAGGGAAGCGCGAGCAGTCCAGGAAAGCGTGCGCAGGTCCAGGGAAGCACGCGTAGAGTTAAGGGAAGCACGTGTAGGGTTTAGGAAAGCGCCCACAGGGTTCTTAAAGGGCGCGCGTAGGGTCTAGGGAAGCGCGCATAGTGTTTAGGGAAGCTCGACTAGGGTTCTTGGAGGGCGCGCATGGTCCTTGGAGGGCGCGCATGGTCCTTGGAGGGCGCGCATGGTCCTTGGAGGGCGTGTATGGTCCTTGGAGGGCGCGCATGGTCCTTGGAGGGTGCGCATGGTCCAGGGTAGCTTAAAGCCACACGACTTAAAGTCACACGACTTAAAGCCACAAGACTTAAAGCCACAAGACTTAAAGCCACAAGACCCAGAGCCACAAGACCCAAAGCCACACGACTTAAAGCCACACGACTTTAAGCCCGCGACTTTAAGCCACACGACTTTAAGCCACACGACTTAAAGCCAGACAACTTAAAGCCAGACGACTTAAAGCCACACGATTTTAAAGTCACACAACTTTAGTCACACAACTTTAAAGTTATAACTTTTATTTTAACCAACCAAGCAACTCTATCTATTTGCTTTTTAATTAAGGGAACACTAAACTGAAAAGTGGGGCGCTCGTTTATGCAAATTTCACAGATATATTCTCCACAACAGATCGATTAACTTCATGCCTCAATAGCCCACAGACGTGAGGGCTAAGTTCACTTGAATATTCATATTAACCAGAAAATTGCTATTCCGTTGCGTACTAGATAAGCATTTGATTGGGGAAGGGGAGGGGGGGGGGGTTGGTGTGCATTAAAATACGTCCACACTTTTTGGTCTAGTTCCCCTTTGAATATGTCGCGAAAAAATTAGAAAAAATTAAAAATACATTTAATATTTTAAATTTTGAATATGTTGAAATATCCTCAAAGTTTGATTGACCCTTGGAAGTAAATACGATGTTTCACCAGTGCTAATTTGAAGAAAAAGAGAAAACCTCTACAGCCTTTAGAAACAGGATGCCGCCAGGAGGATAGTGATAATTGGGGGGTGGGGTGCACTGGAGCCCGGATTCAGTGGGCACCCAAATGTATACAGTACCTGGTTATTTCTTTTGGCGACTAAAAAGTAAAACATCCATAAAAAAGCATAACCACAAAAGCAGAGAAATCGAAAAAAGAAAAAACGGTCACTTAAAATGAATATATATACAAATATATATTTTTGCCCTTTAAAGATATGATGGGCCCTAAGTTTGTACCCTAAGGCCTCGCGATTCTCTTATTTTCGGGAAATGTCGGGGAAATTTCTTCACATTTTAAGAGATTTTCTTCAATTTTTTTGAAAATGTAGACAAAATTTTCAAAAGTTAAGAAAGTTTTTCCAAATATTCTGTCTTACCATTTTTTTCTTTTTTTTTCTCGCTGCCTTTATGTTTGTTTGTTTAATGAGGGCTTAACGGCACCACGACAACGAGGCCTAAATTGTGCCTGGGAGGTTCAATCATTCTAGAGGTAGGAAGGAAAGAAAACAGGGGGAGATTGAGAGAAACACAAGAACTGAAAGTCAGAAAGCTGGGATCGAGAGAGGTGCATGGATGGAAAAACAAAGTATTGCCATTGTGTCTAATTTTGTGTTGAAATCATGCCATTTATGTATGATGACATAATCTGCCCTATGTGCTATAGAATATATATATTTGTTTACAATCATTCTCTTTGAATTTTGTTTTCCAACAAATGCTTTGACATGAAGTTCTAAAGGCTTGACTCATTAATATCATATACAAATAAAAATTCATCAACTCATGCAAAGGAATTTTTTTTTATCACAAGTTAGAAAAATGTAATAGATTAAATAGAAATACATTAATATTCTAATCTGTACTGGGTGAATGACATCATTTATTACAGGGGTTTGGACAAAATGAACGCTCCCATGTAAATCTTATATTGACAGATTTAATGTTTTAATAATTTAGAAAATATATCTTAATTTGTGTTGCACGATGTAAAATTTCTTCCGATGACTTATAATTATTATTTCCATAATATTAAAAGAAGAAAAAGCCAGACTTGATGTCTCCTTTAATGAAGAAACTTATAGAATTACATAACAATTACATAACAAAATTATAGAATTACGTAACAATTGTGTGTCAATGTCACACATTAAGATGAAAGTTATATTTTCAAAATGATTCAAGAAGTGATTTGTTTAGATATGAATGTTCTTTATCAATCCATAAACATCATTTTAAGTGCCCGCCCTCTGTGTTTGTTTTCCAATACGAACGTGGGTTATTCCTACATAATACTGAGGACAAAATTATGCTGCCCGCCCAATCATACATCACACATCAACTTACAACAAATGAATTTAAGGTATATATATGGACAGATAGGAAAAAAAAAAGCTTAAATGGTTCAATATATATATATATATATATATATATATATATATATATATATATATATATATATATATATATATATATATATATATATATATATATATATATATATATATATATATATATATATATATATATCTATCTATCTATCTATCTATCTATCTATCTATCTATATATATATATATATATATATATATATATATATATATATATATATATATATATATATATATATATATAGGTATATAGATATATATATATATATATATATATATATAGATATATATATATATATATATATATATATATATATATATGTATATATATATGTATATATATATGTATACATATATGTATATATATATATATATATATATATATATATGTATATATATATATATACATATATATATATCTATCTATCTATCTATCTATCTATCTATCTATCTATATATATATATATATATATATATATATATATATATATATATATATATATATATATATATATATATATATATATATATATATATATATATATAGGTATATAGATATATATATATATATATATATATATATATATATATATACATAAATAAATATATATATATATATATATATATATATATATATATATGTATATATATATCTATATGTATATATATATATATATATATATATATATATATATATACATAAATAAATATATATATATATATATATATATATATATATATATATATATATATATATATATATATATATATATATATATATATATATATATATATATATATATATACATATATATATATATATATATATATATATATATATATATATATGTATATATATATATATATATATATATATATGTACTAAAAAGTAATTATGTCAAACAGCAATAAGTCACATCAACAGAAGTCGAAAATTGACCATTTTACAGCACGCATGTTAAAACTTAAATATACCTAATCAGCAGATTAGCATAAATTGCGCGATATTTTGTGACCTCAGAATTAATCGGACAGCTAGAAAATTCAAAACCTTTGTGGACCAACTTTAAATAGGGGAGAGCTCGATTTTCCCCATGAGGTGGCTATTGGAAGATGTTGCGATGAAATTTATTCCATGCAGCCATGAAGGCTGCCAGGAGAATTAAAGGCTGTACAATTAAAGTGTTTATGATTTGTCAATAACTTAAGATTATATTGAAATAGTTTGTCAAACTTCTTTGATAAAAAAGATTAAAACTATGAATACACATGGTAAAATATTCTTTCTTAGAGTATGTGCTCTAATAACAAATTCATTAAAGTTTAATTACCGTTTCTGAAGAGTTTGATTTCCCCCGGCCGCCTGCCTGATAGGGAACAAGCTCCAAGATGTCTCCGAAGTGCCATGGTCAAATCCAGAATAACAAATATCATAAATTTCCCGCGCATTTGCTTTTCGTTGACATTTGATGCAAACATCGTGACCCCATGTAATCTTATTTAATAAGTTAAAGGGACACTAGACCGACAAGTGAGGACACAGTTTTCCAGAGTCTCACAAATATTCAGCAAAAGTGAGCTTTTTGGTCGTCGTGGAGAACTTCGAAACTGCTCTAGCACCAATTTCATACGAAGTAGCTTTCTGAGATTCAGAATCAATATAATCAGATAATTATATCACTTTGGAAGATAAAATATGTTTAAAGAATCACCAAAAAGACGCCCTGACATATGGGTCTTAGTCCACCTTTAATTGTTCTTCCTTTCCAATTTTCGTGCATCTTTTGTCAGAAAGCCACCACCATGTAAGCTTACTGTTGCACCAAGGTATCTGAACTTGTTTACTTCATCTAGAGCCTAGCGCGCCCACTGCAAATTAAACCCCAAGAGCACCCAGTGCGAACATGAGGATTAAACCCCCAAGTACCCTGCGCGCCCAATGAGGATTAAATCCAAGCACTTAGTGCGCCCAATAATGATTAATTCCCAAGCACTCAGTGCCCAATTATGATTACACGCTAAGCACCCAGAGTGTCCAAGAAAATACACCTTAAGGACCATAGAAATACACGTTAACTCAATGGCAGCACCTTGTACACCTAATGAGGGCCCCAAACATCTAATGCGCCCAATGAGGATTAAACCCTAATCACCCAGTGAGCCCAATGAGAATTAAACCACAATCACTCAGCGTGCCCAATGAAGATTTAACCACCCAGAGTGCCCAAGAAAATACACTTTATCTCAATGGACCCTGGAAATACACGTTAACTAATGGAGGATTAAACCCTCTACTGGCATAGGTTTTGGAACCGTGGGGCACTGGGGGAACGTGGCCCCAGCTTTTACGAAATATGACAAAAGTGCCCCATCTGAAATTGAAAAGTGCCCCTCTATTACTGTCAAAGGTGCAAGAAGTGGTGGAATTTGAGCACACTTCCAAAAATAAAGATATTACAAAAGTGCCCCTTTCAAAATTAAAAGCCCCTTATTTTACTGATCCAATTGTAGGAAACTGGCAACTTTTGTCAGTCCCATTTACGGGGAAATGGGTTTCCATTGCACAATTGCCCCTTCCTTAAAATGAAGTGCCCCTTTTACTTTAGTTTATTATCTACAGACAGGGGGTGGGCATATGCATATGACTTTGGGAAGTTCCTGCTAAAAGGTCGTGCCCCTACTTTTCGAAAGCTTCCTACACCTGTCTTCTGGATAAGTACATCAGCTTTTGGTCAGGTAAAGCAAAACGTCTCTTTTTCTTCTTTTACAATAGATTAACCAAGAAAATCTCCCTAACCAGTTTGCAGAGAAACTCTGCTGATGCATTACTTCGCATTACTGGTGGGGAAGGGGGAGTTGTTCTATTCCCAACTATTCTATATCGTGTGATTGTATAGACACATGTATTTTGTTTTTTAATGAGTAGGGCAAAGGAAAATTTGACTTACACCCCCTCCTGGGCTTGAAGTCAAGTTGCACTCCTGGCTGCAACGCCGGCCCCGACCCGAAAGGCCCTGACCTTGATAAAGTACTAGCAGCAAGAAGGCAATTAAGGGGCCTTATGATTACATGATAAGAGGCCCTAAAGAGTCCCGATTAGGCACCGTATGAAAAAGACCCTGGGGCCTTACAATGACTATGATAAGGGGCCCCGAATTACCTCAAAGGAGTTAAGGTTCAAATGGAGGGGGAAGGGGGGAAGGGGGTGGGCGGGGGCTCTTTCAAGATAAAGCAATTTGCCGGGGCGTGATAACAAAAGATCGAATTGATATATGTCTCAACGATCTACTAAAAGCCAACCTTTAAAACAAAAAGTAACGTTGATATGAAAGAAGGGTACAGTCTTAGAAACCTCACTAACCGTACGTTCATTTTCATCCTTTTGAATTAGGAAGCGCCGGGTTATGTCCTATTTTGATCCCAACTTTTTTTCGTTCAATTTTATTGTATGAAACACCTTACGTGTTAGAGGTTCGCCAAAAAGTGGGGTATGAATACCCACATTTCCCAGGATCTACGTCCATGATTATCAGTGGCGCCGCCAGGGGTTTGATATTGGGGGCACAAACCTTTTCGGTATGGGGTCAAGTGACCGCCTTAGGCGGGACAAAGCCCCGGTGGGAGTCCTGGGGCAAAGCCCCAGGGAAACCTCGCATTTCCAAGTTGTAGATACCCCAAAATACTTTGAATATGTACACTGTGTATGGGCAGGGCAGGGCAACAACATGTTTTTGCGGTTAATGAAATCCAACAAATCGTTATTTTTTTGAATATAATCCGGGAATTTTCCCTTTAACATATGATTAAGAAAAATTAAAAGCAAATGTTGGGGAGGGGGCTAAACAACACATTTGCCCCACTTTTTTCGTCCCCCTGGTTTCGCCGCCACTGAATGATATAAAGACATCATTGTTTGGGAGGTTAGCCAACCCATCACAGAAATCCTGGAACCGCCCTCAAAGGTAAAATTACAAATTAAATTCAGTTATATAGATTGGTTGGGTTTACATGTATTCAAATTAAATGTATCGGGATTATTTTAGATTATTAGATTAAAATGATCGGGACTAATTTATGATTACTGCATTGTCCTATTTATACTGAGGGGGTAAGGGAGGGGGGATGCTTCAACTTTCTCAAAAAGCTTTAGCTCTTGAACAGAAATAAAATTGATATAGGCCGCCTATACGGTACCTCACGGGAAGTTAAAAATGACCGTACTTGAAAAATACAAGAAATTAGATAAATTTTCTGTTATATCATTAAATTTATCGCACGAAGCGCGAACATTTTCAAAGGTTCTAGAAATTGGATGTAAAAATCTCGAAAAGTTTGAAAATGTTCATTAAATTTAAACATATTTAGAATGCGTTTCTGATTTTGGATGCTAAAAATCAGTCTAAAATGAAAGAAGACTGTTTTTATTTGAAAAACGAAAATTTCATTTGATAGATTGGTGTTTATTTATCTTTGTGATGCACTTTGTGATGCACTTTGTATCTGTGTTAATGTGGACTACCCATCCTTTAGGTGTGTGAGCGAGGGAAAGGATGAGGCACGTCCCCCACTCTTCCAAAAAATCACAAAAATGCCCCTTTTGAAAATAAAAAGTTCCCCTCAATTACTGACCCAATAGTATGAAGCTGGTAACTTTTGTCAGTCTCATGTACGGGATGAATGTGTCCCCATTGAAAAAGTGTCCTTTCTAAAAATAAAGTGCCCCTTTTACTTTACTTTGTTGTTTTGAGATCACTTATTTTATCTACAGATTGAAAAGGGGGACATATGACTTGAAAAGTGCCCTCTAAGAGGTCGTGCCCCCACTTTTCGAAAGCCTTCTACACCCTTGACGCATCCTAATATGCTCATCGAATTCCACCGCTCTGTTTAACTTATTCATTAAAATCGTATTATGCAGAAACTGTCAAAGGTTTTTGTTTTGTTTTGTCGTGATTACATGCGCCCTTTGATAACTTGTGGGATAGGTATTTCCAAAATGGCTAAAAATCAACACAAAGGTCGAAAATTGAATAAATGAAAAGAAGACAATTTTAAATTCTCATGTTAAAATCTAGCTTACCAAAGAATAGAAATTTCCCCTAGAAATTGAGGGATATGGGGGGAACATTGTGGGGTTCATGGGCGAAGCCCTGGTCTGAAGATTGCCAAAATGACTTAAAATCAACACAAACTGACAAAGCTCGGACAGTTTAAGTGACAATAAGACGATAATTTTAAAATTTATTTAGATAAGCATTATGTAGGGTAAACAGCCAGCGGATATACTGCCTCTACAAATTTGGGCACAATTTTGCAGGGGTTCATAGATGAAGCTTTGGAACTTATAAAGATTTCTTGTTTTTGACTGTTTGATGCACCAAAATGGCTTAAAATAAACACAAAGTTCCAAAATGTAAAGGAAAAATCGTTGGGTCCCGGGGCAAAGCAAGAATATACGATCCAGAGGGAGAAGTCCGACATAAGGTGCATAAGGTGCTTGGGAGAGGTTTAAGGGTGAAGCCCAAGAAAGTTCTGAAGATTTCTTGTCTTTGATGCCCCAAATTGGCTGAAAATAAACACAAATTGCAGAATTGAGAAAGTCCGGAAAGTTTAATTGATGATAACAAGACAATTACACATTCTCATGTTAAATCTACTCCTCTAAGAATTGAGAAATTTCAGGCAAAAGTGTTCAAGGGTTCATAAGTGAAGCCTTGGTCTAAGGATTTTTTTTTTGCCCCAAAATCTACACAAACAGACATAGTTCCACAACATAATTAATGAAAAGATAAAAATTGTCAATTTTAACGTTAAAATCCACTCATATAACTGTATAAGTGTTTATCAGTTTATACCATTTCTAAACAAGTAGAGGGGAAATTTCTCTTTAAAATTTAGAAAAATTCGGCCAAACTTTTTGGGTTCATGGACGAAGCTCTGGTACTAAGAATCTAGGGGGAGAAGCCCTGGAAGATTTCTAATTTTTCAGGCCCAAACTTTAAATGGCCCATATGAGTGGGCATTTTTCACACTGTCCTAATTGCCCGACCCGTACTCTGATATCTAGACGATTCGGGCATGATTGAGATATATCTCTGATTTAAACAGTATATCCGACATTTTCAATCTCTGCCTGACTAAGTGCTCAAGTATGATGTTTGTCATCATGCCAAGTCGGCGGTCATGGCGGTTAAGAGGACATAAGTTTGATATCTAGCTGGGTCAGGCATGACTGTGATATACTCTGATACAATTATATCCGACATTCTACATCTCTACGGGGTGGGGATGGGAAGGTGTGAGCTCGTGCGGTCATGATGATAACAGAAAAACTATGTTATAAATGGCGTCTTGGTGAGGGTGGTTGGGGGTTGGAGGCTGGTTGATGGGCAACATATCTGAGGCAATATTTGGACTTTCCCACGAAAAAAAAAACAAAAAAAAAAACTTAAAGATTCAAGTTTGACTAGAATAACCTTTAAGGAATGAATTATGCAATTCCATATCCCCTCCCCTAACCATTTCATCTGAGCAAGGCTTCTAGAGAAAAGCTCATGCTCAAAATACAGGAAAAATACACACACACACACTCAACCCCCCACACACACACACTCACACACACACACTCACATACACATGCACACACATTTGACTTTTCCCCCACTTTTGGTAGGCAAATCCCGGCTATGGGTTTGAGGTTGGGGAGCCAGGACCAATGTTGGAAATTGCCCATCGGGCGAATAGGTAAAAGGCTTACTTTTGCAAATTATTGCTTAGAAAATCATTGGGGCCATGTATCCCTCCCACCACGGCCCTCGTTGTCATTGGTAAATGACATGCTTTAATTGTGTCAAATAATACTAAATGCCTGTTACAACTTTTAGATACTATACAGGATATGTGAGTGAGTAAATTTCTATTTGTTTTCAAGCTTCGAGAATGATCTAGGATAATTTCATTTAACTTAAAAAAAAAACGCCTCCTGCCACGTTCGCCTCCATACTCTAGGGCACGGGGAAACAGTCGCCCCCGTTGCCCCGTGGTTCCGAAATTGATGCTATAGCCACCCCACCACATAAATCCAAGAATGGCACTTATGAGTATAAATCAAAATTAAATTTAGATATGGATTGGTTTGGTAGCCTATATTCAAATTAGGTTGGGCATCAAATTAGTTTGGGTGTTCAAATAATCAAATTAGGTTGGGTATCAACATATCAAAATGTATTCAAATTAGCTCTAGAGGGGTTATTTTGATTTCTTGGCATTTTTGATGATCACTTCTATTATATTTGAGGCAAAAATATTTCATTTTTATCAAAAATAACAATTCGTGCGAAAGTCTATATTTAGAATAACTATTAATAAGAAGAGGAATATGAGATGGAGGAAATTGTGTACTGCAGTCAAGATTACCACTTGTACATCCTACACATGTGACATTAAAGATGATACTTCACAGAAGCTGCAAAATTAAAGTGCAAAAAAATAGATAAATCTTCTGTTACATTATCAAACTACTCATTTTTGTAGAAATTTGATAGTGCCGCTAGAAGCTTCTCGACATGGGATTATAGATGTATTGACATTAGTGGCTTGACATTTAAAATATTTTGCTGATGACCGGGAGAGAAGTCCACCGCAGTTCACACGAACCTTTCCATCAAGTGCATAGAAATGTTTCCATAAGATCCATATGGAAATGCGGAGCGTCCTCCTAAAATTAGTTTCAGGTTTTACTTCCCCATGTACCAAATTTAGTAAACGTTCGATTGAAATGATATCATTTTAAATTAGGAGAGGATGTCAAATTTAAAAGCTTGTAGAAGGGTCATTAAACCTCTACAAAAACAAAACTGGTTCATTATCCTCGACCACTATACGAAAAAGTTTAAAAATAATTGTTGAATTTCTCATTTTTTCCTTTCTGAGATTGAATATTTGGGTGACACTAAAACCGGTTCAATGCAGGTTTAGGACTGTAGGAACAAATGTAGACTGTAAGAGGCACAGGTACGAATACGTGCGATTATCCCATGGCCTGCACACAAAGGCAATGGGGACAAGAAGCTTCCTTAATTATACCAGATTACCGCCCGCGTCGATTGAACAATTTTGATTAAACCTTTCGGGTTATTCAAACATGTATTTGTCATAAAAAGGTTCATAACTAATCCCAAACTGATCAGATCTGTTCCCGACGACAAGTTAATTTCATTTTGAAGTCTTCAAGACTTCCTGTTTTTCATTTTTAAATTTAAACAGTTGAATGACATCTTTTTTGCATAACTGAAAATTAAAACAATTTGTTTTGAAAATCATTTTCATTGAGTTTAAAAAGATAATTGATCATTATCTTTAAAAGAATTCTGAGGTTACCCGAATGATAATTGTTTTACAATCACCGTGCAAATATTTAATAGATGTTTCTGTTTTCGTGAAAATAGGAAAGAGTAAAGGAAATAGAAAGGATTTAAGTTTAAAACTGAAAACGGTTGTGGTTGCGGTTGTAGGGGGATACATCCCCAACAGTATAATTATACAAATTCAGTACATTTGGGGGCAAGTTTGCCTTCCCCCCCCCCCCACACACACACACAGTTTTTGGATACAAAACCATGCCCCACACTTTCTGGACGAGAATTACGGCCCTGTCTTTGGGGGGCGGGGAGGGGGGTCATTCCGCACGGTAAATCCTGATGCCTTGATCAAGATTTAGCTCTTTACCCAGGCTGGTTCACAAGGCCTCTAGCGTTGACATCATATCAACTTATTTTTGAGTTATACAAGAAAAATAGGTCTTCGACATGATCGATTTTAGCAGTTTTAAACCACAGGTGTTCCTAGCAATATGGCAACGCATATAGTCTTTATAGTTGCAATAACGCTAAAAAGACATGTGTTTTAAACGACTGGATTTGAAAACTACGTCAGCCGAGGCGCACACTGCACGAAGTATTTTTCGCGGAATACACCCAGCTGCTTTGCCTTTGATGCTAATCGCAATCTTGGTTCCCGCGGTAATCAATCTGAGATATATACATTTTCGCGATGAATTTAGAACTTTTAGGTGAGTTGATATGTTTTATTTAAAATGTGAATGAATTTTATTTTATCAATGAAGAAGTTTGGTATGTTTTTATTTCCAAATTCCATACTTAATACGCGTCTCAAATTCATAATTGTTTCCCTAACTCCTACAATGCATATGGAACGTTGACGCTAGGCCTAGGCTTTAGATTTGTTTGGCCTAACTTTCAAATAGCCTTACGTTATGCAACTTGCAAATGCTTTTCATATATTTCTTTTTTAGGTAGGGCCTACAGTACTGTAGTAGTTTCTCTGCCAAAAATACACTGTGGCAAGGAGGCGGAGAAACTTCATAAACTTCTGTTAACATTAGTGTTTAACTGTTATTACGGCTTAGGCCTACGCCGAACTTAAGCCTCACTGGGCTATTTTGTTAGCACGAATATTCATTCCCAAATCACGTAGGTCTAGGCCTAACTTCAAACGGGGTCACAGAGCTTACACAAGGTTACACCCGTAAGAACTATTATAAGTG
Organism: Chiridota heheva; assembly: GCA_020152595.1. Classification (NCBI taxonomy): domain Eukaryota; kingdom Metazoa; phylum Echinodermata; class Holothuroidea; order Apodida; family Chiridotidae; genus Chiridota; species Chiridota heheva. Next base: position 1,281,228 of record JAIGNY010001174.1, read on the forward strand.
AAAAAGTTAAGTCCAACTTGCAAAATGTGTTGCTTCTCATGGCCTTTTGGACCCCTAGCGCTGGGTAGGGATTTTACTATGGCACCCCATGAGGATCATAGAACTAACTCCTTGGCCAAGAAAATTGTTTTCAGTTGGGATCTGGGTCATATTTCATATAAAAATGAATTGATGAGAGAAAGAAAACATGTTTTTGAAAATTTCTCCTTTTGACTTAGCCTAATGCACTTATCAAATGTTTGACTCACCCCTGCTACCCCCAGCAATGTCATTTAAAGGTGAGTCATTGACATATGATATAGTCAATGTACATGTTTTAACTACCCACCTTGGTGCAATGACTCACATTGTCTGGGGTGTAGGGGTGATTCGCACAATTGACAAATGCATAACACGTAAGGAAAAGCGTAAAAAAAAAAGGTCTGACCTACAAAATGTGTTGAGTCTTTTGACCCCCCTCACTGGCTAGTGGTTAGGGATTTGACCCTGATACCCCATAGGGGTCTTAGAACTATGCTTAGAAAATAGTTTTCAGTGAGAATGGGAGTCCTATTTGCTATAAAAAATGAATTTATTCGAGAAAAAAGAAAAAGACAATTTTTCCCATTGACTTAACACGTACGACTTACAAAATGTGTTGAGTCTCTTAACCCTTCTCACGGGATAGCGGGTAGGGATTTGACAACGAATGGAGACAAAGGATTTAAGATATAAATGAATTTATGGCCAATTTTCGAATCAACAAATTGGAAAAATATCCCCAAATAAATTGCTACTTTCAGCACCCCTCACACTGTCACAGGCCTGAGGTCATGTATGTAGCCCTTTCCTCTGTTTCAACATATTCATGTATGTTCATAGAATATAATAACATAAGAATATCGAATGGATTGGGGAAATGAATAAATAATGGGGCCAATTTTCAGACCACAAAATCAGAAAAATGTCCCAATTGAGTTTAGGAATTATGCATCAACTTTGTCCAAAAAGAGGGGGTCAAAAGACGCAACACATTTTGTAAGTTGGACTTAGTTTTTTTTGTGATTTTTGTCAGTGGGAGAAATTTTCGGAAACATTTTTTCCCTTTCTCCCATAAATTCATTTTTACATGTATATGAAATACCCTGATCCCAACTAAAAATTTTTTCAGTTCTAGGGTCCTCATGGGGCTTTAGGGTCAAATCCGTACCCAGTAGCCCATAAAAAGGAAGTCGAAAAACGCAACACATTTTGTAGGTCAGACTTTTTTCACAGTTTTTTTTTTGTGATTTTTCCGTACAGCACATTATTACACATACTGGATGTTAAGGATGTAAGTGCTTAAACCCTACCTGGGATATTGGCATAAACGCACGTGTAATGAAAAAACCGAACAACACACTGTACATGTAGCAAAATTCAATCGGCTAGTACAACACGCGTCTGAAAAAGTTGCACTAAAGATTTTAATTGTGGAACTCAAACTATATGCGATATAAAAACTTTCATACTTTCGTCTAAACATTTAACCATACATACTTTGATTCCATCTTTAGTAATCCATTGAAGAAAATTTATGATAGGCCATTCTGAATACAAAGTTTTCGCTCTTAAAAAAAAGTTTGTTCAGAAAAATGATCTGCGATTAACCAAAACAACGTAGGCCTATGCACACGTCTATCTATGATCGTGAGCATAAACCGAAATTCAAGAGCGTTCGCATATCATTGACACTTTATGGATGGCAGCCAAATTTTGCGTGAAATGCGTTTGCGTTTGCATGTACTTATCTCTACCGTGCATTCTTACATGTAGATCAAAGCACTCCAAGCGTGTTTGTGCGCGTTCTGCAAATATAAAAGAAAACTTTATGCAACTCAATTTGGAATATTTTCGCTCATCATGAATGGACCACTGAAAAGTTTTTGTACCCTCTCATTTAATTGTATACACCCACGCACCCTCCCGTTTAATTGTGTACACCCTCGCAAAACGAGTACACTAACTTACAGGAATACATGCATTATACGCGGTGGACAATCAGTAATGGTGGATGAATTAAATCTTTCACACAACTTCTCGATAAAAATGCTATTTTGTTATGGTTTTAGGGCATTTTAAGTTAATTTAGATAAGTATATACATGTAGTATTGTTTAACCATATTTTGAGCTGTAAGTAAATGTTTGAATCTTTTCATGAATAAATTCTTTTGAGACATACAATTTTAGTGTTCTGTTTAACTTGGCCATTTTTAATTTGCTATTGGATTGCATAGGGTATGCTCCCTAGCTACTTGTCATTACCACCCGATTCCAATTCTGGGCAGCGGAAGGGGGTGTTGACCATTACCTCCCAAAAAAAAAAAAAAAAAAAAAAAAAAACCCGGACATTCAATCCACCCTTAAATCAATCAGCACACGGAGATTCCAACCTCCAATTTAGATCTAGACAGAAATTTCCAACAACAATATCCCCCTCCCTGTCCCATCCAAATCAGCTCCGTCTAGTGCAACACATGAATTTAATTAATTGTGTCGTCATTGATACCAGATTCTTGACCTCGATAATAGGTTCTGGACAGTTGCACTATTAAACGTTTACTTCAGTAAAGTGAAAAATAAAATTCCCAGCTACTGTAATTATCTGCCCCCTCCCTGTCCCATCCAAATCAGCTCCCGTCTAGTGCAACACATGAATTTAATTAATTGTGTTGTCATTGATACCAGATTCTTGACCTCGATAATAGGTTCTGGACAGTTGCACTATTAAACGTTTACTTTAGTAAAGTGAAAAATAAAATTCCCAGCTACTGTAATTATCTGGAAAAAATATTAAAGCTGTTGAGCCATGTTAGATTTAAAATGCCTCTATTAAATTAATTGAGACATAGCTAATTAATAAATGACTAAATAATAGTCAACATATTTTTTGGAAGAGTATTTTTGTCAGATTTCAGATTTGTTCATGATCAAATAGTTTGATTTAAACTTGATTCCGCTAATAAAAAGAAAATGACTGGAATTTTATTTTAAAGGAATTTCCCCCATGGATTTTCATTTTTATATATAATAGAACAAATTTGTAGAAACAAAGTGGTGAAAAAACTATGTTGATATCTTATTCTGTTTAGAAGTTATAACAATTTAAAGAGTAGAGAAATGTTCTTAAAAACACCTCATACAGTATGTTCTTCAACTTTGTGATGTCATCAAGGCAATTCCAGCACACTTCTTATGTATTTCTAATAAATTTAATCACACTTTTTTTACATTATCGAACAGCACTTTTGGTTCATTATAGAGATAGGGTGGATTAAATAACTTACAAGAAAACATTTTGTTTTTTTCTTGGTGTACATTACATTTTCAATTAGAAAAAAATCCAAATCATTTTAAAAGAAATGCAAAAGAAGTTCTGTTAAAAATTTTGTAACTTCTAAATGGAATAAAATATTATCATATTTAATTACCATTTTGTTGCTAAAATTCTTCTTTATCCTATATGAAAAAATGAAAATCCATGGGAATATTCCTTTAAGGCACATGAGAGTCCTCAAAAAGTGTCTCAAAATTTCCCTGATTTTGCACTCAAGGAGGAAAGGTTTTGAACATTTTTTGCTGGGAATGGATTGTTAAGAAATATATCTTTCAAAGATCTAAAAGTTTTAAAATGAGAATCAAAATTTGTTTCTTCCTATGCAACCTAACACTAATGGTTGCCATATCAAGTGTGGCCTGTAGTCAAGTCTAGCTTCATCTTTGTGTACTAATTTGCATGTTGTTTCATTTCAGAGTCATTTGGACAAAATTTTCCAGAAGAATCGGATGGAACTCTTGACTGTATCAGTTTAGCTCTCACTTGTGCGTTCAACAGGAGGGGTACCTTGTTAGCTGTAGGGTGCAATGATGGGCGCGTCGTCATTTGGGATTTTCTCACAAGGGGTATTGCAAAGATTTTGAGTGCCCATGTGCATCCTGTGTGTTCATTGAGGTCAGTACAATATGAAGTTTGTATTTTTGCAAGGGTGTACTGTAGCTTAAAGGAAAACTAGTGAGGGTGTAAAACTATGGAGTTTCTGGAAAACTGAAATACACCCATTTTGCACATGGCGGGGCCAGACTTAAAAAATTGTTTGTAACAACCCATCTTCTTAAAAATTGGGTTGGTAGGTTGGCCAAATACATGCTTTTTCATACCTTCTATACACTAGAAGTGCTGTCATTTCAGATAAAATTAAAAACAAAAATTATTTGAGTAGGTAGTACTTTTGTTGAGTAGTTAGAGTTACTCAAAACAATTTTTTTTTAAAGGATGGACTGGTGTTGATAACCATTAATATGAAAAAAATGAGTGTCAAAAATCAGACTCGTGTTATTTCAAAATTGTCACGGATTTAGCAACAATAAAAACACGGCCACACTTTTTGACCGAATGCTCCTTTAAATGGGGATGAGTGGTGGTATTGTAACATTTGAGACAGTCCTGGTTGGTTTGCTTTGATATGATTCTGGCTCTAGGACAAAATCTGATGATTATTAAACAGGACAGCAGTTATATGTAGCACCACTTCATTAGTTGTCCTGCTCCTTAAAGTTTCAAACAGTCAGACCCAACCTGATATATAACCAGGTCGGGTCAGATTTTTCCTCTTTATTTTTTTTCTTTCTCGAAACCCTAATTGTTGTGGAAGTTGGTGCTGAGTATCATATTAGCAATGGATGAAGTCCTTATTGTGTGGTTATTTCAATTAAGATAAAGTGGTCTCACTATTTGCTACAGTAAGTTTGTGGTTATGATTTGCTGGAACAAATTTTTAAGGAGAAGGACAAGTCATGTGGTGAGCATTTCTGCAAGCTGTATAGATTGTGACCAGTTGCGCATGCATAGCCAGAGTTGTTGGTTTGAAAGGTACAACAATTTTGATGAAAGAAAATCTGGGGGCACATATAAGACCTTCGATCAGAAAGGTGATAAAAATGCTAAACATCAGTTAGAGAGGCATTGGACAGGATCAAGATGTCACCGATGCATGGAAGGCTTGTAAGCTTGGTGTTATTCAAGGTGTTAAATCTGTACAGGTAATGCAAGTATTTTGTTTGGGTAATTCTTTCTGTATAAATTACAATTATGCATGTTTCATAGTGGTTGAGACTTGAGATGTGTCATTTTCTACCCCCTCCCCCTTCCCCCTTCCCCACTAAACTTACATTGCACAGCAATTAAAGCAAGGAGAGAACCCTGTGGCTCTTCTTTTATTTTGTGAGATGAATTGTTTTCTCATTAGCCTGGTGGAGTGGTAGGCCAGGGGTGGAAAATATAGCAGACTGTACAGTGTTCACACTATACAGTTCAAAATTAAAGAGAAGGGGGGGGGAGGATTTTCCCCCTTGTGTATTTTTGTTTTGTTTTTGAAAAGGGGATTTCTTTTTTGAAGAAAAAAAAACACCAAAAGGCCAAAAATACACCCAAAAAAAGGCCCTAAATACAACAACAAAAAAGGCCAAAAATGCCACAAAATTGCCAAATTTAGTTGAAAAAGACTCAAATTGGCATTTCTACAGTCAAATTTGCCATTTTGAGGGCTATTTTTATTTTACTTTTTGCAGGAATTTCCCACTTCAATTAATTTTGAGGGGAAATCCTGCAATCCAGCACCTTAATGTGAATGCTGCCAATGATCCCAGAAAACTTTCCAGAATTTCAATGTAAAAACAAAGATAAAGTGGTAAATAAAGGAAAAGGGGAGAAAAAAAAAAAGGGGGGAATTTTTGTAATAGCCACTAAATTGATATTTCCTATAGTTTTTTAAGAGGAATTTTTATTGTCCAAGGAAGTAAAATGTTACAATAGATTTCTTCATCTTATTTTCATATTCACAGCTGGAGTCGGAATGGTCACAAATTAATTAGTGCATCTACGGACAACATGATATCAGTATGGGATGTTATGACTGGAGATTGCATGCAACGTTACAGGTTTCCGTCCCCAGTGCTCAAAGTTCAGTTTCACCCCAGAAATGCGTAAGTTTTAAAAGAGCATGTTAATGGACTTTTTTTTGCCCAACGAAGCATGATGAAAATCTGTTGCAATAGATTTTTAGTCCAAAAATACTTGTTGGACAAAACTTACTTAAAATCACACATCAATAAACACTGATAAATACCACCCTATTTGTTAATTATTACTTCAAGCCAGACACTTTGACCACAGGGGAACACTTTTGTCCTTGTGTTGAGTGTGAAAGTAAGTGAGCTGCACTGAATCTGTTTACTATCAATGTCAGAATATGATCATGGAAAGTGAGGTGAAGTGTTTGGAATTCCTTGGTGTAATTGCTTGTGCCTGATTGTTGTTTCTGTTGTGAGCAATGATAGACTCCAACAGATTTGAGGTTTTGTTGGAGCTTAAGACAGAGATTGTATAGCGAGGTTTAGACTTAATGGTGTGATATTTTTGAGGGTGGAACATGCCATCATCATCATGCAGCTCGACGATGACTGTCCTTCAAGGTCGTTATCATCCTCAGTATTTATAGGAGCACATAGCCGTCTCCAGGTCGATTTATTGTTTGAAAGAGATACCCAATTCTTTGGATCAATGTTTCAGTGCTTCAAATTCCGCTTCAAATTATCCTTGAAACACAGGCGCCGCCTTTCAGGATTATTTCCATAAATTTTCCTCCCAGGATTTATTTCTAGGATTATTTCCATGGTATTGGTGCGGAATTTGAATATCAATTTTGTTAGTTGTTTATATCATATAGTATTGTCAGACAATTAATTTTTGAAGGAAATTTCACTGGGCAAGCAAAATTACCCTTAGGGCAATTGATGCGAGGCATGAAAGAACATGTTAATTTGAGCACCTTATAAATTAAGGAGAAATATGATTCATACAAGGTATTATAACAATATAATATGTATAATACATGTTAGTAGAGTCAAAATATGAAAAAGTGACTTTACCCCAAAAAAATTGCAAGAAAAGGTTTTTTGGCAGTTTGATCAATTATGGGGTCTGGAGAAGAACATATTAAAAGTTGGCATCGATCGGATCTCCGGAAAGGGTTTAAATATGACGTCATAAAAAAGATGGCCGCCGATATAAGAAATCGCTAGAAACTAGGCATAAGTCTGTAATTTAATAGTTTTTAATCATTTTAATAATGAAAATTATCACTAAAACTAAATATCTTGGCATCAACATAATTTTTAAAACTTTTCTTGGCATCATCAATAACGTCAGGACGTTATCCGTGACGTCAGGACGTGACCTGTGACGTCATGACGTGATCTATGACGTCAGAATATGGTTTATTTCTAATATGTGTGTTCCAGTCCAGATTTGATTGCGCAGGGAGACATTTGATGATTTAAAAGAATTTTAAGTCATTTCTGAAGGCGGGACCCAAATTGATAGCAGTGATAGCTCCGTTACAAGTGGGACTGGGGGTTCAAATGCAACATCACTTTCAATCAAGGTTTTTGATAGACAGTCTTGTCTGCCATGGGCTATTGCTCCTCGTATAGTGAAGTGCAAAGGTTTGAGGAAAACACCGCTTCTTCAGTGGCTCCTGATGTTTTAGGTGAGGACAAAGATATGCATGATATGATGCTTTTTTTGCCGCGGATAACGTTGACCACAACATAGTGACACTGGATGGACAGATGGAAAGGGAACATTTCATGGTATGGGGATGGTAGCAGCCATAACACCAGGCACACAAACCAGTCACACTATTCCGAGGAGAAAGATGTCTGACTTGAACATAGTTGATCAGACGAAGATTGAGATCAAGGATTACCGCTTCCCAAAGAACACTCTTCGTAGCATTAAATTCACGTCTCTGCCACTTTTGAATGTTGTTGATCATAAGATTGGTGTATTGTGGGAGATGTCCCTCCGCTTCAAGCAAACACTACCAAATTGGCAAGGAGTGATGCACCTGCTACACAAGGACTGTCTCCACCCTGGACAATCATCAGTATTGTTCCTACCAATGATTGATATGAACCCTGAAGATAAGACATGTATCTTCTCTACACTCGACTATATATGTGCTCTTGCTTCCAAGCACAGTGTCCCACCAATTGCAACCTTTGATCAGCCACTCTTTTGGAAAGCTTCTAAGATTATACATGAAGTTCAAGATGGTAGTCCACTCAGAGATGTTATTTTGTTATTGGGAGCTTTCATACTTTCATGAATTTGTTGGGGGCCATAGGAACACTTATGGATGGAAGTGGACTAAGGGAAATCCTGGAGACAGTGTATGGTGAAAATGCTGTAACACATATGATGAGTGGCAAAGCTGTGCAACGTGCATTTCGTGAACATCTTCATGTTAAGCAGTGTCTCACGCATCAGACCAAGGTAATTGAAGCCGATCCAAGTTTTGAAGATCTACTTAAAGAGCTGGAGAGATTGTATACTCAAAAGGAGACTGGTAAAATAAGTTTAGATGCACTGCTGAAAGCAGACTGCATGGAAAGAATTTCCAATGCTCTCACTTCAAGAAAGTGTGAATTATCCAACAACTCAAAAACAAGCAAATTGTGGATTAACTAACTATCAACGAATGTTGGGAGTTGCACATGAGCTTATCAGGGCTGATCGCACAGGGTCATGGCAAACGCATCTCCATGCTATATATGACTGTTTGCCAATATTTGCTGCTGCTGGACACCCTAACTATCTGAAGTCTGCTTATCTTCACTTACAGAAGATGAGGGATCTTGAAAGTGAAAAGTCTCCAGTGTTTTAGAAATTCAACAATGGATTCCATGTTATTTGACGCAGCAAAAAATACTGGGCTGGCTTTAGTCCTGACTTGGTGATCGAGCAGACACTAATGCGGTCGCTTAAAAGCACCGGTGGGCTAACAAGAGAGAGTGGCATGTCAGACCATCAGAGGGCCGTTTGGACAATGTCTGCTCGTATATCTTCCGCCTACAACTACGCCATGCAGGAATTCTGTCAGACATCATATGCAACAAGTGAACAGCACAAGGAGGCATCTGCTTCTCGTATGGACAGGGATATGAAAGACTAAGACAAACTTGCGACGAAGCTGGAATACTATTCTCCATTTTCCAATGAGGCAACCTTGCGCAACATCACAGGGATAAATGCTGATGAGGGTGTCAATGTTGAAGAACTTTTCAATGTAGGCAGAGACACAGTAAAACAAATGGAAGGACACCCAGTCTTCTCATATTCCCACAAAAAGAACATTAAAGTGAAGACATTAGCATCAGCCCAAGCTGTCAAAGTTACAGAGGATCGAACCATTGATCCAGCTCTATTGTGTCAGAGGTTCCTTGTGGTATCGCAGTCAGGTGACCTTTGCCTTGATGAAGTGATGCAATATGAGCTCTCCCCCTACCCACCATCCTTATTTGAAGGAAAATATCTCTTGCGAGAACCAGATAAAGCACATCTTCTGGAAGCTTTGAAAGACCATGGGACTTCCTTATCAGATGGTGCTATTCTTCAGTCCATTCCAAAGACTGATCACTATGTTCTTGACGGAGGTTCCCTCCTACACTCAAATGTAGTTGCAAAAAACATGGCCTTGAATGTACCCAAGCCTGTGGACCTTGTCAAGGAGACACTTGTGATAATATATCCCTCAACCCAGTATCAGATGATGATGGTAATGAAGGCTGCATGTGACTGTATGGTAATATAGTAAGGATAACGCCAGCTGGTCAGCTGAAACACTTGAAATTACCAAACAAACCAATATGTGCATTTATGTCTTCTAATCTATAACTGCATAGGGAAAACATTAAATGTCGATATTAATTTATTAAGTGGTTGATGATGTTGAAATCTATATTGCAATGAACACGAATAGATGACAAAAAGTTAGCCATTAAAAGCACAGCTCATCTAGGTCATCACAGTGAAAGAATCATGATATTAAGAAAAATACATGACACAATGACGTCATAGATGACGTCATAGATGACACTATCACAGCATAACGTCACACAGGTACATTGTTCAGATTGAAAAATTAACAATCATGTAAGATACTGATGCCTTAAACTTGTTTTTACACTTAAAGATGCCAGAAACCGTATGCAAATCATTGAATTTAAGCATTTTATTATATTTTGGCAGCCATTTTGTATGACGTCATATTTAGACCTTTTCCGGTGATCAGATTTTTGCCAACTTTTAGTTTTTTTAATCTTCAGGTCAAATAGTACCAAAAAATGCAAAAAAACCTTTTCTTGCAATTTTTTTGGGGTTACGTGGTATATTGACTCTACTATGTCTATACATGTCTATAACAAGGTGTCAACAGTGAAAGTCATCTTGTGTACTAGACAAAACCAAGACGAAAATCCTGGTCGCCCAGTGCATCAGAATTTCGTTCACTGGACAACCAAAATTTCTTACTGGGTGACCAAATGGTCGCCCAGTAAGTATGTTACAAAATTCACTGGTGTCAGGGGTGAAAAATATAGCGGACTATGGCACCAATGGTCCCATAAATGTTTTCATGTTTTCAAAAAGAAAAGATGGGGAAACGGGGAAAGAAAAGGGGTGGAAGTAAGGAAAAGGGGAGAAAGAAAGGGGGAAATCGAACAATGGAAAGGAAAGAGAAAAGGGTGTGAAGAAAGAAAGAAATGAAAAAAGAAAATACAATACAATTTTGGTTATTGTAGTTGCTGTATACTCACATTAATAATATTTTGAAGACTTTCCATGGTCTGAAAATGTGAAATATTTTTTCTACCCATGCGTAGTGTACAGGTACACTGAACAGTACATGATAAAGAGAAAGAATCAGGAATATATGTTTCTAAAACTAGTACTGAACAATCTAGTCTTAATAACACTGTGTGTACATTTTGTATCATAATTTCTTGTACAAATGTAATTTCATTTGACATTAACCCACCGCATTTTTTTGTTTTCACAGAAACAAAGTTCTAATTTGTCCAATGAAATATGCACCTGTTATGTTGGGACTGGATGGAACACATGACACACTGCCCTTTGATGAAGATGTAAGTCATGAATTCTCCTCTTGATTCAAGATTAATGTTGAGTCAGTGTTTATTTGCATAATTAATTCACGGGGCAACGGATTTTGACACGAGTGGAACGACCAGACTTTAGGAGGGTCATTCGAAAGTCAAAATAATGTTGATATCTTTTTCCGTTTAGGAGTTTGACAATGATCATTTTCAAGGCCTTGATGACATCACATTTTACACTGCAATTTCGCTTTACAACACACCCGTGCAATCTTTGAAATGCAATAACTCCTTAAAGGAAAAAGATATCAACATTATTTTTACAATTGTTTCTTTAATAGTCCTCTATCATATATATATATATATATATGTATATATATATATATATATATATATATATATATATATATATATATATATATATATATATATATATATATATATGCTCTATTTATTAGGATGTTTGCCAATTTCCTTAATCTCATGCAATACATATGCTCTCTTTATTAGGCTGTTTGCCAATTTCCTTAATCTCATGCTCTGTACATATGCTTTCTTTATTAGGATGTTTGCCAATTTCCTTAATCTCATGCTCTATACATATGCTCTCTTTATTAGGATGTTTGCCAATTTCCTTAATCTCATGCTTTGTACATATGCTCTCTTTATTAGGATGTTTGCCAATTTCCTTAATCTCATGCTCTGTACATATGCTCTCTTTATTAGGATGTTTGCCAATTTCCTTAATCTCATGCTCTGTACATATGTTCTCTTTATTAGGATGTTTGCCAATTTCCTTAATCTCATGCTCTGTACATATGCTCTCTTTATTAGGATGTTTGCCAATTTCCTTAATCTCATGCTCTGTACATATGCTCTCTTTATTAGGATGTTTGCCAATTTCCCTAATATCATGCTCTGTACATATGCTCTCTTTATTAGGATGTTTGCCAATTTCCTTAATCTCATGCTTTGTACATATGCTCTCTTTATTAGGATGTTTGCCAATTTCCTTAATCTCATGCTCTGTACATATGCTCTCTTTATTAGGATGTTTGCCAATTTCCTTAATCTCATGCTCTGTACATATGTTCTCTTTATTAGGATGTTTGCCAATTTCCTTAATCTCATGCTCTGTACATATGCTCTCTTTATTAGGATGTTTGCCAATTTCCTTAATCTCATGCTCTGTACATATGCTCTCTTTATTAGGATGTTTGCCAATTTCCCTAATATCATGCTCTGTACATATGCTCTCTTTATCAGGATGTTCGCCAATTTCCTTAATCTCATGCTATACATATGCTCTCTTTATTAGGATGTTCGCCAATTTTTTTAATCTCATGCTCTGTATATATGCTCTCTTTATTGAGATGTTCGCCAATTTCCTTAATCTCATGCTCTGTACATATGTTCTCTTTATTAGGATGTTTGCCAATTTCCTTGATCTCATGCTCTGTACATATGCTCTCTTTATTAGGATGTTTGCCAATTTCCTTGATCTCATGCTCTGTACATATGCTCTCTTTATTAGGATGTTTGCCAATTTCCTTAATCTCATGCTCTGTACATATGCTCTCTTTATTAGGATGTTTGCCAATTTCGTTAATCTCATGCTCTGTACATATGCTCTCTTTATTAGGATGTTCGCCAATTTCCTTAATCTCATGCTATACATATGCTCTCTTTATTAGGATGTTCGCCAATTTCCTTAATCTCATGCTCTGTACATATGCTCTCTTTATTAGGATGTTTGCCAATTTCCTTAATCTCATGCTATACATATGCTCTCTTTATTCGGATGTTCGCCAATTTCCTTAATCTCATGCTCTATACATATGTTCTCTTTATTGGGATGTTTGCCAATTTCCTAAATCTCATGCTCTGTACATATGCTCTTTTTATTAGGATGTTTGCCAATTTCCTTAATCTGATGCTCTGTACATATGATCTCTTTATTATGATGTTTGCCAATTTCCTTAATCTCATGCTCTGTACATATGCTCTCTTTATTAGGTATTTGCCAATTTCCTTAATCTCATGCTCTGTACATATGCTCTCTTTATTAGGCTGTTTGCCAATTTCCTTAATCTCATGCTCTGTACATATGGTCTCTTTATTAGGATGTTTGCCAATTTCCTTAATCTCATGCTCTGTACATATGCTCTCTTTATTAGGATGTTTGCCAATTTCCTTAATCTCATGCTCTGTACATATGCTCTCTTTATTAGGATGTTTGCCAATTTCCTTAATCTCATGCTCTGTACATATGCTCTCTTTATTAGATATTTGCCAATTTCCTTAATCTCATGCTCTGTACATATGCTCTCTTTATTAGGATGTTTGCCAATTTCCTTAATCTCATGCTCTGTACATATGCTCTCTTCATTAGGATGTTTGCCAATTTCCTTAATCTCATGCTCTGTACATATACTCTCTTTATTAGGATGTTCGCCAATTTCCTTTATCTCATGCTCTGTACAGATGCTCTCTTTATTAGGATGTTTGCCAATTTCCCTAATATCATGCTCTGTACATATGTTCTCTTTATTGAGATGTTCGCCAATTTCCTTAATCTCATGCTCTGTACATATGTTCTCTTTATTAGGATGTTTGCCAATTTCCTTAATCTCGTGCTATACATAAGCTTTCTTTATTAGGATGTTTGCCAATTTTCTTAATCTTGTGCTATACATATGCTCATCTCGTGCTATACATATGCTCTCTTTATTTCAGAGTGACACAAATATAGTGGCATCCTTTGACAGAAGAGGCGAGTACATATTCACCGGCAATGCCAAAGGAAGGGTATGGATAAATATTGTTTTTGATAATCATTTAATCATTTAATCTTACCTTAATTTTTTTATAGATATTTTAAATTGGTAAAAGAAATAATGATTTTAGTGATTATCGGTACCAGACATCAAGAATGTAAGGGAGTGACATAACTATCTAGTGCTGTTAAGGATTAGTGGTTAATCGCAAATCGCTCGCAACTCTTCAAAAATGTTCTGTGAAACTTTAAAACGATTAATCGCAAACATACTATATAGGTGGCCTTAGTGTTTGAGCTACAAACGTGGGCAGAACTAAGTTCAACTTATTGGTGGTGCTCTTCAAAAACTAAGTTGGACTCAATGGGGTATGGTCTGTACATAAATTATTTTGTAACAGCTCTCTGTACAGCAGTGCAAGTAAGGCTCAAATATCTGCAACATTTCTTGCTGATATTTTATTTCCACACCTATTTGAAGGTGTCATCTATTTAAGTCCAGGATCTTTATTTTTGATATCAGCTTAACAGGTCACATAATATTTGCATTTTGATGAGATTCTTGGTCTATTTCTTTTCTGAAAAACAAATGTTCTTTTTGTATGGGAGCTGTACCAATGAGTTCCACAAAAATTTCATTGATTTTTATTGAACGCTTGAAAAGTGTGTTATTTTTTTACCTATCTTTAGGGAAGATTGGTTGTGATTAATGGCTAAGCATGTGTAGCGCCTACTGGTTGCACTTTTAAATGCTCTCACAGTTTCTCACTGTTTTTGTATGTATTCTTAGACTGTCTGTTTTTCAACTTCTACCAACTTCATTTGATTCAAGTCAGGATTACTTTGGACTAATTATTTAACATTTTCATGTGAAGTTTTTAGAGATATTTCGGTGGAAATGTTTACCATTTTCATTCCCAAGGAACTTAAGGAAGCCTAAAGCTTAGGCCCTTTTTCAGAACATTGCATGTCTGAGGGATTACCCAACCATCTATTTTATTGATCTAGTCTCAGCTGCCTGAACTTGTTCTCACTCATGGCAATTGTTAATTTCTCAACTTGCTACCTAATCCTATTGTTGGTGATTATGCCTAATCTATCCTATTCTATTAAGGAGCTTTTACAATTGAGACCTACTGTTACTCAGAGACTTGATAAGAATGTTTACTCTTCACTTAGGAAATTGGGGATCTGCTCGGTTAATCCAACAAAAAGAGGATATCGTGCTTTCTCCAAGAAGCAATCTCTATATCTCGTATTGTGACTAACAGTGCACAAAGACTCCTTAGCACAGTTGGTGCTGCAAATCACCAAAACCTTATAAAGATTCCTTCTGTTTCCAACAACTCATTTGCATCTAACGTTAAATTTTCTGTATGGAATGCCAATTCTGTGAAAAATAAAGTTCCTTCTGTTTGTGACTATGTTGTGTCTAACAAAATTGACATATTTGCTATAACTGAAACCTGGTTTACTGGTGATGTTCGTGATTCCCATGCCACTGCAGACATATGTAATACTCTGCTTGATCATGCCTCTACCATATACCTAGATTGTCAAAAGGTGGGGAGGTGTTTGTATTATACTACGTAAAGGTTTTAATGCAAGGCAAAACTCACGAATCTTTCAAATCATTCGAAATCATTGACCTAACCATTTGTTCAAATGGTGTTTCCATTAGACTTGTTGTTATTTATCGCCCACCACCAAACAAAAAGAACAAGCTAACTTCTGCCATATTTATGTGTGAATTCTCCACACTTCTTGAAATCCTGACAACATGTCATGGCCACCTGCTTATAGCAGGGGATTTTAATTTTCACGTTGATGATTGTAAAAACCGTGATGCTATAGCTTTTTTAGATTTACTGGATTCTGCTGGTCTGCAGCAGCACATTAACGTTGTTACGCATCGCAAGGGACATACCCTTGATCTTATTATTACACATAAGGATGATCGTCTGCTTTCAAATGTTAATGTCAACAACCTTGAACTTCCATCTGACCATGCTGTCTTATCTTGTCACATTGGGCTTAAACGCCCTCCTCCAACCAAGCGAACAATTCACCACCGTGACTATAAAAACATTGTACTTGATGATCTCAAGCGTGACATCCAATTGTCGTCCCTGTACACGGATCCTCATCAAATGCTGAAGAATTAACCTTACAATATGAACACGCGTCTTAAAGAATCTCATTAATAAGCATGCACCTGAGAAGTCCCGATCAGTCACTTTACGACCTCATGCCCCTTGGTTTTCTGACTCATTGCATAAAGCTAAGCTACAGCGAAGACGTGCTGAACGAAAATGGAAGAAAACCCGTCTAGAAGTACATCGGCAAATTCTTGAAGCTCAAACTTCTGAGTACCGTGAGCTTCTTGACTCGCCAAATGTGACTATCATTCTACACAAATTGCAACCTGCGATCAGCGTAAATTGTTTAAACTTGTTGACTCCATGTGCGTTGCTAAGTCCAACTCTCCATTGCCTAGCCATGACTGCCCACAAAAGTTAGCAGAGGACTTTGGGGACTTCTTTGAGAACAAAATTATTTTGCTTCGTTCTCAACTGGATAATGTGACACCCCATCAATGCCTGTGGATCCAAAACCATATATCACTAGCACATGCTCACATTCTCTTGATAAATTTTGTCAACTGAGTGATGCTGATGTACGTAAAATGATCCTGCAGATGCCAAACAAATCATGTTCAATTGATCCCTTATCGACTTGGATCCTGAAGGATTGTCTTGACGAGCTATTGCCAGTTTTGTCAAAGATTGTAAACATGTCACTGAGTTCTGGCACTTTCCCATCAACCTTGAAATCTGCCATCGCTCACTCCTACCATCAAAAACCGTCCCTGGACACAGAAGTTTTTCAAAACTATCGTCCCATTTCCAACTTAAAATTTCTTGCAAAATTGATAGAAAAGGCTGTTTCTTTGCAACTACAAGACTACTTGTGTGCCAACTCACTACAAAACTCCTCCAATCTGCCTACCGCAAGAATCACTCTACAGAAACTGCCCTGTTATGCATTTACAATGATCTTCTCCTTGCTACTGATGACCACAAAGAGTCACTCCTTGTCCTCCTCGACCTTAGTGCAGCATTTGACACTATTGACCATCAAATTCTGTTTAATAGGCTGCATACTGTGTACGGTTTGGATGGAATCACTCTCAATTGATGAAATCATATTTTGCAAACCGCCGCAGGTTGTAAGCATTAAAGATAAAACTCTTCGCCGGCATCTCGTCTATGGAGTGCCTCAAGGATCAGTAATCGGACCACCTGTTTTTACATACTATACTTCCCCTATGGAAAGTATTATCACATCTCATGGCCTGCATGGGATGATTTATGCAGATGATACACAGGTTTATGTGTCAATGAATAGAAACGAAAAAGACCAGAGTATTGCAAAACTTGAATCGTGTGTAGAGGAAATCAAGACATGGTGTGCTGACAACAAACTAATTCTTAATGATAGTAAAACTGAAGTAATTCATATTTCGTCACGTTTTCTAAGCACTACTCCAGTTTCCTCTGTTATGATTGGTAATTCATGTATATCTCCTGTTTCCTGTGTTAAAGACCTAGGTGTTATTTTTGATGATAAGCTTATACTGCTGCCACATGTAAATAATATATGCCGCCTCCGCTTCACTTGCCATCAGAAAAATCAGCCAAATTCGTAAATATCTTGATCAAAAGTCAACTGAGACACTTATTCACGCATTTGTATCATCCAGACTTGATTGTTGCAACAGTATCTTATTTGGACTTCCTTCTCAACAAATCTCAAAGCTTCAGCGCATTCAAAACACTGCTGCCAGATTAGTTACTCTCACAAGTAAGAAATCTCACATTAAACCCATCCTCCACCAACTTCATTGGCTTCCTATATGTGAAAGAATAAACTACAAGCTTCTCACCCTCACATACAAAGCCATCCATGGTCTTGCTCCAAATTATATTTCCAACTTACTCACCTTACAATTACCAACTCGCTCACTCAGATCTAACAGTGCTATTCTCCTAAAGCCAAAAATTAACACCAAGACTTACGGTGACCGTTCTTTTCAATATGCAGCCCCAAACTCTGGAACATTCTCCGATCTACATCAGAAATGCCCTACTTTAGATATTTTTAAGAGTGTATTGAAAACACACCTTTTCATGAGTTCCCCTCATTGGAACTTGTAACTTTATCCTGCTTGTATCTTTTTAAGTATGGTTTTTTGTTCTCTTACTGTTTGTATCTTAAGGTTTTCTCATCTTATATTTGTTTATGTAAAGCGCATTGAGACCGTTTGGTATAATGCGCTATATAAAAATGTATTATTATTATTATTATTAAGCACTTACAAATTTTGGCGATTAAAAGCTTAGTAAATTATTTGCAACTCAATAGCACTAAACTCCTCTAAAGTAGATATTTTCATACAAATATTGTACAAATAGAAAAGGACAAAAACTTTAATTTAGAACAGAACAAGACATTAACGTAGTTTTGCTATAGAGTAGACGTTAACTTCTGTTGTTTGCCCTATGCCATTTAAGTAAGACATGTGTGACCATTGAACTAATCCTGTAGAAGACTTAAACATTTTGAATAGCTCAACTGAGTGCTTCAAAGTAATTGAAGAAATGTAACATTCTTTCAAAGTTTCCTCGTTTGGCGGAAATGTGTGGATGACACTATGTATATCTCTGATTATTTGGCAAGATTGAGATATATCCTTGTTTCAGAATTTATTTTCCAAAACTCTTAGGATGGCCAAGATAGGGGAAATATTTCTATTAGACAAAAGTTATATGCCCCATTATTATTGAAAACTTACTTCAATAACTTGAAAGAATTTGTGAGTTATATTCCATATTCATACAATTGGCATACATATAGGAGAAGAGGTAGCTCAGTTGGCAGAGCGCTGGACTGAGATGCTGGAAGTCCTGGGTTCAAGGCTCGGTCAGGTCTAAGTCGATTTTTTCACAGCTATGCAGGCAGATGCGCTGAACATCAAAGCAGAAGCATTTCGTCTGCAGCTCCTACTCCTTGTTCAGCTGTTGAGAGAAGTGACAATGGTTGAATGTCGCACACCGTCCTTTAGAGGGAATGTTAAGCTACGTTAAGCTGTCTGTCACGATAGGAGGACAGTCATTCCCTGCCTGGTTCTCTGAGCCCTATTCGAGAAGAGAAGTGTGAAAACATGGTATACATTCACTTATCGTCCTGGCCAAGTCAAGTGCAAGTTTATGTGTACAGATTCGTTGGTACCTGGAGAACTTGACTAGAGCTTGGAATGAATAAGGTTTCCATTGGAAAGAGACAATGTATCATCAACTAGAAACACACATATATTTTTGTTGGCTTGTTATCTGAAATAGATGAAAAGTAACATATTTAAAAAAACAAGTGATAACAAAACAATGTTTGGAATCCTGAAGGTGTGGGTATGAAGAGGGGGCAGATGATTGTTTGCCATTTTTAACGGCCACTTGTTTGAGTGTTTGGGTATATATTATTTGTTTCACCCATGCACCTCTCTCGATCACAGCTTTCTGACTTTTGTTCTTGAATTTCTCTCATTCTCTCCCTGTTTTCTTTTCTACCTACCTCTAAAATGATCTGACCTCTCAGGCACAATTTGACCCTCGTTGTCGTGGTGCCGTTAAGACCTCATCACACAAACAAACATATATTATTTAGAACAGTAACAGCGCTCAGCTTTGAGTATTCGGATATATATTGTCAGGTGGAAAGCTGATGCAAAAGTGGAAAGATGCCGCCAGACCATCATATCTATTAATGCTTGGACAATGCATGATATTATTACACTCAGGACTTTTGCTGCATTACAAAAAAGTAGTATTTTGTGTTCCAATGTATTTTTATATTACACCAATAAAAATGAACTTTTGCCCTGTTCTTCTTCTCTTATGAAAGAATAGATATTCTCTAAATCAAAATTAAAATCAAATCATTCATTCATTGATAAACCGATCATGGTACATAACAATCATTCATTGATGAACCCATCCTGGTAGATAACAATCATTTATTGATCTTGTATATAGCAATCATGCTGGGGATATTTGGTTTATTTTGAACCGAATTCTGCCATTTAAGTCTAACTTTTAAAACTTTTTCTTATTGCATTTGTATTTTTCGTTTTGTTGCTTGATGAATATCTGTTGCAATAGCTTTTGAGTCAAAGCCTACAAGGTTGAACAAAAACATCACTTAAAATCACTCATCAAAAACAAACAAAACCTTCACAGTTAAATACCACCCTATTTGTAAATTATTACTTTAAGCCAGACACTGACCACAGGGGAACACTTGTCCTTGTGTTGAGTGTGAAAGTCAGTGCAGCTGCAGTAAATTTTGTTTACTATTAATGTCAGATTATGACCATGGAAAGGGAGGTGAAGTGTGTGGAAATCCCTGTGTAATTGCTAATTGCTTGTGTTGGATTGTGGTTTCTGTTGTGAGCAATATAAACCCCCACAGATTTGAGAATTTGTCGGGACTGAAGACACAAAATGTATTGCGAGGTTTAGATTTAATGTATATCATTTGAAACCTCTCTGATGCTGTTGACCTGACACATTGATTTACCACTATGAACCTGAAACTCATTTTAATTAAAGATTAATGTTGAGGAAGACTGTTTGTGTGCGTATTTAATACACGGGGCAAAGGACTTTGGCCCGAGTAGAATGGCCTGACTCTAGGAGGGACATTTGCGAGTGCAAAGTCTTTTAAATCGTGCATGAATCCACATATAAACATGATGTCAAAACATTCTTTTTATACAATTTTTGTGTTAGGTTGTTTTAAATGCCTAAATAGATAAAAAACACAAGTAATAAATAGATTAAAAAGTTAGAACAATTCACATATTTATTGCTTTATTAAAAAGAATTACCTGTTTTGAAAATGGAATAAACCAAATGATTTGGTCGTGCATTAACGGGATTTAATGCACGGGTCATAACAATGCAAATACTGCATAGAAATTTCATAACAGTGTTTGTTATATCTTTCCTTTTCGTAAGGCTCAAGTTTTCAGAACCAAGACCTTGGAGGTCATGGCATCTTTTAAAGTGACCACAGGGACCAGCAGCTCTACAGCAATAAAATCCATAGAATTTGCTAGGAGGGGCAGGTAAGATCTTAGTAGGGTGCTGTTGCTATGACAATGATCAATAAGAGTATTAAATTAGCCAATCACTGAACAAGGAATAGGAAACGAACAATGGGTGCTTGGGAAAATACCTATTACAGACTTAAGATGTCTGATACCTATGACAGACTTAAGATGTCTAATACCTATTACAGACTTAAGATGTATAATACCTATTACAGACTTAAGATGTCTAATACCTATAACAGGCTTAAAATGTCTGCTACCTATTACAGACTTAATATGTCTAATACCTATTACAGACTTAATATGTCTGATACCTATTACAGGCTTAAAATGTCTGATACCTATTACAGGCGTAAGATGTCTGCTACCTATTACAGACTTAATATGTCTGATACCTATTACAGGCTTAATATGTCTGATACCTATTACAGACTTAAGATGTCTGATACCTATTACAGGCTTAAGATGTCTGATACCTATTACAGGCTTAAGATGTCTGATACCTATTACAGGCTTAAGATGTCTAATACATATTACATACTTAAGATGTCTGATACCTATTACAGGCTTAAGATATCTGATACCTGTTACAGACATAAGATGTCTAATACCTATTACAGGCTTAATATGTCTGAAACCTATTACAGACTTAAGATGTCTAATACCTATCACAGACTTAATATGTCTGATACCTATTACAGGCTTAATATGTCTGAAACCTATTACAGACTTAAGATGTTTGATACCTATTACAGACTTAATATGTCTAATACCTATTACAGACTTAATATGTCTGATACCTATTACAGGCTTAAGATGTCTGATACCTGTTACAGACTTAAGATGTCTGATACCTATTACAGACTTAATATGTCTGATACCTATTACAGGCTTAATATGTCTGATACCTATTACAGACTTATGATGTCCGATACCTATTACAGGCTTAAGATGTCTGATACCTATTACAGGCTTAAGATGTCTGATACCTATTACAGGCTTAAAATGTCTGATACCTATTTTTTTATTTGATGTATTTTACTAACAGCTGTTTCTTGTAATCACAACAGACAGTGATTCATTGACACAGATATATAAGGAAATTTCTTTCCAATATAACAATTTATATCTGGTTTTTTTTATATAAATAATTTACCTACAGTTGCTTCCTATTAAACACAAATTGACAAGTGATTTGTTGAGACAGTAAGGAAATTTATTTCCATAATAAGAATTTATATCCATTTTTTTAGGCCAAAAATTGCATTCTAATAAACTAAGACAGTGATTTGTTTAGATTTCTTGTGACCACTTCATACGTGTAGTGATCCATTGACACAGATGTACAAAGAAATTTCTTTCCACTATGACAATTTTATATCCTTTTTTTCATGTTTTTTCCTTCCTTTTTTTTGACCTACAGCTGTTTCCTAGTAAACACAGCTGACAGAGTAATCCGTGTCTATGAGACAGGGGAAGTGCTAGCCTGCGGCAGATCAGGGGAACCTGAGCCTATCCAGAAGTTACAGGACTTGGTGAACAGGACGCCGTGGAAGAAATGCTGCTTCTCCGGGGACGGGGAATACGTTGTGGGAGGTTAGTGAAGAAATCAATAAAGGACATTAGCAAGAAATCTTAATCACCGTCTGAAAATCATTAAAAGATCCCATCAAAGTTGGTTAATTATATCCGGACCTGGGAGGTTGCTGGAGTCTTCTGATTGGGGGTATATAGAAGCATCAGATTACAACTGGGTGGATTCTTGAAGATGCCTGAAAAGGAAAGGGTTGAATTTCCAACTGTCATGTTCATTTTTCCAGCTGGCATCCAGTTTGGGGGAGGGGGGTGAGACACCCCCCATATGCCCTAGGTAGTGACGTGTCTGTTCCGGACAGTAACAATAACTTTTCTGTTTGTCTTCTAGTACAAAGAAAACAAAATTATGAGAAGCGTAAATTATAAATGCTGATAGAAGTGTATTTTGTTTTGGACTTACGACTGATCAAAGATTTGAAAAATGTTGATACTTTGTGACATATGAATGGAAATACAGCTCAAATCGTTATGAAATTTAAAAATTAGAAAAAAAGGAGCACAAAAAAATCATGCTTTTGAATGATCTTTTGGAACAATTAATTTTGGGATGGATGCATTCCAAAGGATACACTTTACAGCAAGCTCTCTTTAGGCTCCAGACCGGCTGAGCGACCAATGCTGTTGGTTGGGGTGTGTGTCGGTTTGGGTGGGCATTGGTTGGGGTGGGCATTGGTTGGGGTGGGCGTTGGTTGGGGTGGGCGTTGGTTAAGGTGGGCGTTGGTTAAGGTGGGCGTTGGTTAAGGTGCGCGTTGGTTGGGGTGGGCGTTGGGTGGGGTGGGCATTGGGTGGGGTGGGCATTGGGTGGGGTGAGCTTTGGCAGTGTTGGGTTGGCTAGCATTGGGTGGGGTAAGTGTTGGGTGGGGCAAATGTTGGGTGGGGCAAATATTGGGTGGGGCAAGCGTTGGGTGGGGTGAGCGTTGGGTGGGGCGAGCGTTGGGTGGGGTGAGCGTTAGGTAGGGTGGGCATTGTGGGGTGGGAGTTGGATGGGCGAGCATTAAGTGGGGCGAGCGTTGGGTGGGGAATGATGTTTGTTGGGGGTGAATGTTTTGGGGTGAGTATTGGTTGGGGGTGAGTGTTGGTTGGGGGTGGATGTTGGTTGGGGGTGGGTGTTGGTTGGGGTGAGTGTTGTTTGGGGTAGTTTGAATGTTGTTTGGGGTGAGTGTTGGTTTAAACTGAGTGTTGTTTGGAGGTGATTGTTGTTGGGAATGAGTGTTGGGTGGGATTAAGTATCAGTTGGATTGAAAGTTGGTTGGGGTGGGTGTAGGTTGGTGCTAGGTGTTATTAGGTATTATTCAGAGGGTCTTTCATTAAAATAATGCACCTATGTCCCATCCCCGTTACCCCTGGCAAGGTGAGTCAAAGGTGGGTTATTGCAAAATAAAATGTGACTCACATGTACGTCATTTCACTTAAGATGTCAGTCATACATGTGACCAAAGATGTCAGTCATTTCAATGGCACAAGGGAGGAGGGTGGGGGAGGGCGGTCAATGTGGGTCACTTGCTAAATATGTTGAAATTAAATGTACAATTTGTGAAGGCCAATGATAATACAAAGATTCTATTGCTTTTTTAAGATTTTGACACAAAGTGTTTCTCTGCCCAAACTAATTTTACTTTTTACTCTACAGAATTGATGCATGTGCCTGCCTGCTAAATTTTGCAACTTTGCGCCAAAGCATAGCTTCATTCAGCAGAGTTGTTGTATGAAAAACTAGAATGCAACACCAGAAATATGAGTGGTTTTGATTAATAACAACTCATTAATTGTCAAAATTTACCAGTATTGTTTATATCACAACTAAATAAATTGAAACCAGTAGTTTTAATTGATCCTTTATCAAAAAATGACCAGTACTTACGAAATGGACCTTAATTCTGGTGCTTTTGTCAGAGCCCAGTGCAGGAGATTCTCAAATACTGAGCTAATGTCATCTGTTTCTTCCATTCAATCTAAAATATTTTATATTTCTTTTTGGTGCATCAATATGTGCATCAATATGTGTATCAATATGTGCATCAATATGAGCATCAATATGTGCATCACATGTGCATCAATATGTGCATCATATGTGCATTAATATGTGCATCAATATGTGCATCAATATGTGCATCATATGTGCATCAATGTGTGCATCAATATGTGCATCAATATGTGCATCAATATGTGCATCAATATGTGCATCAATATGTGCATCAATATGTGCATCAATATGTGCATCAATATGTGCATCAATATGTGCATCAATATGAGCATTAATATGTGCATCAATATGTGCATCATATGTGCATCATATGTGCATCATATGTGCATCAATATGTGCATCAATATGTGCATCAATATGTGCATCAATATGTGCATCAATATGTGCATCAATATGTGCATCAATATGTGCATTAATATGTGCATCAATATGTGCATCAATATGTGCATCATATGTGCATCAATATGTGCATCATATGTGCATCAATGTTATTGTGATGTCCGTCACTTTCGTGACTGGTAAGCGTCAATTACACTGAAATGTGCATCACTTTTGTGACGCAGGTACAGTCATTTGAGACAAGATGTTAGTCATTTGTGTGACTGAAGCGTGCGTCAAAATACACCATTTGTGTGACGCAGGTCGTGCAATGACGCACCTTGTCCGGGATATAGGAGGTGGGACATACAATTGATAGGTGCATAAGATAAAGCAAGACTAACATTCTTGTGCCAATGCTTATTTTATCTTCAAAGAAGATTTGCATGAAGTTTTGTATAAATGCTTTTTCTTTTTTTAACAAGGTTCTGCAAGACAGCATGCCTTGTACATATGGGAAAAGAAGTATGGTAACCTTGTGAAGATATTGCACGGAACAAGAGGGGAGTTGTTGCTGGACGTAGTGTGGCATCCTGTCAGACCAATCATTGCCTCAGTTTCTAGTGGTGTCGTGTCTGTTTGGGCGCAGAATCAAGTGGTATGTCATGCTACTTTCACATTTCATTTTAGTATTTGATGGATTGGAAGTATGCAAAGTTTTTATGCAAATTTATGATACAGGAACAAATGTAACCCATCGTTTTTTACTTCTTTGCCATTTTTTTTTTTAGGACAGAGAGTTTAAAAAAAAAAAATTATCTTTACAATCATTATTTAAGTATAAAAGCTACTCCCATTTTTTCCAATAACAGAAATTGAAATTATTTTTTATAAAGAATTCCATAATACTTTTGATCTGTATTTCATAAGAAATATCACAAATTTTGCATGAAATGAAAACTAGTCTAACCATAATTTTGAGGACAAAATATGTTCTTGTCAAGACCGTTTTATTCAGAAGAGAAAGGCCTGTGTAATATGTAATTAAACACAAAACGTTTTAAAAAGATTTCATCTAGACATTTTATAATCCTGACTGAATATATTGTGAAATTATCATCTTTAAAGTCACTATTGATGGCGCTGATAGATGTTGTATGCTACACTTAGGGTTCATGTGATATACTCATATCATTCATGTTCGCACCAGTATTGATGATGTCAAATTTTGACACGCTGTCTTTCATAGCATTGAAAACCCCCCAGAGTTTGTTCGTTATTTTTTTGAAGGGGAGGGATTTTGGCATGCCATCCGTATGGATATTGGAGAGGTGTGTAACTAGCATTATTGTTTTAAATTGTGCTACTGGCCGTACCTTTTACCGTCAGAGGGTGGGATGGCTCCAGTTACCTGCATCGATGGAATATGATTTAGTCGGGCACCTATTTGGGCCAGTAATGGAATTAATTATAATATTTCCCATGGTTCTGAATAAAGGTCTCAAAAATCTTCTCACGAAAAATTGTGACAGAAATAATATTAATGTAGTAAAATGCATCTTTATATACTTCCCTCTTTCACAATTTAATGTACTATTCATCGCACAATTACATGGGGGCTGTTTTTATAGCACATATTTACCACATATACTGTTGCTTAAAAAGTCTCCAATTCTTCCTGGAGGATCCCAGGGGGAATGAAAAATTCTTCTGTGATTCATTCAAGCATGAAGGATCAGAGCACACAATACCCTCAATGTACACCTCATGAATTGCATGGTTCAGATGTTACGCTTTGTGCACACACACAATAGCGTGCTTAACTATTTCCCTCCATGATTTAGCTATAGACCTTTTCATATCAGAATTGGTAATTTCTGGAAATCTCATTTGAATAATGTCACATGGCCGAAAATCACGTGACCATAATGGACCAATCAAATTCTGGGGAATTCTGAGCGTCTGCAAAATTTACTAGCATATGGGGTCAAACCCATTAAAAATACAATTTCACACAATAATCAACAATATATACATACACAAATAGGCACTTTACTGAGACTTAAATGGTGGCGTAATTTGGTTAGGAAATTCCATACAAAACAGAAAACTTCATATAAACTGTATCCTCTTCATTCACATAATTTTTCCGATTGCAAAACTAGTTGTCTTATTCACATATGATAAGGGATTTGCTGCCGAAAGTTCTCGATACTGTTTTCACATTTTGTGCAGTAAAGCAGTCTCTCCGCACTGAACATCAACGTTTTCAAATTTGAACAATTTTTACCATTTTCTGTCCTATTTTTGTGTTTCAAATGTGCACAATTTTTGTAAATGTTTGGTAAATGTTGAGGCAATGTGAACCCCATTGAACATAAAATGTTTCGTTCACGAAAACAATATTTTAACGTGCACACTAGGCCTAACATTAGGACCTATAACTACATGCATTGAATGTAGTGTTATAAATGTATGTGAGGCCAAGTTTTAACTTCAAATCTTACCTGGTTATTGCATATTCTTCAATCTAATTGAAGACAGTTTGAATCCTCTTGGAATATGACAAAAAAACAAACAAACAAGAACATCCCCATAACAAAAGAATTATCCAGGCAGAGCAGTTGGAACTTTGACGCAAATTGAGATACTTTACGTGTGCATACAACACAAAGCTTATACAGAACGTTATACTATTATGTACCTGCGTACAAGCTTATGAAGGTAATATGTGCGCATATTGTTGTTGTTTACAATTTTCCCTGCAGCTGATTGGTTGCTTAGAAAAAGAAAAAAAACCTGGAATTTTATTGCTTAAAGTAAGTACCCTGATGTTTTACGTTCGGCTAAACTTCGTCTATACTGTCAACAAATATCTTGAAGGAACATTTATCCTCACCATTTTTCTTGCAGGAAAACTGGAGCGCGTATGCCCCAGATTTCAAGGAGCTGGATGAGAATGTAGAGTACGACGAGAGGGAGAGTGAATTTGATGTCGAAGACGAGGACAAATCGGTGGAGGATCCCGTTGGTGAGTGTCACACCCACTTCTTCCTAACATGTAGGGTTGCATTCATATACGTAAGCATGGTTGTGATGCAACCTAAAAAGTAGAATACCATATTCAACATAATAAGCTCCCATGGTCTAATGAGCGCCCACCCAACCTTTTGTTCGACCGATAACTTATCCCAAAATCAATGTATAACATTTGTTATATTCTTAAATATATGTGTTTTGTTTTTTCCTTTTGTTCACATTGCATATTGTAAGCTGTATTAGAAGCATACACCGTTATAGGTGGCAAACCAACGGAAGTATGTGATTCTTAACTCCAGAGGATGTATAAAGCTAGCTGTTAACCTCAAACACAGAGTCATAGCTTAAAGCTTTCAGAATTAACAATTAAAAGAAGAGAAGTTGTTGGAAGAGGGGGCAGATATGGGGGCCCCCACAATCTTTCAGCAATGAAATAAGTTTTTTCCAGTTGTTGACCCTTGAGCATGGGTGCTTATTACGGAGAAAATTAGGCGGAAAAAAAGTGGTCCAGTTTAATTTTTGTAAGCGCTCTGGCCGCATATTGTGTCAAATACAGTAAGCTTAGGCTTAGGGCCAAAAGATATTAAAATGCTTCTTTCACAGTTGAGTTTGTCTTTTAGCTCTCTATCATACTACATATACATGGGTGACCTCTAAACTAAATCCTTTAAAGAAATACTTTCTGACCTTATCCTTATTTGATGTGATAGAATAAAAATAACAAATCTTCCATCCAAATTTCATACCTCCAAGCAATCGAACGCATGGTTTGTAATTGTCAAAAACTTTAAAATGCTACTACTATGGGAGCCGCCATTTTGATTTTAAAACATGCAGAAAATGCTCTCATCAGCCCAGCAGGATGTTGGAATGCCTTGCATATCTTTATAATCTTTCTCAAGTTTTCTAGCTGATGAAAAATTGTTTTTCTTTTGTAAGTCAAGGACATGTTTGTGTACACATGAATAATCAAAACATGCTGTTAAAACTTTGTGTCACACCATTTTAGAATAAAAACTTTCATACAATTTTATAAGGATTCTTTATAATTCTTATGTTCCTGTTGGGAAAATAGTGTCACCATGCACAAGATTTCAATTCAGAATTGAACAAATTGGCAATCTCCACATGTTGACTTCAAATAGGAATAACTTGAGTGGGATATGATTTTGACTTGCTGTTTTTGGTAGTTGGTGTTGCTGTTAATCCTCTATAATATGGAATGATGATTGTATTAGAATTATTGTCTCCTATAAGGCTGATATAAGTTTGTGTAGAAATTACTGATGTGTTACCTCCCCATTCCTCACGAAGTTGTATTGTATTCTATTGTAATCCATTTTTTAGATTTTGCTATTGGATATGTTGGCAAATGTTTAAAGCAAAATTGCTGAGTTCTTCCAGAAAAACCCTCCGGATAAAATTATCCCCTTCCTTCATCATGCTTCCCTCTACAACCATATTTAATTCTCCTCTTCCACTCCCTCTCTCTACTTTGTTTTTTTTCAACCATGCACCTCCTCTCTCGATCCCAGCTTTCTGACTTTTTGTTCTTGTATTTTTTCTCAATCTCCCCCTGTTTCCTTTCCTTCCTACCTTTAGAATGATCTAACCTCTCAGGCACAATTTGACCCTCGTTGTTGTGATGCCATTAAGCCCTCAAACAAACAAACAAACAAACAAACATAAAGCAAAATAAAAAAAAATTGTGAAGAAACTAAGATGTATCATCTAAAGAATTTTCCAAAAGCAAAATCGTGCTATTAAAAAATTGAGTCTGACATTTTGTGACGTTTTTAAACTTTAGTGTGTTTAGTGGTAGTTACATCATAGATTGTAGGAGGTACTTCGATAACATATTTGATGTTGATAAAAGTCATCATTTTAATGGATCATTGATGTTAGTATCTCTGATGTAAATTTTTTTCAGAGGGAGGAGGAAAGGTTGAAGATGAAGATGTTGATGTCACAACAGTTGACCCAATAGCTGCCTTCATGAGCAGGTAAGTTCAGACCCCCCCTCTCCCCACCACCCCCTCGGAAATGAAATGTTCAATGAACACCATTCATGTGTCCATTGTCAAGTGCCTTTGTCAGTTTTTTCCTATTTTGAATTCAGTTGTTATTGTACTCATGTTGGGAAGCTAGGACTGAGGTAATCCTGTGATTATAAGTTTGTTCAAGTTGATATATTCTTGACTAAATTCTCAAGGAAGTGCATGCTGTTTTAACACAGTGGGTAAAAGTCTTGTATTTTATTGTAATACGTAACTAGTTGCCACCCTCATCTGGGATTAATCTGTTATGAACTGGTGTCTTGACCTAGTTGCAAGACAGTGAATTCCGAACAATCAGTCAAATGAACTTCGAAATAAGTTAGTTTAACAACCAGTCGAGTGATAGTGACCTGCCAATCAGCTGAATGAACCAGTCAGTTGAATTTACCACCCAGTAAAGTCAACCAACCAGTCAGCCAAACCAACCATGCTGTTAAATAAAATTACCAAACTGTTGTACTAAGTTGTCTGCTATTTACAGTACCAGTTTAGTATGTTAACTTCACAATCAATAGAATTAAAAAAATAGCCAATTTAATTAACCAGTTGGAACATAATATAATCAATAGAACTTGCCACTTAGTCAGTGGAATGAATTAGTCTAATCAAATTGTTAAAAGTCATTTGAACCAGCCAGTTAATGAAAATGAACCGGTTTAATTAACTTGAGTTCAAGTGAACCAAGCAGTATTTAATTGAATGAACCAGTTTGATTAACTTGAGCTTCAGTGAACCAACCAATAAATTGAAATTAACCAGTTTAATTAACTCGAGTTTCGTGAACCAACCAGTAAATTGAAATTGAACCAGTTTAATAACATTTAGGTTAAGTAAACCAACCAGTTAATGAAAACAAGCCAGCCTAATTAATTTGAAGTTAAGTGAATTAACCAGTTAATGAATTGAATGAACCAGTTTTATTAACTTGAGATTCAGTGAACCAACCAGTTGATAAAAATGAACCAGTTTAAGTAACTTGAAGTTAAGTTTACCAACCAGTTAACAAATTCAATGAACCAGTTTAATGACATTAAGGTTAGGAGAACTAACCAGTAAGTTGAAATTGAACCAGTTTAATTCAAGGTTAAGTGAACCAACCAATTCATGAATTAAATGTTCCAGTCTAAGTAACTTGAGTTTAAGTTAACCAACCACTTAATGAATTGAATGAACCAGTTAACAAATTGAGTGAACCAGTTTAATCAACTTGTACATGTATAATCCAATTTAATTTTAGTTTATGTAGCTGGATATCAAGTGAATATACCATAGACCAGTTTATTCACATGAATTTGCTGACAAAAAAACCTCCCTTTTTTGTTTGTTACAAAAATCATGCATTTTTTTATATGTAGTGACGAGGAGGCTGAAGACACAAAGGCTCTATTTCATCTGCCCATCTCTCCAGAGGTTGATGAACCTGAGGAACCCACCTGGGCCCCAACCATCGATCCGGTGAGTCTTTTGGTTATTTCTTTCATATGGACCCTAAACTGAAATTAATGTTTGATATCTTGAAAAATGTCTTCAAATAGTTCTGTACAAATCTTAAAGGCCAATGGGCATCTAGAGGCAACGTGGGCTTAATTGGTTTAAAATATGATCTAAACCTTTTAAACAGCAAAATATTCCACATAGATTGATTAAAAAATGGACCACTTTACAGCATTTTTAATTTTCAGCTGTTATTGCACAATAATGTGTGACATCAATGCTGGAAGGATCCTTCATTACCTTTTATAAAACCTTTGTTTTTTATTCCTCTGTCAATATTGTCTGAAATATAGAGTTGGACATCGGGCAAAATTTGATGGAACGTTGTCACACCCTGAATCATCATGTATCTATAAAAGACATGCTGAAATTCACAAGTAGCTGAATTTGAAGAACAGAATTTAAAGAATTATATTGAGATTTTGAGTTGTGTTCCTCTTAGTATATCACAAATTCTAGACAAATTAACAAATCATGACACTTTGTTTAGTCATAACTTAATAACTAAATAAACTTTTTATAAATTAAAACAAATAACTCCTACTCAGAATTCCATGCTCTTTCACATATCTTAAATCTGCTAGATGTCCATAGTCCTTTAAATGTATATGTATAGGTAGATATTTTGTACCCTGCTAAAAGAGCATTATACTCTGAACAATTAGTCTTTAAACGATCACAATAACACTTACCGCTATTAAATTATGACAAATCAGAAGTTTGTAAAAAAAAATTCAGCATGTGCAAAAGCGATGATGTATGAAAAGGAATGCAACTAAAATTCAATGATATACTTCTTTATATTTCTTTTCAAAATTTCAATTACAAAGGGTGTCAAATCGCATTTTACTACTAAATCTGGGTAAAGGTTATAATTTCCTGTTCACTATAGCCAACAAATATGGGGAAAGTACCCAAAAAAAACAATAGGTTAACATGAACAGTTTTGTTCTTGTACTATTCTGAGGTCACAAAATATTGTGCAATTAAAGCTTTAGGTATCTAAGTTTTAAAATGCTGTAAAATGGACAAATTTTAACCAATTTTGATGGGATGTTTACTGTCTTGTGAGATTTTTGTATCAGTTTCTTGCATAATATTGTGTTCCAACTATTCCTTTTGAGTTTGTGCACCAATTTTTCAGTGAGTGTTATGTAACCAAACCTTTCGGCTAAACTAGCCTGACCTTTCCACCTTCTAAAGGGGGACCATTAGCTGGTTCTTAAATTTCTCCTTTTATATTTCTCTGCTGCTCCTTTTCTCTCTATACCAGCGATTCTTAATAGGCAGCCCGTGGGCCAAATCTGGCCCACCAGACAATCCAATCTGGCCCGCGAATAGTAGTTGTATTGGAAAAAAAATCATACTGATCAATCTAAAAGAGGTCGGTAAAAATTGCAAAATACTCGTTTACTTTGGGATTTTCCTAGGCAGATCAGCAGCTTATCAAATAAGTGTTGTCCTCAGTGCCGATATAAATTGGGCAGACTCCCGGCTTGTCCAGTGGTGTCACTAAGGGGAGGCACAAAATTGTGTCCAGACTGCTCAACACAGACATCAGTCATATCTCGGTTTGTCTGACCTTAATCCCATTCTCTAAATCAGTGAAAAATCTTGGTGTTTTTCCACAAGCGGAACTGACCATGGAGAAGCATATCACAGAGCTTTGTAGGATCTGCAACTACCACTTGCACAATATTGGCAACATCAGACACCTTCTGACTCAAGAGACGGCTTCAGCATTGGCAAGGTCATTAATCCTGTCTTGCTTGATTATTGCAACAGTCTGCTTGTAGGTGCGTTACATGAGAACATCAAACGATTGCAGAGGATACAAAACAAAGCTGCACGTATTGTCACTGAAACATCAAAACGTGACAGTATTACAGCTGCTTTAAAGCTTGTGCACTGGCTACTAGTTGAAGCTAGAATCGAGTATAAAATATTGTGTTTAGCCTACCAGTGTATAGACAGATCAGCACCGGAATACCTCTGTGAGCTTCTGTCCATCTATCAGCCAAAAAGGTATCTCAGGTCTAGTGACAAGCAATTGCTGGATATACCAAAGTGGAGACTGAAATCTTTTGGTTACAGTTCTTTCACAGTGGCAGCCGCCAGAAAATGGAATAATATTTCCATGAAAGAATTCCATTTTGAAATGTTTAAATCTCACCTCAAAACATATTTGTTTAAGAAGTATTATTACATTTTTTATAATATGTTTAAATTCTATCATTTTTATTGTATCACCTCAAAACATATTTGTTTAAAAATGTAATTATTGATTTTTTTATAATTTAATTTAATTTTTGTGTTTTTAGCATTATTGTGCATGGATTATTTGAATATACTTTAACCTATCTTTTCAAGTCACATTCGTAAGTTAAACGTGACGTTGTTACATTTTTTATTATTGAAAATATAAGTGCTTTGAGCATATTCCACAGTGGATTATGCGCTATATAAATGTTCCTATTATTATCATTATTATTATTATTATTATTATTATTATTATTATTATTATTATTATTATTATTATTATTATTATTATTATTATTATTATTTATTATTATTATTACTATTATATTATCATCATATTATTATTATCATCATCATCATCATCATCATCATCATCATCATCATCATCATCATCATCATCATCATCATCATCATCATCATCATCATCATCATCATCATCATCATCATCATCATCATCATCATCATCATCATCATCATCATCATCATCATCATCATCATCATCATCATCATCATCATTATTATTATTATTATTATTATTGTCTTCCTGTCTTCAATTAGATTTTGAAATTTCTGTGTTTGATTTTAAGACATTTTGGAGCATCAAAAACAAGAGATCTGCAGAGCTTCTGGGGTCTTCATCCCCTAGAACCTACCAGGGCTTTGCCTGACCCCACCAGTGGCCCTTATGCGGGCCCCTGACACCATGCTGGTACATATAGCACCCCTATTTTCCTCCTCTGAACTGCTGTGCCCCCCCAAAAGAAAATCTCTGGTGACGCCACTGGACTTGTCAAAGGAAGGGGATAAGAGAAGTGCTGACATCTGGTATACATCCCCCTTATCACACGTGCACTCTCAGCTTGTTTGTATTTAAGGATTGTTTTGAGAGGTTTTGTTTGTCATGTGACCCTGGTTTGGCCATGCGATTGGCCCGCAGCCTGAGGCTGTTGTGAAATGATGGCCCTTGAAACAAATGTATTCGTAACCCGTGCTCTACACCCTTGATACCATCATTTACTGTATATAACCACATAGCACTGCCTTACACTAAGCACCAAACAATTAACCAACTCTTGAAGTGCTGTTTAAACGCAAAAATACAACTGCAAACCTTGTGAGTTTCATTGCGCACATTATATTTGAACGTTTTCATTTTCTTAGACGGATGAACCTCAGATCCCAGATACCAGCAAACGAATTGCCACTGACTCATCTGTCCCATCTCCGAAAAAGAAGAAGGTGAAGACTTACGATATTAACCTTGAGAAAGCCCCTACTGACGGTAAGCTCTTTTTGTGTCCAAAAGTAAGAATTCAATGTGTATAGACTCCTTGACAAAGATTGATAATAGTAATATTAATAATGATAATAATAATGATAATAATAATAATAATAATAATAATAATAATAATAATATTTATAATTATAATTATAATTATAATTATAATTAATTATAATAATAATAATGATAGTAATAATAATAATGTTGGTTTCTTATAACACACAATATCACGATTCTACATCATCTCCTTGCATGCCAGTCTATTTCTCTGGCTGCCAGGTGAGTATGAATTAACCTGCAGTAACCCATCCATCAGCAAGGTCGCTGTGCTGTGTCCTTAAGCAAGACACTTTATCCCAGTTGCTCCAGTTCACTTAGCTGTGAAATCCGTACCATTATCACCTGGGGAGTTAACCTGCATTGGACTGGTGTCCCATCCAGTTAAGAGTCTAGCACTCTAATCCGCTTAGCACCATTGAAACCGTGTATAAGCACCGGATCTATCAGCCCTTGAGGCTTGATGGAATTTAATGACCAATCCATCCTTCGTTGACAAATCCTCTTCCCATTTTTTCCTCCCAGAAATTCATCCTCTTCTGTCATCAGGCAGAGAAGGAAAATCCAAGAAAAAGACAACGCAACCACAGAAGGGAAAAGAATCAAAGTCAGACAAGCAAAACAGACACAAAAGTCGCCATGATCGACAGAAGAAGAAAAGTATAGATGACAATTATTCAGAAACAGACTAGAACACCTGTGTACGAAGAGTACTTTATGTCACTGCATACACCTTGTGAGGGAATGGTACAAATGGAGCCAGTGTTGAGGTTGGAGGTAGCACCTTAGTAAAAACAAAGACCTGTCATGATACAGAACCTGTGAGACTGCGACCATACTGTACTAAAGAAGCCCTTGGTCAAAAAGTGACAGCATCTTTTTTGACAAGTGGAGAGAATTTTGAAAGAACAAGAATGTTTGATGCTTGTGTCGGTGACAAATTAAGTATATTCATTAGAAATAATTATGATTGATTTGACATTTGTATCAGAGGTTTTCAGGACCATCACTTGCATGGCAAGTGTCTTGGAATACTCCTGAGACTCATTCTTGAGGCATTTACTACTCGGCCACCAGCTCCTATAATGGAATATTCTTATGTTTTTTCACAACCTTCCATAAGAAAGTGAAAATGTTTGAAACGATTTAGTATAAAAATCATGTTGATATGTTATTCCTACCAGGAGATATTCAAATTTTCAGGTTCACAAAAAATGCTAATAAACGAATAGGAAAAGGCTCAATATGACATCACAGCTGAAATTCAAAGGAACAGTTCAGATTCTGTTTCAATATCATAAAAAAAAAAATTGAAACTGAGAAACTCAGAAAAACAAGTTTTAGGTGACAGGTTGGTTGCTGCAAAATCAGGGTAAAACTAGTTTTAGTTTATAATTCAGTTGCCTCCAGCTTAATTTACACATTGTGATGAAAAATAACTTAGTGAATTTTATTTGGGGTATGGCCTCATAAAACAGATATGTGAGAGGTCCTTTACTCATTTTAGATTTGAAAGGTGCATTTTTAACAAATCAGCAAGGATGTCAAATGTTAGAATATAATCATGACTTGTTCTTTGCAAAATTTTTTTAGACAAACTTAAGCAATTGAAGACCACTTATCTTACTTAGAATAATGTCAAATGTTAAAATATAATCAATGGGAATATTGCTTATTTATCAAAAATTTTAAGGAGCACAACAACTAATGATTTGCAAAGAAAATACTTTGTAAAAATAATTAATTGGCTTTAGACCTTAAATATATTTTTTTCATGCAAAAACTCTTCTTGAACTAAATTACTGAAAATGACAGCTCCCATTTCATCTTCCTTCGATATCATTTTTTCTATTTTGAACATTTTTGTGAAGAGGTTGAGCTTCAACATCATTGATGGGTTCTGGTAATATTTTGGGGATCCAGCATATCATGCTCTCTTTTTTATGGTCAAGTGCCCCTTTAAGAGAACCTCAAAATCATTAAGGAAAACTTATGAAAAATTAAAGGAACACTGGTACATACTCAATGTACCAAAATAAGTATTCTGTATTCTGGTTGAGCACATGTAATGATAACAAAAACTCCAGCATGGAATGTTGCTGTGAGTCATTGCAAAAGCTATTCACAATATGTTTGACAATCTTAGTAAACTGCAAGAAGACACATAAATATTTTAGGACCCTGGAACTTCAAGAGGGATTATATGAGCCGGAAGGTATTTTCTGCTTCATTCAGAGATTTTACAATTGGAGGATCACTGTGGTGCAGTTAAAGGGCCATGTCTAAAACTGAAAGCACCAATCAAATGAAATCATATACTTCAGATGTTAGCCTTTTGACAGGGCATTTTCAAGTTCATAGAAAATCTGTTCAGATGTTAGTTTGTGGGTAGTAAAGGTTATTAGTGTAGTATATCATGTTGGTTGAGGCTTGCTCATTTTACTAGTCAGAAGTGAATATTTTTCTTTCTGGGAACCATTGAAAGTCTGGAGAGAAAAACAAAATTCTGTGAGTATACAGCAATGAGAAAATGGAAGAAGTTGTATTTTTCCATTTTTTCGTTTCTTTATTGTTTTCACACCTTTTCTCCCCCATTTTCATCTCCACTTTTTCATTTCTCCCTATGTTTGTTTTCTTTTTTCCTATTCCTCCTCTTTTTCTTTCTGGGGACCGGAACAATTTTCTGGGACCAGTGGTGACAAGTTCTGCTATATTTAACACCCCTACTGACTGGTGCCTTGAAATCTCATGGTTTTGGGTTAATGAAAAAGGTTGTGAGAAGTGGAAAGAGACCACTAAAAAGGATTTTACTGCAAAGGTTAACGTTTTTTATAGCATTAGTCCAGTGGTGAAGCAAGTTTATATTAAACATAACTAGAATAGAAATTAACAGATTACTTCAATATCTTATTCCATTAAGAAAATATTAAAGTTTAAAGCTCTGTCTCATCTGAGTAGAAATGACTGGTGTAGCAAGTCTACTATGGATGGTTGACGCCCTCATCCTCACTTTCTTAATGTATTTAAATAATGGTGATTTAACTTGTTTACTATTTGAATTATTTTTCTCAAACTTTGTTCAGGTGGTAAATTATAATTAACATAATTATATTCAGTTTGGCCACTTTCTTATCAAATTTGATGGTTATTAAACCACAAAGTCGCAGGAAAATGATATGGTAAGATACAATGTTACAACTTGTCGGATTTAATGTGTTTGTATACAAATAATACAGAAATTTGAATTTGCATATTTCAAAGGAATAAGATTTTTGAATAATTCTTCACCATTTTGTTTCTTTGTAGTCCTCTTTGGTATTAGCTGAATTCCATGACCACTGAATTAATTCTTTAAGAATAACAGGAGAAATCCGTATTTCATACAGTTTTGTCAGCTTCATCACAAAATCATTCCACATAAATTGTGAGGTAAAATCCTTGTACAACTTTGGTAAAATGTGTTTCTTGTAATATACCTTTATTCTGTTATTATCAATAACTGAACATTTCAAGAATTTTTGATGATTTTATCAATTTGGTTTAAACAATTGTAACCAAAAATGAAATCTTAGTCCAAGAATAAACTAAAGTAATGAAAAATAATAAGCTAAGAATTGCATAGTACACTTACTTCATTAAATTCTATATAGAGATTTACTGCTCTAATAGGATTTTTTAGATTTTGATTAATGTCCAAGATTTGGTGTTTTATAGAATAAAGTATTGCTGCTCAGGAAAATGGAAGAAAAATTGTTCGATTTTGTGCAATTAGATTGTCAACTAATTTTGCTATTCTGCTATTTTGGGATTACTTGATGTCTATTTAAGAGGTACTGTGCTGTAGTGATGGAAATTACCAAGATCCCAGGAGAAGAGGTAGGTAAGGAAGAGGGGGGGGAACTACCATACTGAAGTGGTAGGTATGTGCTGCCCAGGTTTCAAAATTGGACTGCAATATGAGATAATTTTTTATTTGGTAACTGCAGTATGGCAGTATATGATTTTGATACCTGCAGAATGATATTAAGTGATTTCTGATACCAGCAGTACAAAAATAAGTGATTTTTGATGCCTGCAGTACAAAATTATATGATTATTGAGACCTGCAATATGACAATATACATTTTTTTAGTTCTGTATCAGAGATTGGATTTTTGATAGCTGCACTATGAAAATTCTGAAAAAAGACAAACTGCTCGGGTGGCACATGTATGTAAACTTTCATGTATGGAAGTGCCCCTCCCCAAACCTCCTCCCTTTGGGAGCAAGATCTTGAGGTCATTCCATTTCAAGTTTTGTTTTCTTGATTGGTGGACTACATGTAGCATGAAGGCCCATAGCGGAGAGGGGGCGGGGGTATGAAACTTTAGGTGGGAATCCTCTGTAAAAGAAATTAGGGCATCGTAACAATTGTTGGGATGTGTGCTGGATGTAAGAAATTATTCATTTATATGTAAATATTGTAAAAATTGTGTAGATAATTGTACATTTTTTATAACCTTATGTTAATCGTGAAATAGAAAATAAAAAATAAAACATGAGGTTCCTGTTTTTAATTTCCTCCAGGATATTCGCACATGCCACAAACAGTGGCCGCACTACGTAGGGGAGGGGGGAGGGCACTGGGAGAATTTTACTTTCACCCCTCCCGGGATATTTTGTAAAGTGACATATTTTCTTTGATTTAAAGGTCTTTGCCCCTTAAGACTAAACTGCCCTCACTTGCCCCCAACATCAAAATCCTGGTGCTGGCTACTGGCCATAAATGGATTATTTTGATGATAACGGGATAAACTGTGACAGATTATTTGATTGTTAGTGCTTAAGGTGGTGTTTGTACTCTGTGGGAATATGACTTGAAGTGTCCTTGAGAGCGTGTATTGAAAGCAATGTGACTTCCGTATCTCCTCTAAAACTTTTCATTTCGTTCTACATTTTACTTCCGCTTTTCACCTTAAATTTTGTTTCATTCTTCCTTTCAGAGATTCTCATTCTGTGGATGGGCGTCTGCTTTCGGTAAAATGGTTTTTTTGTTTTTCCTCCCATTTTGTCCAGACCTTCACGCCCTTTTCGATACTAAACAGTGGTCCTTCTATAGTGGTTCCGCGATTTTGTTTTCTTGTTGCCTTGGGTCTCTCGGCTCTTGGTTTTTTTCTTTCATGATGACAAAACGTTTGTGCCTTGACCCTCCCTCCCTCCCCATGACCCACCTGCTACCTCCATTGGCAATTCTTCAGCCCCAACCCCAAATCCTAATCATACATGCCACCAACAAACAAGAAAGCTTAAAAAAAGTGTCCCCTTTCCTCATACACAAAACGCTCTATGGCCTTGTCAGTACCCTCCCCCAAGGTCTCTACCCTCAGATCCGGCGATCTCCTGGGGCACTGCGCCAGGGACACTCAAGCCACCACCCTTCCCTCCACCAAAACCCTAGCAAACACTTTTATTAACATTACAGTCACCCCCACCGTTCCCTAAATTCCAGCAAAGGTGTCATAAGAACCAGAGACCTAGCTTACTTGACCGATGATGACCTCGTGGAGGAACTAACTAGCCAACACGTCACTGAAGCCCGTTGTCTCGTTCTCAAGAGAGACGGAGCCGAGTCACCCACCAATACCATCTTCCTCACTTTCGCCACACCAACTCTCCCCTCCCACATCATTGCCGGCTACCTGAGAATCCCAGTCGCCCCTTGCATTCCCAACCCTCTTCGTTGTCATAATTGCCTGAGGTATGGCCATGGGAAAAACTCCTGCCGCAGCCAAGCGCGCTGTGGTAATTGCGGAGCCCCAGACCATGACAACACCTCCTGCACCAACACCCCACTCTGCACAAATTGCGACGGTAATCACCCAGTTAACCATCCCTTCTTCTCCAAAGACTGCCCCACCTGGCTAGGAAAAACAAATAACTAAACTTAAAACCCTTAACCCCAACATAACTTATCCAGAAGCCAGAAAACAATTCCTCCCTTCCCTCCCACCAAGCCTTCCTACTCAAGCGCAGTCTCTTCTAATACCAATACCGACCCCCCTTACACAACTAAACCTGACTCGCATGCCCAAACTGACCTTACCTGGCTCTTCTTACCCAGTCCCAAGCCCATCACCATTGTCAACAAACCAACCACACCCAATACCCAAACAACCTCTACCACCACTTCTCTCCTCAACCTCCCTTCCTTCTCTAAAGCCCCCGCCGTCCTCTACACCAATACCTCTAATACCATCATACATCAAACTTAAACCAACCAGGCTAACAATCAACAAACCAAGCAATAAACAACAAACCAACCAATAAACAACAAACCAACCAATAATCAACCAACCAACAAATCAACAAACAACCAATCAACAAACAGCCCACCACCCAAACCTACATGTATGACACTAAAGAGAATATGGATTCTTCGATTACCAAAGACACCGATCATACTTCTCGTCCAACTTTCAAAAACAATCGCTCCCAAAGAAACAGATCCGAAAAAACAAAACAAGCCAACTCACACCCAACAGATCTTCCTCCAGATAACCCCCTGCCTCCTTATGGCGTGCACCACAAACAATTACAATAACACCCGCAACATTATACAATGGAACATTAGAAGCCTTGAGGCCAATTCGGAAGAAGTCGACCTTCTGGCCACCACCTTCAACCAAGTCATCTTCTGCCTACAAAAAACCTTCTTAAAAACCACTGACCATTACTCACCAATAACTTCACTTGCTACCATAAACTTCAAGTGGACGCCGACAGGGCCTGAGGGGGCGTCTCCATTCTCGTTAGACACGATATCGCACACAGCCCAGTTTATGTGAACACCGACCTTCAGGCCATCTGTACATCTATCTCCCTCCACAAAACTATCACTCTTTGCAATATCTATCTCCCCCAACGCCAACGTTTAACCAACCAGCCTTAACAACCTCATCTCTCAGCTCCCACACCCCCTTCATCCTTCTTGGTGACTTCAACGCCCACAACCCCCTGTGGGGCTCCAACACCATCACTCCCAGAGGTAAGCTCGTCGAAAACACTCTTCGACAGCACAGCCTGTCCTTGCTCAACACTAACTCCCCGCCCTACCTTCATCCTGCCACAGGCTCCCTCACCTGTATTGACCTGTCTATCTGTTCCCCTAACCTCCTGCTTTATTTGAATTGAAAGGTCACTGCTGATCTCTGTGGTAGTGACCATTACCCTCTTCTTATTCACTTAAACCTTCAAACCCCCACCGACCACACCCCCAATTGAAATCTCGAGAAGGCCAACTGGCCCCTTTTTAAAACCCTCTGCGACTCGCACCTCTCCCCAATCTTCTCGAGGGTGATGATCCCATGTCAATTTTCAGTAGCATCCTTATCAACATCGCCACCTGCTCCATTCCCAAAACCTCCAAACCCTCTATCCACCACCGAACCCCTGGCTCACTGATGACTGCAAAACCGCCATCAAGAACAGGAAAAGGGCCCTCAGAAACTTCAAAACTAACCCAACTACCCACAACCTCAACTTCTTTCATATCAACCGAGCCAAAGCCAGGCGCACTACCAAGGACAGTAAAACCAACACTTGGAACAACTTCATCTCTTCTCTCACCACCAACACCCCCACTTGGAAGATTTGGAGAATGCTTAAGAGCTGCCACGGCAGGGTGAACAAGTATCCCATCTCCCATCTCTCCTGAAATGGTAACCTTCTCACCACAAAAAAGGACATCGTTAACCACCTCGCTGCCTCTTTCAGCAACATCTGTTCCTCGGCCAACTACCCAATGCTTTTCTCCATATAGTGGGAAAGGAGTGTGAGGACCAGATGTGGTTGAGGATGGTAAGTAGGGTAGTGGTAGCCTTGTTGGGGAGGTGTTTCAGTAATTAAAAGGGAATGTTATCTGGGCTCTTGGAGGTGTAGCCAGCGTCATGGATGGCTTGATTTAATTCAGAAAGGGTGAGAGGGGTGTTATAGCTTTCAGTGTTATTGGAGGGAAAGGTGATACTCTGGGTCTCATCGTCCTTGAGGCACATTTCTTGTCTGGGATGGAATGGAAGGGGTGCATAGGCATAACTAATGTACAACATGCCCGTTGCGGATGCTAACTACACCCTACCTTTAAAGTATACAGCTGTACAAAGCGGCAAAGTGAGCAAACCATCCTAGGAAAGTGCATATATATTTTTCCTTCAATGCGTTACAACAGGACTGGTATTTTGATTATGTGAGACACAACCAACATTTTTCTTAACTACCTCCAATTGTCATTAGTGGCAGGGTGTCGGCCAGACCCGCAATTACCTGGAGGAAGGGTAAAGGTTCCCACACTTGCAGACGGGAGTTTTAGAATATAAGTACACAATTTTCAATACTGTTGCGTTTTTAACATTTTGTATCTTCATATGCTTAGATTCAGGGCTCTAATTTCCGGATGGACATGTCCTCTCTACTTTTCCGAATAGTTTTTGATATATTTGAGGGAAAATCAGTATATTCTAGGGAAAAAAGAGCCTTGTGTTCCCTCACGTTTTAGGATTAAAGGCCATGCCCCTCACCCTCCCCACACACACATTCGAGATGAGAATCATTACGGCTTTGCTTTGATTTATTATCCTCTGGCCAACATAACGCCCACATAGCATAACAAGATGACAGGCTAAGAAGAGTTAAAAACCCCGAAATTTTCCAAACTAACACAACCACCACAAAAATATTAATAAAATGAAAGACGCCCAGGGTTAGTAAATTGTGAAAAGAATCGGAGCTAATCACCCACTCGGGTTGTCGGGCAAACCATTCTACTCGTTAGCAACCCATTGCAAAAAGTTGAAATGCCGAACATGATTAATTCGTGAGAGCTCTTTCACCTACACCTATCCTCCGCGTGACTGGTACCACACAGGGCCTTCACGAACTTCTCCACTTTCTCCTGTTGTTTGCCGTAACCCGTGCTTCTGCCCATGTCCTCCATAATTCCATCCTGTCTCTATTCTCTCCTTTTCCACTGTGCGCCGCCATGTAGTTTTAGGCCTTCCACGCTTCTACGTCCTTTAGGTAATCACGTTAATGCTGTATTGCAGTGAATGCTTTGGTCTTGCCAGAGTATGTGCCCAATAAATTTCCATCATCTCCTCAGTGCTTCCCTACTTAGGGGTCTCATTTTTGTGCGATTCAGCAGTCTTTTATTGCTAACCATTTCTTCCCACCTAATGTTCATCATTTTTCTCAGACATTTATTCTGGAATATTTCAATTGCTTCATTATCTCCTTTATTCATTTTTCATGTTTCGCAATTATAAAGTAATACAGGAAGTACCAAGGTTTTGAACAGTTTTAACTTTGTTTTTCTACCTATGTTGTTGTATGTACACTTTCTGTAACCTTATGAAGCGGGACTTCTGGTTTTTGCTAATCTATTCTTTATGTCACCGGCTCCTCCACTTTCATTATTTTTTG
This sequence comes from Chiridota heheva, assembly GCA_020152595.1. NCBI lineage: Eukaryota > Metazoa > Echinodermata > Holothuroidea > Apodida > Chiridotidae > Chiridota > Chiridota heheva. Next base: position 1,325,689 of record JAIGNY010001174.1, read on the forward strand.
TTGCACCAAGGTATACAAATTCCTGTATATCATCCATTTCTTCATCACCGACCTTTTTTTCTTCTTCGTTTCGTGCATGAATTCTCATTGCTTTGGTTTTCCAGCCTTGCTTCCTCACTTAGTTTATCTGATTTTAGTTGGATGTGTTGTTTTGTTGAAGACAATATAGCAATAATCTAGTTTGGTTGAGAATCTCCACTTAATTCCAGTTTCTCCATTTCTTACTGACCTTTTCATGATACAGTCTATAACCACCTGGAAAGGAAAGCCAGACATATAACAGCCTTGCTTTACTCCGGTTTTGATGTTAACCACTGTGATGTTTCTTCTTGCTCAACCACAGCACATTTGAAGTCATCATAGAGTATTTTGACGAGTCTAATAAGTTTGTTCGGTATTCCATAAAGCCTCATTATTCGCCATCAGCTGTCTCTATGAACTGAATTGAAAGCTTATTTGAAGTCGATGAAACTCAAGTACAGTGTTGCTTGCCATTCATTAACTTGTTCAATTATGCTCCGTAGATCAATTAATTGTTCTAATGTATTCCTTTCTTTTCGAAAACCTGCTTGCCCCTTTCTAAGTCTGTCATCAATTCCTTGCCTAATACTTTCTATAATCACTCTCTTTAGAATTTTGCTGGTAATTGGTAGGAGTCTTATGCCTCTCCAGTTTGTACATTGTTTGAGGATCCCTTTCTTTGGTATTTCGATTATTAGCCCTCTCTTTTAGTTTGTTGGTATTCTTTCATTAAGCCAAACCTTGTCTAGCAGTTCTTTCACTTTGTCAGTTGCAAATTCTATATCTGCTTTTAAATGTTCTGCAGCGATTGAACCTATTTCAGGTGACTTTCCATTCTTCAACTGCTTGATAGCATTCCTTATTTCAATTCTATCTGGTTCATTAATATCAATCTAAGATATTAGCTCTTCATCTCCATCAGCATCTGTAATTCGCTGCCCTAGTTATGTGGTTCTTCTCTATTAAGCACTTCCTTGAAGTGTTCGCCCCATCTTTGTAATATCTTTTCTTTATCACTAATCAAATTACCATTACCATTTGGCCTTTCATTGTAAAGTACCTTTGTCAGCCCATATAAAGTGTTCATATGTTGATTTCTAGCTGCAGCTCCTGCCCGTGTTGCAATATCTTCCAAGCATCAATGTTCTTTGCTTTTCCTTACTTGTCTCGTTAAACTTCTATCTTTTTCTCTATCTCTTAGTCGTCCTTGTATTCTTTCTAATTGTGTTCCCAAAATCTTCTTGTTAACTTGTTGTTACCATATTTCTTAGCTTATCCAAGGTTTTCTTTTCCTCTTCTTTCTCCCAAGCACTTCCTCTGCTGTCTGAATGTAGTTCATTTTTATTATGCAACTCCGTCTCAATATCATCTCCTTCTTGTTCCCTTAGTTTGTCCTCTAAGACCTCATACTTGTTCCTTAGAACAATAAAGAAATTGTTCTGAGTCTTTTTGTGTTTAAGTTTATCAGTGTCAAACCCCATTCTCTTTCTATCATCGTTTGTTTTGGGTGCTTCAAGTAGTCTTAGCTTTAGGGCAGTGCCCACAAGGTAGTGGTCGTTGTTTATATCAGCTCATCCCATCACTCCGGTGTCTTCAAGTGAGTTTCTGAAACGCTTGTTGATAAGCATATGATCTATCTGATTTAGTGTCCTGCCATCAAGGGACTTCTGAGTTGATTTGTATATCTTCTTATGTGGAAAGAGGATTCAAGTAATCATCAATTCGTTTAAGTCACATTGTTCGCAAAGTCGCTCGCCATTATCATTTCGTACTCCTAGGCCATTACGCTCTCATCATTTTTGTTGTACTTTTGCATTCATATCTCCAGACAATATTAATAAGTCGTGCTTACGGACTTGATCAAGAACCTCACTTTCGGTCGGAGCATATGCATGTATCACTGTCATCTTAATGTGTTTAGAAAATACTCTTGCTCTTATTATTCCCTCATTCACTGGTGTTCAGTCCATCAGTGATCTTTCAGCTTCCTTAACATCATTATGGATACTCCTTTTCTGTGGATATTGTCCTCTCTTCCAGAGAAGATTATAGTCTCGCCCGTTAACTTCATTTTCTTTGTCCTGGCCAATGTGTTTCGCTGATTCCCATTATCGCAATCTCTAGTGTTGCTTGTTATTTCTCTTGCTACAAGGGCATCACTGCTGCCCTGCAAAAGTGTCCTTACCTTCTAATTCCCTATACTTAATGCACGTTTTGAGTGTATCAATGTTCTCATCTTTCCCTGGGCTCAAGTTCCTCTCGGCTTTGGCCCAGACGCGTCATTTCTTTTTTCCTATTAGAGGGATCACGGAACCCGAAAGATTGGATACTTCAGGTCGATTTCAGGTTTATGTAATCAGTAAGTTTTATGGTAACGGGTGATTATCCCATTGCCCAACTTCGGCCCTGGATGACCGGACTTTTCTGTTGGAGGTTTCCTTGCCAAGACGAGGGCTCTTTAGTCAACTTCAAACTGTACACGTGGTCACATGAGGGTTAGCTGAAACATGCTTATAATATAATAATTTGTAAAAATAATCTTTAAAAGAGGATCAGAGTGTGCGAGGCCATCCCAAAATTTAATAACCAGATAATTGGGGCAGCTTTAAAAGGGTTATCCAGGGCATAATTTTGTAAATTTTCGTATAAAACTGGTCTATTTTACCAAAGTTTGGACCAAAATATCTTGCACTTTGTAGCAAAAAAAAGGTCCCCAATAATTTTCGGACCTATAAAATATTGATCCTTAAGAGCCATACTGCTGTGCTATATGCTTTGGAAATACGATATTTGGAAAGTACCCCTCATATCCTGTTCCCCCTTCTCCTCAGATTTAAATATCAGGATTCCCCCTGTAATTATTTCCATACTACCTTTGGCTGAAGCCAAAGCCATCCTACAGGTCGCACAGAACTAATATGACAAATCAAAGCAAATCAAACTCTGCTTCTAAGCAAGTTCTTAACCTCTCCTACTCCCTTTCGCATAATACATCCCTAGATCAAAATGTTTATTGTTTTCGCTTGTTTATCACAGCTGACAATTAAGGGATATCCACGCGAATGGCAAACTCTACATCATCCAGCCAGGCTTGCATGACGCCTTCCATTCCTGCCAACCCCACTACCTCTCCCGTGAAGACCATGCCTATACATCACTCGCCCAAGAGTGCCCCACCCCACCTAACTCATTCCTTCCTCCGTAACAACTCCTCCCCACCCTCCAAATAAATTACGCTTTATGAGCCCTACATGTCAAACACATCTTCATTGACTCTTCAAGTTCGCCTGGCATCCTAGAGATTCCCCAATCCCTTAATTCATTTCCATTGCCGAGCCTGGCATCCTAGAGCTTCCCCAATCCTTCGATTCAATTCCATTGCCGAACTCTTCCCCCCAAAATACAAATAAAATAGAAATCATATCCTTCCTACGCTACATATACCTGCTAATACAACTATATTTAAGGTCTTACCCTAACCCTTTCCACCCTATATCTACCTACTACACTCTGTTAGACGTCCCCAACCATTTCTCTACCGAGAAACAGATGAAGTTTTAAGTTGATTAATTGCTTAAGGAGAACACGACACTTCAAGATTCATTTCATAGCCTTGATGCGGAATGTTGATCTTTGTTGTTAAACTGCATTTTCTTCTCCCATCATGTCTGCAGTAAATAGTCAAGGCTGATGTATAGAATCTGCAGGAAGCGAACCACACCTTAAAAAAGTCTTAAGGAATATTCTCATGTTTTTTTATTAGAAAAATACAACTTTTAGAAACAATTTAATACAAAAATAATGTTGATATGTGATTCCTACCAGGAGATATTCAAATTTTAAGCTTACTAAAAAATGCCAACAAAGGAATAGGAAAAGGCTCAGTATGACATCACAGCAACACATTCTCTCACAAAGTTGATGCATTTTATCAAAATCTAGTATCCTTTGTTGTTAGTAAAACCTGTTAGAAAAATAAATTAATGAAAATTAGGTATTTATATACATTGCCAAAATATACCCTACTTCAATAACTTTTAAAAAACTGTTTCTAATCATCAGATTATATAGAAACAACCATTTAAGATTCAAAAAATACATAAATATTTGCAATGGATTTGTTTCTATGCCATCATCAAATACGAATTCATCATACTGTACAAAAAGTTTAAAATGCAACTGGGAAATCTTTTAAAATCCATATCTATGATACCAACCTGATTTTTGTACCAAATTGGCTCTAAAAGTATGCTCTTTTAATTGTTTTTTTAAAACCTCATCGGAATATTCCTTTAAGTAATCTTGTAATCGCAATTAAATGAATGTATTTACTTGGTTGGATATCCGGGAAGTAACCTCCCGCCGCTGGAGTGAAAACAAAGCGATCATCTGTGTTTGCTTGCGTACCGCACACAGTGAACGTATACGGACTTGCCCACGTGTATCGCGTAAAACTTTCTTTTCACTCTAGCAAATGACGTTATCTCCCGGATGTGACGCGACCCAACCAAGTGAATAGCCGGGAAATGTGCATGTATAGATAACAGTAATTAGACTGTGACTTTACAGACATCGAAGATACCATGGCAGGAGATTATTGAGACGATAATCTGTGAAATCTCAAGATCTCTACTGATTTGGTAATTATGTTATTGCTGAATATTCCAATGCCGTAGTTACTTCTTTTGAAGTACTTTTTTCTCGCATGATGAAATTGCAAGTCATAACAGGAATTTTTATTTATGAAAACTAGGATGCATGCATTGTTTCTGAAGTATCAGTGAAGTATGTTATGTTATTGTAAAGCAGTACAATGGCTCTAGTAGACATTTGAACTCTTAAGCATTACCTGATTAAAATTAAACTTGATGTTTTTATATCAGATTTTATTATTTTCTGCATATACCTTCTATCTACAGATCTAGAAGTGCATTTCATTAAGAAAGTAGCTTCTAAAGGGCTAGAAACTCGTCAATATTTCATTATCTGGAACATTTTATCATCTAAATAACTTCATCTGTTTATATTAAATTAAGTGCAGTGTGCAGTAAAGAAAAATGAAAGCTATGCGAATTTCTCATTCTGCCTGTAGAAGAACATGATAAATGCTAATAAGTACCCAGACATTTAAAGGCCATCTGTCGTGATTAAAATGTGGCTGCGAACATTGATCATTACTAAAGTGCAAGGTCACATTGGATTATTGTATTTCGACCAATCAAAACACACAAATTGAAATATATTTACATCCCCGTTATAGACGATAACTGACCTTTAAGCGCAGTAATTATTTATCGGGATAAGAATGATTGAAAGATAATGCGATGTCAAAGATTTATGGACATTTACATGTATAATCAATGAAAAAAAAGTACCAATAGCCAGTTCGTTTCGTACCGCCGATCGCGGATTCGAGAAGTTCCCCGATTGAGAGACTCAAGTATGCGCACTGAAGTTTTAGTGATATATGAAAGCCGCCATTTTTATTGTGAAGTTTCAGACGCTTATCAGTCGTTTCATTAAAGGTTTGTAACAAAGTTTGCTTTATTCATCTTGAATTTCGCAAAAGTAGAACAACTTCGTTACTATCACGCAGTTATTGCTAAATAAATTTTACAAATCCCCAAGTTATTTCTCATAATTTCAAAAACCTTGTTAAAGCGCAACTGCCTTAATAGTAACACATAGTAAGATTTCATCACTTTTTTCAAATTTCTCGAAAATCGTACGGTGAATTTTAAAAGCGCACGGTGAAAAGATTACTCATCTTCAAATTTGAACCCTTCGAAGTGGTTGAGTTTCCCGCACTCGAAATGTGTCTGATTCTTTAGATGCATTGTGGGATACTTTCCCCGATCGGGAGAACAAAATTATTCCCCCGATCGGGGTACGAGCCGGACTGATAGCTTTTGATGCTTGATTTTTTCTTCACTTTTTGCAATTTATAGTACAGGAAAGGACTGATCAATGCAATTGTTCTTGTGAAAGACTTCTTGAGAAATCCTTACATTTTGATCATCTATAATATGGCTTTCTATTCTTATATTCTATATCTATTTTCATAAGTTTTTTTAAACAGCAACAAACATGATATGCAATATTGTTCATAAACATTAATGTTGCATGGGCGCAGAGCGATCTAATGTCAAATTATAAAAAAAAAAATATATATATTTTTGCTAAGTTCCCTATTAAACACCTGACTTCTTGCAATGTAAAGGTGTAGCAGTAGTAAGAGGAGCCTATACATATGTTGACCAATCAGGAGCCAGTATTACTAATTTTCATGAATATTGAGAATAAATTAAATAATTTAAAAGAACTAACACGATACGGTAGAAGTATAAGTACCAAACAATGGGTAATTTTCTTGTTTTAGAATGTTACTTTTTACGTACTAAACTTGTATATGTTACAAGCTGTTCTATAAATGTTTATATAAGTGTGTTTAGCGAAACGGTTTATTATTTTGAAATGATTATTTTTGCGTTAAGATAGGATGTATTTTAATAAGATGAATTTAAAGCGATCTTTGACTAGAGGGATTTTGGCAAGTAAATGAAGGGTTTTGATCATAGTTGAACAAGGCAAGTGTAAGGCTAGTCTTTAGGCATTTTTTTTGGAGCATTGAAGTTTGGCAAAGGTATTGTTATATATATAGTATAAAACCGGGGCTCTGTGTTCCATTACTATCTGATATACTGTTTATATATATATATATATATATATATATATATATATATATATATATATATATATATATATATATATATATATATATATATATATATATATATATATATATATATATATATATATATATATATATATATATATATATATATATATATATATATATATATATATATATATATATATATATATATATATATATATATATATATATATATATATATATATATATATATATATATATATATATATATATATATATATATATATATATATATATATATATATATATATATTTATATATATCTATATATATATATATATACGCAGATTATAATCTTTAAAGTCATTATTAGTTCCACGAAGTCTGATAAAATGTGCGAAGCGGATATTTAGTTTATGTTTTGTTTTGTTGAAGTGATTTAGCCAGTATTTATATTTAATATGAACGTCAAATGTAAGACCTAAAAAATTCGCATGAGTAGAGTTTTTAATCTTATTGCCATGCATGGTAATAGTAGGATAGATACGTTTTTAAAAATAAATGGGTTATGGAACTGTTTTAGATGGATTGATTTTAATTCTCCATTTCAGGCACCATTTGAGTAAAATATTAATATAGTTTTGTATACGTTTGATGTGGACAGTAGGTTTTGGCATAATGGCCCAATTTTCTATGTTATCGGCAAATTGGGAGATTTCAACGGGATCAAGTGGAGGTTAGATATCATTGACAAAAATATTAGGTAGAAGAGGGCGTAGAACAGATCCTTGCGGGACTCACGCTTTAGGTATAAAAGATGGTGAACGGAAGCCATGCAGTTTAGTAAATACCTGACGATTGTCTAAGAAATTGGATAAAATACGAATAGTTTGTCGGGAATCTTAAGGGACGGGCAAGACTATTTGAATCTAAGACCATTGTGCCAAACAGCGTCGAATACTTTCTCGACGTCAAGAAATATCGCAAGGAGAGAGAGAGAGAGAGTTGAACACACAATTACAATGACGGGGTCGTCGCCTGCGTATTCGGTTATGATAGTACAAATGCTATCACGAAACGCTTAATACGACCCGGACGAGAAAGCAGGTACGACGTACGGACAGACATAACATCGACAACCAAGTCAATGTCCACGGCCTTTGATAACCAGTTGCGGTGCACTGGCGTGTCTACCCACCCCAGGATTGAACCCGGGACCTCGTGGTTTGTAGACAGGTATGATAACCGCTACACCACAGTAGGTAGATATCGCAAGGGTAAAACAATGGCTATTTAAGTTGGAGTAGACGTCCTTGGTTAGAGAGACCAAGTGGTCAGTAGCGGCTTTATTTGCCCTAAATCCGGTTTGAAACTCGTTAAACAGGTTATTGTCTTCTATGTAGCTGGATAGACGGCTAGCTATCAATCTTTCAAGTAATTTTCCTAGGCAAGATACTAATGAAATTCAGAAGATTAGTATTATTTTTTATTAGGTTGGGTATAAATGTAACTTTAGCTATTTTAGACACTAGGGGGAAATAACCAAGGGTGAAACAAGCATTATAGATGCAAAGAAGCGATTTGAGAGTTTGTATTGGAAGTTTTTTACTTACATACTTAGGGATTTGATCATACCGAGCGCTTTGAGTTCAACGTTTTTGATGATTTGAACTAATTTGTCAATAGTAAATTGTTCGTCGGTGTCGTCGGAGGTGGTCATTTCTGGTATGTGAAGGGGCTCAAAAGGGAGTTATTTAGAGAAACATAATGATTGACACTAGCATATGTTACTGGGTCAAAGTTGGGAGAGTTAAAGTCATGTTGCACTGAGGCAAGGGTATAATCAAGTCATTCTGCTTTGTGGGAGTGGGTGGTAGCAGTTGCGTTATCCTGGTGTAGCTTGGGGATATTAAAGTTTTGGGCATTGCCTACTAGTTTACTAAACTTTTTCCAAAAGGTTCGCAGATCGGATAAGGTGTGAAGGAAATTACATATTTTATTAAATTTATCTTGTCTGAATTATTTGATTGCTATGTTAATTGCCGCGAGTCAGAGCAGTAATATTATTGGCCTGAGAATTAGTTGGTTTACGTTGTTGGCTTCTAAAAAAAATTTCTTAAGGAAATGGAAATTTTCATAGCTTGAAGCAAGTTGTTTGTAAAGCTAACGATGGCCTTGTCTATTTGAGTACAAGAGAATAAAGAGTCAGACGGTAGAATGTTGTCATTATAGAAGGTGTTAAAGGTATCTCATTTAGCTTTTGTTGGTATAAAGTGGGTGGATTTGGCAGAAGGACCTTGAGAATTATTATTGGGACATGATTAAGAAGTTTGATAGGTGATCTGATTCAGGTCAAAGTGACTTTGGATTGTTTGAAAGTACTAAGTAGTTTGGGAGTAAGTAAAACGTGGTCGAGAACGGAGCCATTACCTGTGTGGCTAATAAAGGTTGGGTGAAAGTTTAGAATTGCTTTAAGTTTGGAGCTTGTACATAGTTTATTTAAAAAGGTACCATTACGATTAATTATAGAGTCACTAAAATTCGTGTGCCTAGCGTTAAGATCTCTTAAGATTATATGATTACCCTTTAAGGAAAAGTCTTCGATAAAATTGATATTAAAAAAAGATTCGACGACCTTCGGTTGTGTGGTAAAATTCGCGGAGCCTATACAAAAGTTGACAAATCAGGAGCCAGTATTACACCTAATTAGTATATTCAATAAATATTTAAGTCATATGCAAATGTATTGATAAATATTCATAGCGGGATTTAACAAGTTTTGGCCATCCTTTGATGCCGGGAAGAGTTAAAATTCAACAACAACTGCAATTTTTTAAATCCTTAATTTACACACATCTCTATATCCGATATGCAGACAATTTTGAGTTTTGTATAAAGTGTTATACACATTATGTATGACAAAATAAAACAATTTCATTACTACACAATTGTATTTTTTGAAATCCAAATTTATACACACATTATCTCCATTTCTCAGACAATCCTTGAAAAAATTATTCACCCTTTCCTCTTTCTACCCCTACCTCATCTACCTTTTAAAATTTGAATGCGGCGTTTGAAAATGATATTTGAAATCAATATTTCTGGAACTTAAATATTAAAACATAATGTACTTGTCATAAACTATTAAAAGTAATTTTTAAAGATTACCTAAAAATTCCCCGGTGAGTCATTTGGTGAAATTGGTGAAAATAATTTCTTCGTTCTGTTGCACCAACTGACCAATTAGAATAGAATATTCGCATGTATTTTTCCTACCTTTAACCTAATCTTATTTTACAGTTATGTTTTTCTATAGAGAGACTTGAATTTGAAAAAATGCATTGTGTATTATCCGTTCGGGGACGTGAATCAAAATGTATAAACAAATGAGGAGGTCAGTCAGTTCCCAACCTCTCGAAAAGTCGCTTATTCTCTTCTGTGCGTTTCCAGCCACTCGGATTTAGGAATATATAATGAGCTAAAACATGCTGTTTTTCATAGGTGATTACAGATTTGTTACGACAAAAAACGTTGTCAATACATGAAATTTAGGCAAATAAAGGATTAAAAATACTATCCATTGACATTTGAAGATATAATTCGGAGAAAATATAATGAAAATCGGAGGGAATTGAAACGATTTAATATTTAAAAAAAAAAACGGGTTCCAAACACGTGATCACAAACCACATTTCGGTCTTGGGCCCATACGATATCTACATATGCAATAGAAAAACTCCTTTTTTATCTAAATCTATGAAAATAATCATGAAAAGCTGAGAAATCCGGTCAGGGTTTTGCAAGTTTTGCACCTATTTCCAGAGGAAGCATGTTGATTTCGCTAATATTGTACAATCCATATTATGATTGGATAATGTGTTATCACGTGGTGTTGTATATATCTGTATCGTAATCTTGCATGTCAGCATGTGGATGCTGTGTACATACAGTATGGAGGTTAATGACGTTCGCACGAAATAGCCACAAACCCTTCGTAATCCCCTGATAACGTGTTTTTTTTAAATAACAAACAATATATACTTCAGATTTTTTACATCGGAATCTTAATTGTATATCAAATTCAGAATAAAATAAATGATATTCAATGACGACAGAGCTTCATGAGGCAACTGAATACAATGTATTTAGGATTTTGATAATAAGAACTTTGGCATACAGTCCGAGAGCAGCCTGAAAAAACTGGGTACTTTCAAATACCCGACGACGACGATGAGTGAACACACAATTACAATGACGGGGTCGTCGCCTGCGTATTCGCGGGTATGATAGTAACAATGCTATCACGAAATGCTTAATACGACCCGGACGAGAACACAGGTACGACGTACGGACAGACATAACATCGACAACCAAGTTAATGTCCATGGCCTTTGATAACCAGTTGTGGAGCACTGGCGTGTCTACCCAACCCAGGCTTGAACACAGGGCCTCGTGGTCTGTAGACATGTATGATAACCGCTACACCACAGTTAGTAGACATTCAAATACCCCACAAATTGGGTACTTTTATGTATACCGTCATTGCATGAGCCTACACATTTGACTAGCCCTACACAATGTGTATTTAGAACCTAACTTAGATCCATGGTTGATTTGTAACTATGGACACACTATTCTCATTTTCACAACAGGCCCTGCTTACACTTCACGTTTCAAATTTGCTTATGGTGAACAATTATTTTGATTCAATGCTGCACATATTAAAACGAATTAAATGTCTGCTACTACTACTACTAGGCTAGGTCAGAGTAATAAAAAGATGGATGCAAAATGATAAATCTTATTTTAGTTACCACACTAACTTACTCTTGATTGCGATATAAATCCACATGAAATTTAATTCTAATCTTCTGTAACGGTGGCCATTTTCAACTTTAAAATACTGTCACTAATCGCTACCGGGCCCATACAAATTTAATATTGGCAATTTTTTTTTTTAATATCATTCGAAAGAAAAATTAACCAACTCCCTCCTAGCTTACCATTGTTACTGCGACAACGTTGTGTGATAGAAAACTGTGTCATCAACGATCGAAAACTGCGAAATTCTGAAAGTGGGCGGAGTCCTGTTCCGGTAGGTTTCTATTAAAATGCACAGCATGCAATTCTAGTCATATGTCTGTATGTTCCTTAGAGAATAAAGCTCTTTTTATATCTTTTGCGATAGTTAAGGTTTTAATTAAAACAGGCGTTTACATGTACATTATTTCCATTGTTTTGTATTGTGTAGTGAGGTTTAAATTTCCAGCAGTTTCTGAACCTATTCTGGTGTCTGGTGGTATAAAACGTCATTGCTTTATTTGTTGCATGGTGGCATTTATTTTTCCGTTTAGACGATTTGGAACGCTTCTCGTCGTTAAAAATTATTTCGCGGATGTATTGGTTGTGCCAACATTCATGTGACTATTATATGAGTATCGATAACAGGATAAAGCGGAAATTTCCGTTCAATTGTTTTTTCTCCTCATGTGCTTTTATATCATTCACGTATGAATAAGTCCTCTGAAAAATGGCGGGCCTTGCTTGCTCGTTGCCTGTGCTTGTTCTTCGCAAGTGGAAGTACAAAAGCATATGGAGTTCTCTTCGAAGACACCGTTACTCGATTCAATACCTCTCACAAAATGGTTGGGCTTGCATTTACCAGTCAAGAGGGCATATCTAACATAGGTGGTAAGCATACAATCAATTTTCAATAGCAATACGCTTTTAATGGCATAAATTTATAGTTAAAATTTACGAAATTCGGGTTATGGGCTGATCGGCAACACAATTGCTGGAAACACTGTACAGTATATAGCAGGGAACAATCCACATAGGCAACAATTACGGTGCTCAGCAAATAAATAATGTTAGCATAACATTTTGTGTGATAATTTTTTATAATAAAAAAATCGTGGTCGTAAAAACATTAATGTAAGATATTTCATAGTATATTATGCAAAAACTGTTTTTATTATATCATTTTTATGTTTAAAAAACTAATAATGTTTTTGAAACGTTTATACCACAGAAAAAGATATTATAACGACAATTTCACAATTTTGACAAAAAAATGTTTTCATGATATTGAGAAAACGTTCTGTTTGTTGGGTAGTCCACATCTTTTCCCCACAGCCCAAATAGCAAGTCACATTTTTTTTAACGATAAATAATTGTTTATCTACAAAAACGTTCTTTTTTGAACTGTTCTTGGTCTCTCGCCAGGGTCCTTGTGATCTGTTATCGGTCATATAATGAATCAGAACAGAATACATTAGACATGATTATTCGAGCTTGCCTGAGAACCAAATAAACATACAATGTAAATCTGGCATCATCAGGATTATGTAGATAAATAAACATGTGATGCCCAATTGACTTTGAGGCTCCGTTCTATAAATCAGACAAAAACAGAAGAAATAATGGATGGAAGGTCAAAACTGCAATTTAGTCAATAATAATTAAAAACACTCAAACATTGACTGATTGATTATAACCCACAATGCATCTTTTCAAATCTAAATCTCCTTTAAAAAATATATGATGGTAGAATAGGTTTCAGGAAAAGGTACAACAATGCATGCAAAATATTCTGATTTTATTGGTGCAACAGAACGATGAAAATATTTTCTCCATTTTCACCATGGCAAATTTGACTTTCACCAGAGAATTATAAAGGAAACTTTACAAATTCATATTAATAATTTCAACATTTAGGTTACAGCAAAAGCTCAAACTATACACAAATAGTAATCTAAATATCATTTACAAAGTATACAACATTAGAATTACAAAATTTGAATAGCCAAAACATTTTGAATCTAATTAGAAACAGTTTAAATTGTTGTCACTCCGCATGTTTCGACTTCCCAATCACGATATTTCCCAATTGGAAATGTGGACCGTACTGTAGGTATCCTTATATTAGGAGATTCTTAATACAAGGATTATCAAAGAGTTTTTGCTTTTGTTCTTTAATTGAGATCCATTAATATTGATCAAAATGGTACACGGCAATCACAAGGTAACACAGTGTTTCAGAACAACAACTTATAAAATCATACGGTTGATGTATACAACTGTAGAAATCACGAGAACAATGAAAAATTCGAATGCACATATTTTATAACCAATATATCTGTATCATTGTCTATATTTGTTCATCCACAGGTGTTTTTGCATGCTTTTTAATGAAATACGTTAGTTTGCGATTTCTTGGAGTGTGTGGTGGAATTCTAACAAGTTTTGGATATATTGCAATTGGATTACTCAGCGGTGAAGCGTGGCAACTTTTTCTTTTCTGTACAATTTCAGGTAATTTGCAAGTGAATCATAAGTTCTTGAAAAGTAGAATACCCTCTTTCTCCTTGTCTGTCTTTATTGTTATCAAAAATGTTAATATGTTGGAATATCTATTCCTGGCACTTGACACTAACATGATACTTTTCAGAAGTTTAGATCATTTTTATAAAGTGAAAGTACACTCTATTACTATACTGTAACAGATTATAAGGGAATATTTGCGTCAATGTTATTATCATTTATCTAATGGAGGACTAATAAAGATATAAATTGGTGCAAAAATCACGTTGATGTCTTATTTTGTTTGGGAGTAATTGTATTTCAAAGAATTAACTAATTTGCTGAAAAGTGACCTTGCTGTGTAAAGCACAACAATTGTGATGTCATACTTGAAGATCGAAGACAAATTATTTCTTAAAAATGAAATATATAAAATTATGAAAATTAATACAAATAGATAACACTGCTAGGGAAGGTAGATTTCTTCAGAGGCGAGCTGGGTATCAAACTCCAAGGTTGAAAGGCGTGTTTACATGAAAGTTGTATATAGTTAGATAATAAAGTTTTGATTGGAAGTGGCACTTATGCTCTTCGGTGGACTACAGTGCATGCACTTTTGTGTTTACAAATTTGCACCTTTAATGCAATCAGTTCGGCTCGTACCGCCAATCTCCGATTAGGAGACTCAAGCATGCGCACTGTGCTACAGTGATCTATGGAAGCTGCCATTTTTATTGTGAAGTTTCAGTCATAGACGATAATCAGTCGTTTCATTGAAGATCTGTAACAAAGTTTGCTTTGTTCATGTTCAATTTCGCGAAAGTAAAACAACTTTGTTACTACTACGCAGTTATTGCTAAATAATTTTCACAAATCCAAGAGTTATCTCTCATAATTTCAGAAAATTTTGCTAAAGCGCGACTGCTTAACGGTAACACATAACAAGAATTCATCATTTTTCTCAAAATGTTTGAAAACCGCACGGTGAATTTTAAAAGCGCACGGTGAAAAGATAATTCATATGCCATTATTTCAAATCGTAAAAGAAAATTGGAACTCTTCGCCGTGCTTGAGTTCCCCGTGCTCGAAATATTTTAATTCTTATGTTATTCCTATACAAATGTTGAATTCGGATAGATGCATTGTGGGATACTTCTGTCAAGGATCCCCCGATCGAGAGAACAAAACTGTTATCCCGATTGGGGGTACGAACCGGACTGACAATGCAAAATGAATGTAAATTTTCACTCCCGCCGTAAAGATAAACTGCAGTACGGGTTTATTATTACTGAACGATTGAAATAACGACAACAATCTCTTTTTTTGCAGTAGGCTTACTTAGTTAAGTACTTCATTGTTTTTTACAAAAATCCGCAGGTATAGCCTGAATAAAATGAAATTGTTAGGTTATATTGAGTGACGGAAAGTGTTATTATAATGAATAAATTAGGTATAAATAAGAAAATTTTGTATTGCATTTTTTTTTAAATCCTATTAGTGGATATGTTAGTGGATTGTTCTGTGAATTTTATCTAAAATATAAAACAGTGCAACAAATTCATCTGATATGAAAAAGAAACTCTTAAATCAACAAATTGATAAAGAACTAACACTTTCAATTATCTTTTTCCGGTAAAGAGATAAATTTAAATTTCTGTATCATTTGTGTAGAAACGACTTATATCAGATTAGTTGTGACGTCATAGCCTAAAACCCCTCAAATTCTTTGGGTATTCTATCATATTGTCCTGAGATTGTGTGGCTTAAAAACCGTAGGATACGTCAAGAAAGTAGACACACAGAATCTATCAGGGTAATTATAATAAAACACTTGAAAATCGTTTGAAAGAAAATGATTAAAATCCTTAAAAATGTAGACAAATTGCTAAGAATGTGAATATGAGCGCGCCAGCTTTGTACAGTAAACCTTTTACACAGACATTAGACAGATATATAAGATAAAGTCGCTTCACCACTTATCTAGTCCTTTAATCAACCGACTGTTTAAAGAAATGTATTTCAAGCTTTATTTTCAACAACAAAAAATCCGTTCATTTACAGGTTCCGGTTTATCATGCATCGCCCTACCAAGTTACATTTGTCTTCAAGAACAATTTCAAGATAATTTTTTGATTGTAGAATCAGTCGCAAATCTTTCTGTATTTGTTGGAATTTCAGTGATGCCACTCTTAATGGAGGTGTTCAACGATTACTACGGACCACGTAATGCATATATTCTTTTCGGTGCTGTTGTGTTACATACCTCTTTGTGTGGATTTTTAATGCAAAATCAAATAAAGGAAACTCAATCTACAGAAAGTACAAGAACTAGGCGAAGTGATAATTTTTGGCAATCGCAAAAACACTACAGTTGGCGCAAGTGAAAGTTGGAAATATATTGGATCAGAAGATTTTGAGCTTTCCAATTTCAAATCCGGAAAGGATAATGAAGAAATGAACTTGATAAGAAGGGCGAAAGGAGAAAGCAAATTATGTCAAAACGAAAGAGACTATAACAGTCTCATAAACGAAGAAGATCTTTATGGTTACATTAGCTGGGCTATCTATCTCGTTCCTCAGGGTGAAGAAATTGGACTGACTTTGCAAACTGCTGTTCTCTTGTCAACAATTGGTGGTTTATCCGGAATGTTTGGAAAAATATCTATCATAGCAATGTCCTACTTCAGACTGATTAATCGTTTCATATCTTTCGTTTTACCATTCCTTTTGTTCAGCATTTCGTCTTTTGCGAGTTTGTATGCCATTCATTTTCACACTTTGGCTGCATGTGCAGCTGTATGTGGATTCAC